>CM073773.1:49386271-49488770 GCA_037158775.1 Hetaerina titia | reverse complement strand
GGAATATTTTATACTCAGGCAACGTCTTTCAAACCATATTTTCTTTCCCAACATTTTGAGATGCGTCAATTATTAATTAACGAAAAATAATATCTGTTTTAGAGTTTTTATATAAAAATTTAACCTTCGGTTCATTTTATGCTCACATTAATCAAAGAGCACGTTTTATATTATTCTTTTCATGATGCTAAGGATATCTTAGTAAGCAGCTCTGAGAAAGTATTCTATTTCATACCAAAAAGAAACGTTTTCGAGTTGTACGTATTAAAATCTTAATCACTTTCCAGATAGATGAAGCGAATTGTGGACATACTTCAATTACTTTCGCCGAGATGTTCATAAAATTAATTTCAAGCTTTTTTGGTTGCTCGAAAAATACATTATGACACTTATTATTAAATTATACATATTTCAAGGGAAATTGGGAGAATGACATGCATTAGTTTATCACTCTCCTGTCATGTGTTCAAACTTAAATGGAACCCCATTGAACTTCATTATCACATTGTGGCAGTTTCAAGTTAGCATATCTTCAGGATTGCCAGCGCGATCTTGTGTCGGATCGTTCAATCAAAAGCTTCGAAGTATCATGTTATTAAAAAACCGTCATGTTATGGCCGCGACCTGCCTTTCATTGTATTAAAAAAATTGACAAAGCGAAAGATAATTTTTTCAGGAAGGTTCAGTAGCCGTTCAAGCTCGTTTGGCAAAATGTGGTCATGAATTATTATGCTACGTTAACAGTAACTTCTATACTGACCTCGTATGGACACGCATGGATTACAGGTTATATTTTTTTTCTGCCAGTGATCTCTGAAATTTTCCCCTTTTAGTTTGGTCAATGTGCCATGAAGCACGTCGAATACACCCTTCATTGAACGCATGCAACTCCCTCCCACGCCCACATTCAACACCCTTCCTTGCTTGAATCTGTTTCCCCTCACTCACTTAACGCTGAACTCATTTGCTCTCGTACCACTCCCTATCCTTCCCTTGTTCGACTCCACCCCATTTTCTTTCTTTTCACGCCAACATTGATCACATCACACATATCGACGATACCAGCAAAAAGTGCACTGCCGAAGGAAAATTCTGTCTGTTTTCTCATTTAATTGTAAACGACTGACTTTAATATCCAATACTTTTTACCCATTGTTTATATTAAAATTGATTTTCACAAATAAGTGTTAACAGGAAAATCAGTGATTAAATGACTTTCCTTGGTCGTTATCTTTAGTATTTGTTAATAAACTATGTAATTGCCATTAACTAAGCAATTAGTATATCTAGGGCAATCGTCTCAATCATTGATTTCACAGCCATTGTAACGTTCTGCATTTTCTATTGGTAAAAAGGATGAAAAATCTGCATTGGAATTGAGTAGTTCACTTTACACGTTTCTGTTTTCGATTTGGTTGCATCCCTCAGGGGAGGGTGCTGTTGGCCGGATTTTTTTTCAAGTTAAAATATACAACATTATGGGTCTTGATTTCCATTCAGTAAGTAGAGAATTCTTCGAACTTACCAGAAGCCCGAAGCATGCATGAACCGAGATACGGGTGCATTTCTATATGCAAATAGAAAAGGTGTGCCATGATTGTTTGGCATAAAGACATCACTTTACTCAAAGCGTCGGTGCCAGTGGATGTCAAGCTGTCTTTATAAATGGAAAATTCTATATAACATACGGAAATTGACATTTTAACCCATCAGTGTTGCAAAAAATGCCCTGCTATTTATACCGTACAGGATAGCGAGTGCTTAGGGGTAAGAAGGATACCAGACTCAGCGTCCGAGAAAGTTATCACTCTGCAGCCGGGAGGGGCCGGAGACGAGACAAATTCCTGTAGGGATGTGATATCGATAAGTACATGCACCTCCCTTCTTGAAGTTCCTCGGCATCACTCCTGAGCAGGCGACGCCGTAAGAGCCCACTAGATTGTTTTGGTTTTTAATGGATGTGGCAGATAAGGAGAGATACATAAATTCCCCAGTTGTTATTTCCTAGTTGTAACCTAGTCCGGGTCTGTATATACCAGGGATAGTGGCTCCGGAAAAGCTGACTTCCCTCGGGGGAAGGTGGGAGGATTTTTTTTTCAAGAAGACTCTAAGCCTGGAGGTTAATTTTACTCCAAGTGAATGATACGAAACCACAGGATGTACACTAAGGGTTGTATAGCACTCGATTTTCAGTTATGGGGGGATTTTAATGGGCGACAGTCATCTTTTGATCATTGGTTAAGGGTAAGACGATTGATTTACCAGTAATGCTGGAACGATTCACCCGTCAGAGAGAGGAGTATTTTACCGAGGAGGGCGTCGGCCGCTCTGGTTTAGTCCAGCTGGGACAAGCGTAGCTCGTGGGTCGAGCTGTTTGTCCTCGCCGAAATGTAGCCGGTGAGCCCCTGCGTGGGTAAGCATCCTGTGCATTAATTTACATTTACATATTTCATTTTAGGGTATGGTAGGTCAATGGGAAGAGCGCTGGGCTAATGACCGGAGGGTTCAAGTTCAATTCTAAGTGACAACTCTAGTTACACTTAGCTTCTTCACTCATGATGTGCTTTTTTTAGGTACCATATCTTAATGGAAAACCGCTGAAGATACAGTGGAAGGATCTGGTCTTCTAGCACGATGAGCAAATTTTCACGTCGCTTAAGGTGTATTTGATTTGAGATCAACCCTTACCTATCAGAGAAACTTACGGGCTGGGTATGGTGGTGGTTTTTTATCAGGAAGAAACTCTTAAACTTCATTGAAGCGTTTCGTAAATTGTGCACAGTTCTATAATATCAGACAAACCATAAACGGGTATGCACACATTCTAGCAACAATGCTAAAAAGAAACTACCATAGAAGAAATGGAAATGGGAATAAGAGCTAATTAAAAGGTTTGGAATGAATTACATACTTAAAGCTAGTTGTGGAATGTATCAATTGAAGGACTTTAGATTAGCGGCGCGAAAAATCGATTGGAGTTATGATGCATACCAATCCTAGTTTATCTACTATACAGGTGAGGTAAACTGCAAACCAAGGCCATAGGTTCTAACAATCGCTTCAACAGCAAGGGTGCCACAAAATCGTTAGCCTTGCGAAGAATATATTTACAGCACATAGTCCGCATTACAGATCAGTCTTTCTTAAATTTGATTTGAGAAACAACCTAACATGAGCCGTTGTTCAATATACTATATTTCCCCTCCCGTGACCTACGATATTGATGACAGCTTTAGGGGAATAATGTAAAATTATGCATAAATATATGCATCTACATATTTATTGCCTCCCAGCCCTAAGATTTGTTGAACGCAGCTCTGGTCTCATTCCATCTATCCATTTAACTTTTTATGTCTACGTATTTCTTCTCTTTAACATCTGTCGTCATTTGTTCCAAGTATCGCATCAGAATCCTTTCCTTGTTGTTCTTTCCTCTCACTTTTCCCCCGAGGCTTAGTACTATGGACCATCAGGCCTTGTATAATACAAGGTTGTCCCTTCTCTTTCTCCTCTTCTGCAGACTTCCTTCTTTTCCTATTTTTCTTGGAACATCATCGTACTTCTATATCATTGAACTCTTAATATTGTGAATCAATCATTGTAATTGAAGTTGCATGTCTTAGAAGTTTTCGAAATTGGTGGAACGTATTCTGAGTCATATCAAGCGCAGACATGCATGTGGTTGAGATCCCTGGGGTTCGTTTCGCGTTATCTAAGCGAAATGGAGGCGAATAAGGGTCAGTCAGGTGTCGTCAGGGTCATTAATTGAATAAAATCGGAATATAGTCATTCAGAAACACAAAGAGGTATTTTCTAGAACAAACAATAAACGTCAAAAGTAGTTAATCAACCCTAGGATTGACTTAAATCATCTCTTCATCTTCCACTCCCATAAATTTTTCACTACTTTGTATATATCTTCGCTGTTCTGTTTTGCTGTTTGCTTTATTGAACTTGTTCTTCTTTCCTTTCGCTTTCTCTTTAAACGCTGTCTCAAGCAAAGTATCGAATCTCAAAATGTGCACGTTAAAATGATTTGTTATACCCTTGCCTATTACTTAGGGTTTCCTATTATTTAACAAATCCAAAAAAAAGCATCGTTTCCCCCTCATTTCGTTCAATTTGCCTACCCTAAGAATAATATTTCGACAGATTTTAATTTTTTATGCACATGTGGATTTCCACGCCTTGTACACCTTTTCAGAATCATGTACACAATATTACAGAGTGAAAAAAATTATTTCAGATTATTTGTTTTCTGTTTAGCACAATGAAAATGTTTTAAGCTAATTAATTCAATTTTTGCTGACATACAGTATTTCATATTAGGTATCATTTTGAGTACATTATGTTGAGGTTTTACCGATATATCATGGGCAGAGTTGGCTTTTTTCCGACCTATTTGTGTTTATTTTGACGATTTCAAGTAACCCATTGTGCAGTATCTATCTGACACATGTTATGTTAATTAATTAAGCTATTTAATCACGTTTTGAATATTTTGAAAGATTTTTACATTTAATTGAAAGTTATGTCATGAAACAATCAATGATAAGTTGAAAACTATTAAAATCTGTATCCCTATATTATGTTTCTGTTTATAGAAGAATTTAACAGTGATTTTATTGTATAACCTGGACTGACTCTTTCGATTGACCTCATCAAGATAGATATAATCAAGAACAATAATAGTTTGCCGATGGGCACTTTATGTCATTTATTCAAAGAATTTTTTCTTTGGAGAACAAAATGGTAAAGTTTCTGAAGTCTAAATTAACACTCTATGCTCACAAGTAGTGGGAATAACTCCCTTTCGTCTGAATGTTGCTTTGGTTACTCCTCCACCAATTATGTTTCGTCATCGGGAAGAGGTTTAATAATAATAATATGGAAAGGTGGTGAAGGAGTTTCCCCAATCACACCTTCCCTTTTTTTATTGCAGAAGCAAATACAAAAGAAATAGTATATATAAAAAAATATATAGCATGCTATGTTGAGGGGGTTCCTGCTCACGCTTAATCCCATTTTAGAATTCTGATATAATTAACATCAATTACAAAACATGAGAAAGAAATATCTAATAAGATGACATATTAGAATTAAATTACAAAAGTGATACTGGACTCGAATTTAGTACAATTAGAGATAGTAAGTTATCTAAGGAATAAATATTATTTTATGATAGCACTTCAGTTTACCAAGTCATACAGGAGTTTTTGATCGCACACTAAGAAAAAATATTACTCGTTAACTTAAAGTTGCAATTACATTCAATTTACTTATACAATAGAACAAACAATACAATTACTAATTCTATCAAACCTTATTGTACCATTATCAAGTATTATTGTACCATTTTAAATAATTGGTTGCAGTTATGCTTAAGGCAAAATAGCACAATCTCACAGGGGAGAGCTTTGCTTGTTTCTCCCCGTCCACATTGGGAATTCGATTAAGGGTACCTTACCTCACCTGTCACTTTATTTCCTCAGTATTTCCCCACGCCGTCTTTTTCCCTTTGTCTATTTATTTTTCCTCCACCCCGTGCCACTCGCTCATTCTATCCCTCCTCCAAACCTTCCTTCCACTTTCCCCTTTGTCGGCTCCAACCCTTAACGGGGAATCGGACTGGCGTGTTGAAAAATATTAAAACCTGTATCCCTATGTTATGTTTCTGTTTATAAAATAATTTGGCCAATATGGTTCATTCATACTCCAAGGACCTGTGTTCATATCCCGTTGTTATTAATTTTATTCCTATTTTTTTGCTACGTGGAGACGAATTCCAACCCAATACAGATCCGGGCGTGTTAAATATTTGGTTGAACTCCTCCACGTCATCTCTGAGTTAAACATTGCCGATGGCTAAACTTCAAATACGGGACTTTACGCCCTGTACGCTTCCTGTGAAAATATGTCCATTGATGGTGAATTCCGCATATCATGACATTTAACTCAAGGAGAATCTCATATACACGGAGAAATTTGCCAAAACTTTTTCCGCCGTCATTTATCTGTGCATAGTTTTGTGTCCGGCAGCTATAAATCCTTCTTTCATTCTCTTAGAACTCGAAAAGCATTTTATAACAATTCAATTAAACGCCCCATTAATCGTGAAAATGACTCTAGCTGTCCGTGTCTTCCTATCGTAACGCCCTTACGTGTGTTTCCCATTGCATTTGTTTGTATTACTATCCTTTTGCGAACCTTTTACTACACATTCATTGTGCCCCGCAATGAAATAAATGATTAGATTTCTCGTAGTAGTTTTAGCTTTTATGGGAGGCGACCGACAGCTAAGGTCATTTGCGCCATTAGGGATGGATGGGAAAGGAAGGGTGGAGAGAAACCCGGCGTCGGCATTAGCCTCCACCGTTTTTTATGTGTATTCACGTTCATATGACGCATAGAAGGATGAAAGGTAAATTTAGCTGTGATTTGATGAAATATGTCGTTACCAGATCAAAAAGTATTACTTTTCACTTGATCTTGACTTTATCTACTCTGATCAAGTTCTAAATATGACATCTGTCCTCGTTTGGAAGAAAATACCAGGTCGTTCCATCAAATTTAATAATCTTGAAGTAAAACAGGGTTTGCGAGCCAGAAATGCTAACTAACAACTACGTTTACCAAAGTTGTACAATCCCTTTCTTAATAGTTCTCGTTTCTTTCCCCACTCCCTAAAGTTTTATTCCGCTAAATTTCTCATAAAAGAAACTTTTTTCCTTTCCGTTCACCCCCTTTTCCTTCCCCGTTGGTCTGCTTCGCCCTATCGGAAATTCAATTTTCGCGTCTCGTATCGGTCGTAGAAGCATTCACTCACCATAAGCGGCTCCCATGTGGAAAATTTCGCGTAGGTATAAGCCGTCCCCGAAGAATGGTGTTTGTTCTCCATCGCCGGAGGGATATTGCCTGACGGGAACGCACACGCGAGTAGGATTCGCTAAATCTTTGGCGAAGGCGGAGGGAGTCGTAAATTTTCAAGCGAGGTTATTTATCGGCGGGAGTATTTGAATCCATTCAGTTGAGTTTCAGTACTCCTTGGGGGAAGGGAGGACGGATGAAACACTGAACGGCAGCTAACTCTTACAGTGGAGAGGCAAGATGTGTAGTTAAGACGCTTATCTGTCCACCTGTTTTCTTGCGTATCGCCTTGCTCTCTCCATGATGAGCAAAGCCTTTTAGCCAAAGTTACTTACTACGTTATGCATGAAAATGGAGTACTCAGGGTTTGGTTGATTTCTCTAAACGATAGTAATTCAAACGCAGGGTCTAAAATTTTAAGATAGCTATAAAAATCCAAAGAAACGAGTTTTATTTCCCAAAAAAATAGCCTTCCTTCACTGTGAGTAATTAAGGGTGAAGGGTGGCTGGGAATTCATATGAACGCATGGCAACATTTATTGTTGCTGCCGAACATATTATTATCATGGAAAAATTAACGGAGCTGATCTCTTATTACCTTCTTTTAGTTTCTCCCGTGACATCATCACTGTGGCCTACCCATTGGAGAAAGATGTCTTTGCAGGCATCTCGCTGAGTAGTACACGCTACTTTGACTACCCATCGACCTCTCTGTCATTGGTGAGCCTAAGAGGAGAAATTATAATTGCTTCTGCCAGTAAATCAATAAGGGTCATCCGATTATCAAGCCGTTTTAGCATGTAACGCTGGGAGAAAATATTTAGGGTGATAAATTAATGTAACACTATGATGAAAAATTCTTCTAGTATCCCCGCTGTTTATAAATCATCCAATCACTTTTAAATAGCCCTTGTGATTTAAAAACTTTCTGGATTAGAAATATCACGTTGAACTCTCAAACTCTCAAATACAGGAATTTCCCTTGATAGTATTCGTATACTATCAAGTAATTTTAAATATATATTAACTGCGATATTTCATCACTTGATTGTATTCACGTTCATACTATTCATTTCTTGTCCATTACCTAATGCTATTGCAATAATCATAAATGCCATAAATGTATCTATTTATATATATATGTGTATAAACATATATATATATATATATATATATATATATATATATATATATATATATATATATGCGGGTCGCGGTGGTCTAGTGGGTAGAGCGTTGGACTGCTGACCGGAGGGTCCCGGGTTCGATTCCCGGGCAAGGCACTTTGGGCTCCACCCAAGCTTGTTGATTTTTCGGGTACCAGATATTCCTGGGAAACCATAACCGGCACAGGGAAAGGAACTGGCCCCCCTACCCTGATGTGTGAATATTCACACGCCGTCGGGCTTGGTACATGGGTGAGCTCTACCATCACCTACTAAACCGACCTTCGGGTTGATTACTGTGTTTATGGTTTATATATATATATATATATATATATATATATATATATATATATATCCTAACTAATCTTCCGAGGAAGACGGAGCATAATTCCGTCGAAATTATCAAGAAATAACGTTTGAGTTTTCTTTTTATTTGTTCTCATATTGTGGGTTGCTGTCTAAGTTTTTTATATACAAACATACATATACAAAAGAGCGTTCTTGTCGGAATATATATATATATATATATATATATATATACATATATATATATTTATATATATATATATTCCGACAAGAATGCTCTTTAATAGACCGTATTCATCAGATCCTGATGAATACGGCCGTCTAGTCGAAACGTCCAAACTAAATATTTGAGTATCCTTTCTCCGTGTTTGAATGTGTTAACCAAAGTTTATATGCATATATATATATATAATATTATTTAAGTAAATATTATTAGGTTCTGTTCCTAATTCCTCTTGAGAAAGGTGGTTGCACCACCGAAAATTCGAAAACCAGTGAGTCCCTCTTTTATGTGTTTCAGTTTCTGTGCTTGTATCGACTTGTTAGTCCATTTACATTATAATATTATTTATATTTTTATAATATTATATATGTTTATATATATATATATATATATATATATATATATATATATATATATATATATATAATTCTATGCTTTGGTCATATCTTTACAAAAAATCAATCTGGGAATTTGTTTTAGGGAATCCCGTTATACCAGGAGGGAAAAATGAGTGAAATATTAACTTCGACCCGGCGAAAGCATCTTTCTTCTCTTGCTCTCCTATCACTTTGCAACTCCGCTACGGGGCGTTGTGCCCGTTAAATATTTCATTGGGAGACGAATGGGAGTGTACGGCTGCCCTCTAACTACATTATGGATTCGAGACTTTTTTTTCAATTTCTTTGCCCGAACATCCTCAACCGTTTCAACTCAGCCACCCGATTCATCAGGTGAGTATGTTAAAAATCTTCTTCATTTTTGGGGTCTGAAAATAATGGGCTTATGTCTCAAAATGAATAGATTTTTTTGGTATCGCTCACAACCTAAATGATATTTGGATAAACAACATTAATTTTTCTGTGATATGAGTGATGCATGAGCAATGCTTTGATATTCAAAGTTTCAGACGAAATAAATTTGCAAAATAATTTTTGTGAAAAAAATTCGCCTGCTAATTAACTGCTTGCGTGCACATATACATTTCCATTAATTCTTTGAAGGGTAAAAATATCTCTAGCCTCTACCATCAATGGCACTGATTCCAACACTTGAGTACCTCAATTTAAAAAATTACCGGTATATACATGTCGTATATGCATATATAAGTAAGGAAGCTATATCGTCATATGAGTATCATAAGCGGTGAAATTAGAATTTTCAATCAGGAATTTTGGTATATTCAAGGCGAAAACAAAATAGCACATTACCTATTACGTCATCGACCAATTAGAATGAGCTGCCAAATGTTTTCGAAAAAATGAATTATTAACTTAAAACTTAAAAACAGGATGCAAGGATAAACGTCTGTATACAAAAGGAGAACGAGGGAAACAGTTCATGAAGTACCACGAACTAGATGAGAATGAAGGACAATTTAATCAACTTCAAGGAGCGAACAGTAAGAGTCTTAACACTGTCCGTAAGTGTCCGTAATGGTATCAGGACCTTTAACGTTCTCTAATTGGACGTCATTCAAGCGAAACCACCGCATTGTATTCTTTAACGAGTATTTGCTTGCCGTATGATACTTTTCATTTTCCTTATCTTCCTGGAGTAATTTTGATGATTGCACGCGATGACTTTGGTCGAATTTAATTGTTTGTCTCATTGAGAACGAATCCTTGCATAAAAAAATCTCAAGGTGGTTTTGCAACGCAACGAATCTTTCCTCGTCCCGATTCCTCCTCTCCCCTCAAGGAGGTCTCTCTCTCTCTCTCTCTCTGACTCTAAACTCTCAATAAAACTCCTCCCTTCCAAAAAATTCCCCTCCCTCCTCCTTTCACCAAGTCCCCTCTCCGCCTTTGCCTCTTATCCTTTCCCCGCTCTCTCATCTCTTTCTCATTTTTACTACTCCTTCCCTCCCCCCCACTCCACCATACCGCGATTCACGTGAAACTGTCTCCTACTCCGACCCCACCTCCACTTTCTATTCTCCTCCTCCTCCCTCCCCGCCCCCCTCCCTTCCCTTCCTCCTACCCCCGTGTCCCCCCATGCACCCCCACCACCACCATCACCTGGCCTCCGCCCTCCGCTCCGCCCCAACCTCTCCTCCTCGTCCCCTCCTTCCCTCCCTCCTTCTACCCACACTCCTCCCTCCCTCCTCTTCCCTCTCCAGCCCTCAACCTCAACTCTCCTCCCCGACCGGACGTATACACACTACACCTATAGGCAGTCCATGAGCTACCGAGCTCCTTTAACCATCGGGGAGTCCGTCGGCCGTGCTCGCGTGTCGGTGCCCGATAGGCAAATTCCCTCCCTCCCTCTCTTTCCTACCAACTCTTAGTTTCTGTCCGCCTCTTTTCCACCCCCTCAGGAATTTTTTTTTCACGAGCGAAAATTTTTATTTTTTTATTTGTTTAGAAACCTCTCGCTCGACCCTGGAAGTTTTTTGCAAGGTCGGGGAGTGACTACAGAATGCAGGAGAGAGTGAGAGAAAGGTTTGGAGTTTCCGCTTGCGTGTGTGTGTGTGTGTGTGTGAATGTGCATTTGCGGAATTGTGCGTGAGTGAGACGGGGGTGACTGTCTTCCTCCTCCCGCCTTCCCCTTAACTCACTCCACCCATCGCGCTCAATTCCCTATACTCACACACACACACACAAACATACCCTCCTCCCTTTCCCCCGGATCCCCGGTGCTCACCGATTAGATCGCTATCGCTCCCGTTGGAGAGTGACAGAGGAGAGAGAAGGAGTGAGGGAGGCGTGGCTCTGTTCCGCGATTGCATTTGGCGAGGTGCGCGTATACGTACCTGAGTTTATGTGTGTGTGTGCGTGAGCGCGTATTTGCGAGTGCCGTGGGACATGACGGGATGGAGAGAGGTGGAGGGAGGTTGAGGAAAAGGGTGTGACGATAGGACGAGAGATTCGACGAGTTCGCACCGACAAAAAGGGGGGTGGACTGCCACCACCTTCCCCCTTCTCTCTCCGTCCCTCAGACGGCGGCTGACAATGAGATAGCGCCGCCCCCACTCCGGCGGTAAATGTTTTGACACGAGTGGCAAACTCTCCAACTAACCCCCCCCCCCTCGACTTGCCGCCGCCTTGACTCCCAAGTTCGCGGTGTTTATTTTGCCCACGCGACTGAACAGGAGTTGGGGGGATGAGTGGTGGTGAGGGGATCGAAACATTTACAGGAGTTTGAAGGTGGGCACGTTGCCTGCGAAAACCGATGGAGAGAATGAACGATGTGATTGTGTGCCTTTAACTTTGACCTACTTCATAGAAGAAAATAAGCGAAGATGTCGATTAGCTTGAGCGAAATTTTTTAAACGTTATGTTGGAGGCAGTAAAAATAGCAGGCGGATGTACTATATAAATGAAGGTACTCACATTTTACTCAAGTGTTCCTAGTCGATAATCGAAATTTAAATGTTCAACTGAGGCCAGCCGTTGGCAGTTCATTGATTGGGGAATTTTTCTGCGCATAAATCAATATTTTTGTAAATGCATTATATTCTCGAGCCGTCCGAAATCACTTAATGACTCGCTGTCATTACAGGAGAGACCTCGTTGAAAATATAATTGGTACTGCGTGTCATGGAAAACAAAGTGCCTGATAAAACCTTTTTCTTTTCTGTTGCTCTGAAGAAAAACCTATTCCGCGTAAGTGCGCTGGCGTGTTGAACATAATGGAACCCTTGTGTAACTGAGTTTGATTGACAACCGATAAAATCGAACGTGGGATGAGGTATCTGGTGACGACTTTTATATAATAGCTTGGCCATTTGATGTATTCGAATGGATTAGCGGACGCATAGTCTTCAGCTTACGCCCGAAAGAGATTTCGAGATTGATTCATATCAGTTCCGTTATTAATGGTCCATCGGAGAATCGACTGAGAGCAGAAAGGTGTTTTACAAAGCTAAGGAGACTATTTGTGAACAATTGGACTAAGGTGATGATACTGAGAGACACCTGGCGACAGGGTAACATTTATACCAAGTGCACCGGCACTTTCTAAGAATGCAAGTCATTTTTGTCTCTGCCAGCCCCGTAGCAGGTCTCGTAGGACCCATAGCGCTGTCTTTGATTTGGAAACGATGAACATAACATTTGATATATGTACTTCTCTCCAAGAATAGCATTAGACTTTGAATGAACGAACAATTGTGGCGCTAAGGGAGAAAAAAGTACCGGATGATACGGAAGGATAGAGCGAGGAAGTTTCACGCTTTATTTTATGCAGATGAAACGCCCTGAGACACATGAAGTATCCTAAGACGATATAATTTCTGGTCAAAGGGTAGAGGACAAGATTCACCGGGTATTGGGCGTGAGGACGGCAGTGACGACGGAGTCGTCGGGGAGACCCGTCGGACGATCCCGGCTTCGGAGGCTGCGTCGGCCGGGCTTGAGGGGAGAGTCCCGTCGGAAGAGAGAGGGAGAGGAAGCCAGCCGGAGTTTTGAGTCGTCAACTCGCCGGTGTCTGCCGTCACGACTAAGCGGGCTCGAGGAAATTCCGGCGACCGTGCGGTCGGAGCGGGAGACCTGGACGGAGGGAAAAGGCGGATTCCGGATTCGGGACGGAGAACCAAAAAGAGTTCGATATATAGATAGAGAGAGTGAGGTGGGAAGGAGGAGAGTTGGAGTGGGGGTTGGGTATCGCTAAGGGAAGAAGAGACGGGGGAGAGGAGGTGGAGGAAAGGACGGACGGTTGATTCGCCTCGTCGGAATTTACCGCATTTTTATGCGCCTGAATTTTTTTGCAAGTCGCTTCTCTTCTTCTTCCCATTCCCCCTACCCCAAAAAAATAATCCTCCGCGCCAACCAACCTACTGGCCCGGGTCTCCTCTCGGATTCTCCCGCTCTCTCTCTCCTCCCCACCATCCCCGAACCTCTCCCCTGCCGACCCAGTCGCATCTCCCTGCGTGAGGGATTGAAGATGTCATGCCTTGCCTTCCTTACTCCCGGTCCACTCCGCATCCGGGGGAGGTAGTATCCCAAGACAGCGTGCACGGCGTTGAGCAAAGAGTGTGATCAAGATCTACCGCCGTCGATCGAGAGAGAGAAGAGGCCTTCGCCGTAAACACCGAGAGGTGGTCAGTCTCCGCCCGGACATCGCCGGAAGGACTGTGCCGGCATACAGACTGACCTGCCTCCGCAGCGCCGTTCTCGTCCGTGAGATCTGGTTCTTCATTTGAAAACTTCGGCGTTCGCATTCGTCCCCCAGGGTTTCTTAATTTCCCTTCGGTGTCCCCCGTACGACCGCCTCCTCCATTTGTTCATCGACCGAAGTTTCCGGAAGTGCCGAAAAAGCAAAAGTGATGACGATGAGGACTGCGGGGACCGCATCCCGAGAGTGATAGGAGCACCGACGTCGCCTCGATTCTCTTACAGCCGCAGAGGCCAGCCGTCTTCCCGGTCGGCGGCATCGCCCGCCCGGCCGAGAGTTCGCTCCGCCGTTGGTGCCCGGTCCCTTCGCCGTCGTCGGCGGCCCCCTTACGTGCATCCCGGCCCCTAAAAGAGTTAGGGACGGGTAACGGGGGACTCCGAGCCACCGATGGAGGAGGGTGAGGGGAGTAGCGGAGAGGGGCGGAGGGGGGGGGAGGCGGAGGAGGAGGAGGAAGGAGGCGGGCCGTCGGTGGTGGAGGAGGTGGTAGCGGGCGGCGGGGGGGAACGGGGGAGGAGGAGGAGAGATAATTGATGAAGGCCTTCCTCCCTCTCTCTCCTTCTCTTACGCTTCTCACCCTCTGGGAGGGAAAGGGGCCTTTTCAACAAAAAAATAAATAAATAATAAAAGTTCGCTCGAGTTAAGCCAAGTTCTGATTTCCCTCGTCGCGTCCGGAATGGGAGCTCTTCCGATCGGTATCCTCATCAAAAGGAGGCCGACATCGGCCCGGAAAAGGTCTCAGGGGTGGAGATAAACAATAACTTGAGCGGAGAGCGGAGAGCGGACGAGGGGGGGAGGGATTGTTTCTCCTTCCGCCAAGCACCCACCTCCCTTTTGGAGACCTGTGAATAATTTGTGAACTCCCGCACTCAAAGTGCAGCGGTTGCGACGTCGGTGACGCAAAAAGGGACGGTTTTGGGGGTCGCTTTGGGTTGTTTACTTAAGTGTTGGGACTTGGTCCTAGCGTCGGCGGGGAGCTTTTGCCGAGACGGGAATCCTCCGCCTCATTACCGGTTCGGGAGGGAAGACGCGAGGAATTCCGCGCCGGTATCATTACTTCGAGAGAGAGAGATAGAAAGGAAAAAAAATTCGTTCGTAAATGGAAGTCGGCGAAAGAGGGACTGGAATCTATTTAGAAAAAGAATAGAAAGAAGAGAACTTGGTTTTTCGTGCTCCGGTGTTGTCTCCAGCGTCCAGAGTTAATCGTGCCCGCACTCTGAGAGGTGCGCGTGTTTGTGCACATAAATATATTTTGACGGCTTTTATATTACTCTCTAAGAGTCTCTCTCTCTCACTCTTTCTTGTCTCGTGTCCCGAAATCTCCTCTCTTTCCTTCTCTCCCGAGTCCTGCACACACTGTGGCTACGCTTTTTCCCAATCCCGCTCCCTTCCATCGTCCGAAGGAGCACTGCGAGTGTTTTGTGTGCATTGTGAGTGAGCAGAGGGAAGGGGAGTGACGGTGGGGGTGGGTAAAGGGGCGAGGGGTGGGAGGGGAAGATACAAATCTACGTGCGGATGTGGAGAGGGCGTTGAAAAGTAACGTTGTCACGGTTAATTGGTTCTAGTACCGAGGAGGAGAGAGAGGAGCACGAGAGGGAAAAAGTGGAGAATCAGAATTCGTGGAGTTGGGAGTTTTTAGTTCGTTCTTTATTTGCGCGAGTGGGAGAGCAGGTTCGCAAATATTGTATTTCTCCGATTCGGCGATTGTAATTTTCGAGATATAATTGTTGGGGGGATTTTGCGTGGGTCCTCTTCTATCTTCGAGAGAAGTGATCGGAGAGATCGTCCGCTGCCTTTTCGTGAAAGATTTATTATTTTAAGTACTTGAATCGAGTGTCCTGTTGTCCGGCATCCTTTGAAACGTGTTCTTCTACCTTGGTTCCCTGCTTGGAGAGACCGTCGGAAAAGGTTCCGATTCCCACAAGTTGTGTCCCGAGTCCCTCCCGTTTGTGAGTGATATGTGCCCTTCGGTGGATTTAGTGAGGAAGAAAAGGCGGAGGTGGTGAATTCCTGGGTGTTTACTTCTGCACCTTTCGACGAAGTGCTACGGGTGGTCGATGGGTGACCCAGTGATGGCGATGGGTCATCTCCCCGTCTCCCAAAGGTGCTACTGCCGTGTCTTCTGCCTCATGGTCGCCCTGGTCCTCATCCAGTCTGGTGACAATTTCAGGTAAGGCAATAAAAACGGAGATTTATTGGGGGTAGACCTTGACATCACTTAAAACCACTGTTTTTCTTCGTTCGGTTTTTGCAAGAATTATTGGCTAAATGTGGATCTTAGAGCTGCCAGTGACGGTGCTAACGAAAACCATTTGTATTACAGTAATTTTTTAATCGGAATGAGGTGGTCAGTATGCCATGTTTATTTATTAAAATAAATGCGTGTGACGAAGTTTTACCTTAACATTTATTCCTCGTGAGAACTATATCGATTTATGATTCAAATCAATCTTTGAGTGAGGGAAAGAAACATTTTCGTGCAAAATTTATGCCGAAGCTATTCGTTTGAGGGAGTACTAATATGGATTATGTTTTTGAAAAAATATTTCAGTATCAATCTTAATATCTGTGCTGCAAGTATAAATAATGTTGATTTTAGTATGCTTCCTGTAATGAAAAATGTTAATGCAACATTAATTTATCGGGTGATGAGAACACCGATCCATTCTATTCATTTAAATAAATTCATTATTTCGAGTTTGCGATCAGTAATTCTTTCGGAAAAACCTTTGCACACGTAGCTATGAAACACGTCAAAATTTTTTGTGGCTAATATTCTAGAAAAATAGTGAGGTAGTGTGTTGAAAATTATCTTCAAATATTTATATTCAAATATTTATGTTCAAATATTTTTACTGAAGGTTCTCCGTTCTATTTAGTGCAGTTTTTAAATTAAAAGAATTTCAGTCTCATTCCTACGATTTCAGAGTGGAAAAATCATTCGCCTTGACCGGAACTCGAACCCGGATCCATCGATGTTTGGCCGAGTGTTTTAGCCATTTAAGCTATCGAGGCGTCCTTTTAAAGTCTGAAATTCTGAAATGAAACTTGAAACGTAAGAGGACCGCTCGATAGCCTAACTGGTTAAAGCACTCGGTCGGGCATCGAGGGATCCTGGTTAGAATCTCGGTCGAGGCGAATGATTTTTACACTCAGAAATGGTTTCATTGAGATGCATATTAGGGTATGACTCCGTTAAAAGTTACTGCTGCGGTATCTTCCGCAGTTTGTTGGAATTTAAATTTTAAGTCGATGACCGTGCCTCCGCAGGTGATTTGACAGTGATTTTCAACGATTTTCTTAATTGTGCTGAGACCACCAAATAAATTAAGCCGTAGGAAACGGAGAAAAATCTTTCACCATCTACAAAAGCCCAACGAGGAACTGGGTTTTCTTTTGCGCGGCTCCTCCTTGAGGATGGGAATGGGGATATCAGTGGCACGCATGCTACACCGTTCAGAAGCAAAGCCGAGCCGCAATTGCCATTCCTCGGGCGTTCACTCGGGGAAGCAAGCAGTAGACGTTACAAGCGTTCGCAGCGACACCGACACTTTGTCCGCTGCAGTCTGCCCTTTTGTCGATCTCTCCCTTTCTCTGAAGATGCTTGACAGAGGGCGTTCATCATCACACACTCGTCCGTTTGCCCCACTTGTTTGCGCCTGGGGTGGTTCCGCACCGCTCAATGACTTTGGCATTGTTCTGTCTCGAACCCGAACAGATTAATGGTGCGGTGTTAATTTTGAGATTACTAGGGCTCCCTGATAAGGAAACAATATGTCAATGCTGCTTTGATACTAACTGCGTTTTAAATTTAAACTTGTTATCGGCCTCAACAGGGGGAAACATTCATAATATTCCATTTATTTCTTAAATCCCAAGTAATTTTCATTAATCTAAAGGTTTTTAGTGTTCCGCTTCAGACCGCACGCTTCCCTGAGTAATATTATTACGATCTAAAACACCCAAGCGGTATTTTCATTTATTGAATATATTCGTTTAGATACTCATTTCAAATCTATTACGAGGATATTTATTTACTTCAGACAAAATTGATTAAACTACCACAATTGTCTGTAGCCAATCATTTTTTTGTATTACGGGTACGTCCGTGGGAAATTGAAACTAAGTTATTAAGTTATCCACATGCCTGATGAAATGTCCATAAAACTTTGAATATTTTTATTTCGGAAGTGAATTCTATAAAATTCCCCTGGAAACTCGTCATTTGAAATATCATTGATCCGTAACTGCTTTACTTAAAACGTATCATTTTAATGTGCATGTAATATTTTCACAAAAAATAGTATTGGAGCTTGAGAGATGTCATAATACAGTGAAGTTTTTTCCGTCAAAAATAATGTTATTATTTTAGATTTCATCATTTCACATTGCAAGGGTTTCATAATTTCTCCAAACTACACGACTCCAAAAGGCATTATCCTAAACGCGTTTTTTCCAAAGAAATATTACTAATAATTATCATAAATATCGTTATTTCCTCATATATTTTACCCAAATACGCTAAATATAAATAAAATATTATTCGTCTAATTTATTAATTTATAGAATTATTTTTTATCCTTGAGTTGAATCAAATTCAAATTATGCACGAGTATTCCTCGTACTGCGAGTCATACTCGTATTTCTAATGACGGTATAGACTGAGGAGCTCTACTCATTGCCCAGCCAATCTATTAGCATTATTAAATTTTCAGTTAAATTGTTGATTAAAATTTAATATTAAAGGAAATAGTTTATTATTCTGAGTAATTCACAGCAGATATTAGCTTTACTGCAACCCTCACAAACTTAATAATTTTAATCATTATTCACATTGTTTGACACGGGTGCCACTATGTGAAGTATTACCGCGTCTTGAATTGAGCATTTTTTATTTCGACTAAAATAAAAGATACTCTTTCAAGAAATAGTGCTATGAATAAATGGTTAAAAAATAGTACGCATCTATGGCGAACACGTTGCTTGAAAAATTTATTTTTCCACACCAGGCGTTGGAATCTCCGTTATCAGATTATGAATTAAAACAGATTGATTCTTTTTTCATGATGTAATCACTCACAATAATCTTTGGCTTATAAATTATGAACTGTTGTACTAATAAAGATATGATTACGGTCTGTATTTTAAGAAACACTAAATTTTCTTTATTTTTGGAAATAACATTATGGAATTGTCCACTACATTAACTTCAAATGTGTCAAATCTCTCTAATACCCATGGACGTTCGTGCATAAGGCAGTACAAGATTGGGATTGGTTTTAATTTCTATCAACGGGAAATAAATGCGGTTTCATAGATTAGTTTCTTGTAAATTTTAAATTTATACTTCTCTCCCCTAACTGCACATCAGGCAGGCTAGATGGTAATTTTGCCTGATTTCTTCTTGAAGTAATGATAATGTATATTCGTGTTTGTTGAAGGTTGTTGGAACAAGATTCATGTATGGGATTCGTTTTTTAGTCATTTATTAAATATTCAGTGTTTGCAACTTACTCTCCAGATAACATTTTATGCTGCGGTGACAATGATTTTTATTGAAAAATAGAGTTCGAAGGTATTAAAAGTTTATGATTTGTGGTAGTCGCCCTGGCTCCCTATTTAATCGAGAAAACACTCGGTTATTATCATATTGTTCTCCGTCACATTTACGTTTAGAATGAGAAGACTAATCGATCACAGTTCTTAATTTACAGTTATGAAAATGTTATCTTGTAATGGATTCGAAAAAAATATTAGGACTAGATATTTGTTAGTTTCACCACTTTGTGTGGATTCATTTTATTACAAAAAATGATTAAAGGAATATTTATCCCTGTATAATCTTTATGTTTTGATTTTTTACTCACCAGAAGGAACTCTTTGGTAGAATACAAAATGTTTTTTCAAAATGTTTGAGTCTTATAAAAACAGTGAAACAATTTGACATTGCTGATCCAATGAATGCACTCATAACCTGTAATAACTCAAAGAAGGACTAATATGGGCATACTTTAATGTAGGGACATTTAAATAGAGACGTAAGTGTTAGTGAATCCATTCGAAACCCTCCGGTGGTGTAATACGATTTTAATCCTTCTTCCATTCATCTTTTCCATCTCATTGGTCCGTTTAGATAGCATACGGAAAAATAGTACCTCATTCGAACGTCGGGCTATCGATGTTCTCAGCCCCTCAGAGCTCATGAGGCGTGCGATGGCAAATTAACGCGTCAACATATCCGCCGACTCCTCCCGAGATTGAGTCACCAGTCGATAGCACAAAACGGCCGAGGACGGGCATTATACGCTGCGAACGTTCCCTGAAAGCCCGTTCGAAATGATCCACTTTCCACCGTGGATCGGGCGTGACATTGCATCTCTCTGCGCTCATGTATTATGGAAACCTCGGCTTAAAGCACCCACCTTTTATGCAAACAGTCATTTCTGCTTATCTGTCACCCCCCTCCTCTTTATCATCTGTCGAGATTTAAAAGCTTAATATTCAAAATTTGGCCCTAAATTGATGGTATCAAAGCCGCTGTACCGTCGTGGTTCCCTTTAAATGGTCGGCTTCATAATGTTTGGTGATAGATAATCGTATTAATAACGCCTTGCGTATTTAAAATATTACTTACTTTAAAACTCGCCAGACTAAAGAAAATCACGAGACGGTTTACACTCTAAAACTAGATGTGATCTTTCACCTGGGTACTTAACTATATCACCAAAAGGCCACAATATTTACTGATCAGATGAATATTTTAAAATATTTTCCCACTTGATATAGTTTATTTATGTTTAACTTTTCAAGTTCAGAAATTTCTGATAAGATATAACAAGTGTATAATTTTTATAACCTCGTCAATCATGCATACATAACGATGATAATTACGTGAAGATTTAGGAAGGTATTTTTCTTTCACAATTTATGAGAAATTTTTGTTTTATTCCGTCCACTTTCGCCCTTATCTTTTGACGTAACCTTAGAATGAAGTTTTAAATTTGAATTTGATAAGCCCCTGACCTCTGATTTTATTAATGTGTTCAGATATATCTATTAATATATATCTTACCGCGTGCATTCCCAATCCAGTGTGATCACTCCTTTCTCATGGTTCCCCTTTATTGACTTTTCTTGTCTGCTTATTTCTGGTGCATCGACTCCCACTCTTTCGTCACCATATTTTCACATTATCTTTCCATTTGAGTGCTTCTTTTACGGCTATCTTGCTCTTCCACTTCCCCTTGTTCTGCCATCTGTCTCTCTCTCCCAGCAATGCCTTTTCTCTATCTTCAACCCCCCTCGGATAATTTTTAATTTATTTTTTGCTGACCTTGGTGAACAGAGCTTCAAATGCTCCCAATAGCATTCGTGACTCAAGGGTCGTGCGTTCGAGTTCACGGTCCTTTCAAAGCCTTGAGCCCATTGGGTGATACTTTAGCTATCAATCATTCATCGATTATACTTTCTTCTGTGAAAAAGAGACGCCGTTTATTCTTCATTTTTGATTTTTTTATCTTACTTTCTTTTTTATTTACTCCTTTTGCTCAATTCTTAAAAAAACTTAATATTTTACAAATACCCAAATAGAAAGAGTGGTTGAATCTAAGCCGAAATGCTCTACTGTTACAGAGATTAGTTACTTTGTAATAAAAACGAATCATGAGAGTTCCTGAAGCACATAGGTGCATTTTGAAATATTTTTTTGTATTTCATGATTTAGTAAATAACTATTACTTGTAATAATTTCGTGAAAAAGATGTATTGGTCTTTGCGCAAATGCCATAAATAGATTGTAATTATTCTTGTTTTAAATCCTCGTTCTAATGAAAGGAAAACATTTAGGTTTAAATCTGTTCACGTGAAATTTGTGTTTTAAAAATAAAAAATATTTCAGAAACTAAGTGAAAGGACGTTTACTTTGTACCCCTGGGTTTGATCCCTCCTCATTGCACCAACAGAAACTTTGTACATTATTAAATTTTTGTTTTAATAAAGTTTTAGTGATTATAAGGGTGGGAAAGAAAATGGCTGGAATATCTTACTCCTGCGTTATTAATTCATTAAAAGCGTAGTATTGCAAAAGCTCTTAATTTTTCTTTATGCTACTGGGATTTCCCGTAACGAAATAATTCTCAAGCAATGACTAACTCCTTTTCCAAAATACTTTTCATCAGAACATTATTTATTACTTGGCTCTTCTAAATCCACCTACAATTTTCCTTCATTTATTTCCATTCCATTGCATTTTTGTAAATTTTAACTTCTGCATTCTTGGCACTTAGCCTATTTTTTGCATGGATGGGTACTGCCAAAGGCTAATTTATTGATTAAACTATAGTTACTCTCGTAATAATACCAAATAAGCAGCCACACCTAGGTAGTCAACTTTTGACACATTTTTACGTGACAACCAATTCTACAGAGTTCTCTCGTTGCTTCAAAAGTAAGTAGTCAATTTCGCCACAGTTCAAAGATTTTTGCCTAAGGTTTTCTCAGTTTTTTTTAAGATAAGTTAATCGTTTCTGTTGTGAGTTATCCATCGTGAAGTTGCAGCCAAAATTCTCGCTTCATTATATTGTCAATTATTTATTTGTGTGGATCAAGTATTTCCTCTTATTTCTTTCTCACCTCACCTTTCCCTACTCCCAATTTTATTTTCCTCCTCGTTAATCCCCCTTTCACACACCCACCTGATTTCAACCTGCTTGCTCTAACTTCCACCTCACTATCTTCCTCTCTCACACGCTCTCTCTTGTCCCCCTCATAGATCTTACCCTCTTTCGCCGCTTCTAAAAAAATAAACAAAGAAAAGAAAGCAGTCAGCCCGCCACTGCCCCTATCGCATCTTATAGGCTGCAGGCACGCAAGGTTCCACGGGGGTGGCGAGGGAGAGGTCGGCCGAAGTATTCTCGGAAGTGAGACCTGGAGGGGGTGGGGTACGGAGAGCGAGCGGGAGGGGTTGGAGAGTGGTGACACGAGGGTGGGAGGGTTACGGCGGCCGATATAAATGCCGGGGAGTGATATAGCCATTTGCGTACTCTATGGGAGAACGTCCCCTCCCCTTGCTCTTCTACCCTCGCTAATTTCCATTTACACGTAACATTTTTACATATATCCATTTATTTTTTTCTCTTGCGAACTTTCTGCAGAAGTCCTTTCTTTTCAATTGATTTCGGAGGAGATTTGAATTTTAACCTTGTCCAATCCCTCTTTATCGGCCAGCAATGAAGCGAGAGTATGATTAGTCAGATTACATTTCTTGTGATCCATGTCGACATCGGAACTTAGGCGAGAGATTTGTTTTCTTGATATTTGGAATCGATAAATCCCTAAGTGATGGTTTCACATTCTTATCTCCGTATAAATTCAAGTAGAGTTTTTCACAATACTCCGAGTGTCTTTAAACATCGTCCATGAGGTAATAGTCACCTGGGGTGATATTTCTAAAAATTAGGTGATTAGGCCTGTTGTAAAAGGTTATTTTTATTTATTTTTTCATCAACTTAATCTAGGGCACTCATTGCACTCTGACAGGGGAAGAATATTTTTCTTTAATTTATTTATAGACGGAATGTTAATAGAAATGAATGACGAGTAATGCCGAAAAATATTTAAAGTTGTAAAAAAATCAGTATAAATATTTTATTAGAATATATCTCCTTATGATATAGGAATCTTATCACCATATATATTAATAAATTGAACTGAAAATCATTTTCCAATAAGCAAAATCGCTACCCCTAGGAAATGCTTGAAAATATATTTTCGTCCAATCCTTTCAGATACATGTACGTATACTAAACCGGACGAAAACCTGAATAACTTCATTGTGTTTCCACCTCTGAGGTGTAAGAAATGCATACGTAATGCCTTGGTGTTTAAGATTAAAGATATGCCAGTACTTATGACTCGTAAATATTAATATTCGTAATATATCATCCCATCTGAGAGTTTTTCTATCGACCCGCTCCGTGAATTTGATTCAAGTCATCGATCAATCAGCGGTTTTTACTGAAGTTTCTTTGAAGGGACTCTGCTGACGTCTATTATATCGGCAGCCGGGGGAAACATCAATTAAAACACATACGCTGAAGTCATGTCTTTCGGAATGCCAGCTTAGTTCAGGTGAAAAGTCACCCTTAATAATGAGATAAAAGAGTTCATTTGAATTTGACGGAGAAATGAACCGACAAACCGTTATTCATATTTGCTCTTGAGGCATACTATATTCAGCTGTGGAATTGATTCTCTTTTTAAATTTCGTATAGATTTTATAAAAGGCCGTTCGGATACATACTTCTCTCCAGGTTACAGAACCATATCATTAACTACAAGGCGTATCAACAATTATATGAATGTCTCCTCCTCAATGTTCAACCCAAAGGATGGTTTATTAGAATGTATATATATATATATATATATATATATATATATATATATGTACATAATGTAAATAGAATTAGAACTAGTAGACAAAAACACAGAAACACATATATAGTAAAAGAGAAACTCATTGGGTATCGAATTTTCGGTTGTCTCACCACCTTTCTCAAGAGGAGGAAGGAACGGAACTGCTTATGGAATATATATATATATATATATTTATTTTTATATATATACATATATATATGTGTGTGTGTGTATTGCAGCCTTCGAAACAGATAGCTCAAGAATGGAAAAGTATTGGACGTTGGAATCCAAAGGAACTGCTGAGGAAGGCTGTTATAATATTTGGGCTAGGTGAATAATTAGGTCGACGCATGAATTATGGAGAGGAAACATGGCTGAAGGTTAACTTAATATGAACGGAAGAGGGTTCCGCAGGTTAAAAAGATGTAGGATGAAGGGTATTATAATATATCCGGTTATTCAAGGAATAAAACGCACGTTGGTGATTTTGGAGGCCAGTTCAATATATGCTCCGTCAATATTTCAATTTAAAAGCGTAATGACCTAGTTTTTTTCTATTATTTCCCCAGGAACATACAAAACTATCATTTGGGGTACTTTTTTTCGGAGGAATGGGAATGATTATCTCCCAAAATTGAATAATTATATTTAATTCATAATCAGTCACTCATTGATATAGGTGCTCATCGTATGGATATATGTAGACGTGAAGATACACGTGAAATGAAATCAATAATGGACAATTATTTCGTGAGGTACCTAAAGGAATGGAGAATCGAAGTGGAAGCAGATGAAATATATTGGCCAAAGAAATAAGTACGTGCTCTAGTAAAATTATTAGTATCTTAGTATAGAGACCAAAATGGGTCTTAAGGAATATTCTTGATTTGAGACAATTAGGGGCTGTAATTTCATCCACACCAGCTGTCGTATGTGTGCTGTTGAGTCATAAAAAGCAAGTTTTTATTTTTTAAATTAGAGGGCATCCACTTATCTTCAAGCGATTGTCTATCCTTATCAGAGACGTTTTAGGAGCCCAAGGATTATATGAGTTTTGCTGCTCAAATTTGTGGAGATAAATTTCGTAAAGAGTGATCTAAAGTGTTACCTCCAACTACTACAAGTAAGGGAGCTTCATGTGATTACTAAATTTTAGTGTCTAGACCGTTTTTGTAATTAATGTCGACGGAGATAAAGAGGCTATTACTCCTGTTCTGTAAAGGTCGGAAAATAAATACACACACTAACACATTAGCATTGGTCATATTCATTAACCATTCTCGCGTAAACCTATGTCCATTTCGTTTTTGTGAATACCCTGTGAACTGTAAGTGATTTTAAATCGGTCAAAAGGGACATAAATGAATACAAAACAATGAATAAATCCATTTTTAAAACTTGATTGCGGATCTGAATCGGAATCATTCAAATGTACCGCTGTTGGATACAGTGGGGACATGGGCATTAGCGTGAAATACCACGGCCAAAACTGCTATAATAAATAAGTATCCTTGAAACATTGTATGCGTGCGCAGAGTACAGTTTCTTAAATAAAATAATGAGCGAAAAGATCATTCAAATGAATTGCAGCGGTTATTTGGTCATTATCGACTGCTCTCTTTCACCCGCACCTCCTTGTGGGTGAACGGAACGAACCAGGCAAATCCCTGGCGAATGGGAAGAAAGAACGACGAAGGGAAATAACCGAGGGCAATCACCCTGAGCATTGACGCCAAACACAGACGAGCCGTTGTGTATCGCGATGGAGAATGGGAGGCTGAGTGATGCGTCGGACCTTCTTGGCTTGTCATACTGGCTCGTTAGAACTGAGCCCACGGCATTTCATGAAGGGCTTTGGGCGTCGGGAGGCGATTGAACGATGCGGCGCCATCAGCCAGCCGTCTTGCCGTTGTTCCCGCAGAATCATCATCTTCCGCACGATTGCAACCGAAGACCAGGGCCCATCTTTTGCCCCTGGGGGTGGAGAGAAAAGAAAGGGGGAATCTCCCTCTTCCCCCCCTGCTAGTGCCATAGGTCAGTGCGGGAGGGGTGAGGGCGAAAGCGGATTTGTTCGTCTTGAGCGAGCCGAGTGAGAGATACCCCTATCGGTATTACCTCTCCTCCTTTTTTGCGTTCCTCCATCCTTTCTTTATTTTTCATGTCCCGCGCCATGCGTGTGTGGCGTGCTTCGTAAAAGGATAGATGTCTCGGATAAAGGGAGATGCATTGAGAAGTATTGAGGGTCGTGATGGATGATTTATAAGCGCCTAGAGATTCGTGAAGCATAAGAAGCGGTGGTTGTAAATTTTCTGGGATGCGTCGGGCAATCGCTCTTGCCTAAGATAAGGTGGCGAGGTATTTGGTTTTTCGACTATCTGAATAAATTCGTGATAGATCATTCATGAGTTGTTTTTAACTAATATGGGAAGCTGGAGCTATCCGAAGGGTGACTTCATATCATTGACAGACTAAAGGTCATGCAAGACTGTTTAGGAACATGGGACGAGGCTATTGTAATGCTGATTTGAAGGTTATTTAAGCCACTGGCAATCCCTATATTTCAATAATTAAATAAGGAATTCATTTTTGCTCAATAAAATGAAAGTAAGTGCATGGTAGACCGTTCATTAATTCCCTTTACTATACATGATCTCAGAACATTTTGTACATAATCAAATGCTAGGAGGCAAAGTATTCGTACCGAAGAGTAATAAATAATCGTTGAATAAATGCCGAAGCTGCTTTCCCAAGAAGCTCTATCATAAAAAAAATCACATATTTTGGGTAAAGCAAAAGGTCGGAAATAGGAAGGAAAGTCACCAGGAGTCAAAGTGGGACCCGTCGGTTAATAGCCGAATAATCTATCCACTAGAATACCACAATATTTACATAAAACTTCTGTAAAATATTTTATTACGATAACTTATTAATTTAAAAATGATTTCGTTACCTAGAAGACTTAATACGGTAAAACGAACATTGGCGTATAGCAGCATCAAAATATGTCAAAGTATCTGGACGCCTGTGTATCGAAAAGGAAGTACAAATGTAATTTCCTAATACAGTAGTCATACGCTTTCAAAATACTGGGCCTAACTATTGAATTCTTATCTATACATAGTTCTGGCTCACAACGTTACACTTATCTCCTTTCCAATACCAGTGTACTACGTTCACTCAAGGCAATTCGACTTCCGAAGGAATTCTTCCTCACTCTTGTGGCTTTCCCGAACTTTCGTTACGTTTGTTCACCTTTATTGATCTCAGTTCAACTCAAAGGAATTCAAATTTGCAAATTGTTCAAAATTCTATTCTGTCTAGGTAGAAAATAAAATATAATTGAATTAATTGGAAAAAAATGTGAATCGTGGCACTTAAAAATTTAATACATCTGCGTGCATGTGATTTTTTTTTAGAGCTTCTCAGGTACGTCATTGATATCCACAGATATGTAAAATAATATGAATGTTACTGTATAAAATACTGTGGGCACCATAAAGTATTTGAGCGTTTCAATTATAACTCAACCTGAGCAATTTAAACCGTTTTAAACCCGTGGGTTTCTTGCCGACCAAATTGACATTTTAAGAGTGCGGCACTTACGATTCGAGCGAAGGAATACATAAGCGCAACCTTTCGAATAAAGTTCCATTCGCCTGGGATGGCATAATGCAACGCGTGAAAGGGGGAAGCAATGCGCTCGAAATAAATGCTGTAAATCGAAGGCGGCAACTAAATGGTCACATAGCCTTGCGCGATACGCGCGCCAACCAAAACAGTCAACGCAATTATCTTTCCCGATGGATACCCCGCTCGTTTACCATGGAAATGCAGGGATGGCGGTTTTGAAAACGTTCCCTTGGTCGCAGTAATAAGCTTTAACGACGCCACGTTGTCGCGTGAGGCTCGCTGGTTAGATCACTGTGCGATGGAGGGGGTTGGGCACAGTGATAGGACTACTCGGGGAGCGTTGATTGCGCGAAATTATCAAAGGCACTGGAAGGGAGGCGAGGGAGAGTTAATGGTTGCGAGGGATGCCTACTGAGTCCCGAGAGGGAGGGAAGACGATGTCCGCACATGGCGTGCACTCTTTGAGTGCGCGGCCCGATCGGTCGTAAATAGGCGAATCCGTGCATGCTCCTTGGGAGTCATTAGGAGTGGAAGGCGAAGCGGGGAGACCTGAACGCACGGCTCTTCCCCGCGTCTGCGACGGAGCGGCGTTAGGTGGCCGTGGTCGTTAAGGTGGCTCATTTTATCCGTCTCGCTGGGGCATAGGGGAATGTGATCCCCGGGGGTGGAGGGGTGCATTGATGACGGAGGTTGGACGG
This sequence comes from Hetaerina titia, assembly GCA_037158775.1. Classification (NCBI taxonomy): domain Eukaryota; kingdom Metazoa; phylum Arthropoda; class Insecta; order Odonata; family Calopterygidae; genus Hetaerina; species Hetaerina titia. Next base: position 49,460,358 of record CM073773.1, on the reverse strand, counting down.
AGAGCTGGGTGGATAGTACGCCGGAAGGCGAGTGAGCGTTGTCGTACTCTCGTGTATTTCACGAGGATAATGGAAACAGAACTAAGGCGAGTCTAGTGTCTCCTTCATGAGTTAGAAGGATATTGATTGAGGTTTTGGAAACGGTTGTGGAATTCAGAGGTTCATGAATTCCCCGAGAAACACTTGAGTTTGTTTTTCCTACATTTAAGAATAAAAATGTTAACTATCCGCACCTCAACTACTCCACCGGAGGAGTCTCAGCCCAACCAACCTCTTTCGTCCCGATTCTTGTTCCTCCCGCTTGCTCCATTCTTCTTTCCCCAACCAGTAAGATAGCTTCACCCGATAGAGCACTCACTTGGTTGTCACCTTTAATCGTCATCCAGGGATGACCACTCACAGCCAGAAACTTCTCTAAGGGATGACTTTTGTTCTCCGTTATTACATCGATATTCAGAAGTGTGTTTCTGAACGATTCGGGATGATGGTCCGCCGGTTGTGAGTCGTTGTAAGGATCATCGCATGAGACCGAGAGGATCAGAGTGAGGGACTGGCGGGAGGAGGAGGAGAAGGAGAAGGGGATGCGGAGGATTGTCGGAAGCAGGGAGGTTGGAGTCAGACGAACAACCGGGGTTAGTTACGACGCATGGGGAAAGATGGCTCCCGAAGTAGGGGCGTGGGGATCACGTGGAGAGAGCCTGCGAGGAGGATCGAAATATGAATCTCGGGAGAAACGAAGTTGTGTCCTTCCTCAGGTGGCTCCATCAAAACGGTATCCCGTGAGAATTACGATCTAGTTCCCAATAGAGATGGTTCCATCCCGCACCGCGGGTAGGCCTGTTTAACACGTCCTCACCAGTCAGCCACTTCCGCGGTTAACGCAGAGGGTTCAAGGAGACGCTGATATTCTCGGGTGAAATATCTTCGAATAGTCAGCGGAGGCCATTCGTTCACCTCCTCATGAATCCCTTTATTTTTTTGCTGTTTCTTTTTTATTCGAGCGTTTGTTTGTTCGGAGACGGAACGACCTGTGATTCACCGCAGGAAGTCTTCGAGGTGGAAAGGAGGCATTTCGGGAGACGAGAACCCTTGTGGTGGTCTCTATTTCCCAATTTGGTTACCTATGACATTTTGTGGCTGCTCTTCGGGGCCTCCAAGGAGTAGCAGCGGTTCTTAACTTATGCTGGATTCACACTGTATCCTTAAATCTAAAGGTGTACCTGATTCGCATTGTTTGCCTTTCTATATAAATCATTAAAATGTACATATTCATAACTGTGCACGTCCTCTCCATTGACTTATGCTTGTTTTTGTAGATTGACTATGCCTTGGTTTTTGTAGATGATTTTTCCGAGGAGACTTCAACGGCCGGCGAGTCGATGAAATCTAAAAAAAGAAACTTTTCGCGAATATTTAATTTATTTTTCATAATTTAGCCATTTTCCTCTCATTTTCATAACTTTTTGTTTCCATTGTGTCACGTCGAGAGATCTGACAAAGTGTTTTTTCCTGGGAACGAGCGTCCCGTGATTAACGAGAGGAAATGTCTCTTCTTATTAGAAATTCGTTCTTCATAGGACTCGAGGAAATTTGCTTTTGGCGACATTTAAATTTCTCTTTTTTTTTCTACCTCATGTTCCCTGCCCAACCCTTCGTCCTTCCTCTTCCGAATTTGGTCGTCTCAAAGAGGACAGGGGATCGCTCGTGAAGAATTTCGATTTGGTCGTCGGGCCTGTCCCACAAAAAAATGTATCCACCTTAAAAGGATTTCAACATTTCAGAACAACCTTAGTGACGTGTTGCCGAGATGTCCACATGTCGGCTGAATATTGCTGGGTTACCTTCAGTTTTATCAACAAAGTGTTTTCTACCAGACGCTCCTTTATTATCGGATTATTCTTGTTGTTTGAAGGAATGTGACTTGATATGAAAATCATGTGTAAAACACTTTAACCAGAGTGTCTTAACGTTAATTAGCGATACAAAAGTCGGATCGGAATATGTTATGTAAATTCTCACTTACATAGATATGAACCTTAGTGGGAACATCTCAGAGAAAAATGTTTTGAACTTTGTTAGCAACTAGCGACCTCTAAATTAGTTTCGAAAAAGTACGTGTATCTTAACAGAATGTTTGCGGCATGATTAATAGCAGTATGAGGGTGCTTACATTTTAATTGTTTTAACATTTCATTCATTTAAGTTTTGTACTAAACATTTGCATCTATTATCAAAGCCTGACATTACGCTGGGAGTTATTCTATCGGTAAATTCAAACAGAATAATTCGATTCCAAGAATGCACGACTTACACAATTTTGGAGTGTTTCCCAGTCAACTTATATATTGAAATTATAAAGTGCGTTGTTATAAAATTTTCATTATTGTTAATACCAATAATTTTCCCATTTTTACCAGTATCCCCCCGAGAATAAAAGAGGATATCTTAGTGCTCACACACGTTTGAGCGGAAGAAAATATATTTACGTCGATTATGTGGAGCTTCCGCTGTATATTAAAAAAATCTTTATGGATATTATTATTTTTCTTAGTTTCTTAGCATACGACATTAAATTATTAGATTGTGACTAAAAGTGTACCAGAATTTTTAAGTTCAAATACCGCTTATTATTTCGCGCACGTAGTGCGTTTTCATTTTAATTCAATAGAGTTGCGTCCAGGATCATAAAAGTTTTGTTGCATCGTTGAGTACTCGTATACGTACTCTGAATACATGCGGTGAGAGTGTATGTAACTTCTGTCACAACTTTTTCCCTCGGCAATAAATGTGCTCTCCATATCGGGAAATATTGGTGCAAGAATTTGTTGTGGAATAATTGACGTAGCCACATGACGAGCGGATGGGAAAGAGAAGGAATTGGATTTCAAAGGGCGGGACTCCTGACCCCTCAGCCGATGCCAAGCATTAACAATACTTAAGTGCCGTTTAAAATCACCTCCAGGAATCTTTTAATCGCCCCCCAAACTCACTTTTATGTAAATTGAGCTTTATTATTTTAAATTTAAGAATCACGTCTCAATATTCCGCCTTATTTTCGTCACAGCCTCTTGAATATTCAAAGTGTTACGGAAAGGGGTGGAAAAATGCTACGGATTCCGAAAAAAATCGATTAATCGAAGACCCACGGTTCCCATTTTATTCCTTCAATGAATATGCATGCGGAAACATTGATGTAAAGGGATGAGCGATTAAGTCCGAGCCCTCATTTTCGTCGCCATCGGTGGGGTGCGTCCACATACACAATTATTTTTTTTATATTTATTTTTAATGTATGCATGCGCTGGCTGACTCCCGTGTCGCTCAATCTCATCCGAGTCACCCAAAAAACACTCACTCACTGGAATATCGTAACGAAACGAAAACGAAGCCGCCTCTGCCCTCATCGAATTGGGAAGGAGAGTAAATTTACCCCTGCTCACCCCACGAGCTCCCTCACGCCCGTGGACCCTAATTGGCTGAAAGTCGAGGGAAATAAGTTTGACGATGAATGGCCTCCTCTCTCATCTTCTCTCTCCCTCCCCTATCTTTCTTATCTCTCTCTCCCTCTCTCTGGCTCAAAACCACGGGAACCGAACGATCGGGAGTGATGAAGAAAGAATTCAAACCCGAGCACGCGAGGTCCACTCTCCCGCCTCTGTCCTTTTGATCGAATTCCGCCTCGTTCTGTTCCCGTGATCAATAGCAATCGAGAAAGGAGGGTCGGGGGGGGAGGGTTACAGGAGGGGATTAGAGGGGGGAAGGGGCGCGCTCCTCCTCTTGCATACGACGCGTTGAGTCACGCACGGCGACGAATATGCTGCGGGATATTACGAGCTCCGTTTGATTGGCCGGCGGCTCCTGGCCAATGGGGTCCGTTAGTATCCCCTTTTCTCCCCGCGTGCGTATTTCTTTCCCTCGGCTCACTCTCCTCAACGGTTTATTACCACGCTTATTTTTTTCAAAGACTACACTACCTCCGGGGGGACCCCGTGGGCCAGTGTATGTAAAGTGTGGATGTATGTACATGTGTGTGTGTGTACATATATATTTATGCATACATATTATATACACATACCCATCCCGGAGTTCCCACTCCCTTACCGTTCCCGTCGCTGTTCTGCATCCACCCAAATGTCCTCTCCTTCTCTGTTTCTTCCCTCTCTCCTGCTGCCTTTCTATCCCTTTCATCACAAACGCTTTCACAAGGGGTTTGAAATGCCGGCTTTTTTTCCCCTTCATGATTGGTGGGTTCGTCAATGAACTGGGAAGGGGCGAGATGGTGCTCGAAGGGGGAAAAAATTAGTTCGGGAGGAGGGAGGGAGGTCTTTGGATCTTTGTCCCCCCACCTCGTGGTTTACTAGTCGAAAAGGTTTGCTGCGGGCGATTCAAAATTCCGTCGCTTATTGTTGGCGGAGGGTGGGAAGGAAGAAGGGTATGGGGGGATGGTGCATGGATGTCGGTGGTGCGGAATGAGGGAGCCAATGGGACGAGATCCCTCAATTCTCCACGCCGAAATCTATGGTGGTCCCGCTGTTGTCAGAGGCATCGTGGGCAATCATCCCGTTAAGGCAGAATATGATCAGAACGAACCATTCACAATTTGTTGTATCGAATCAGTTAGATACTTGCCCCTCTCAAATCTGGAATATAAGGAAAACAGGTGATCAGCGTGTATCATTGTCACTTAAACGCGAAGACATAAGTTTTGGGAATTATTTTTCATAAAAACTGCCAAAAATATGAGGAAAATTGATTTTCTTGTAAATAGTCGACTTTTTTTTTCATTGTATTATGATTGTCAGCAAGTTAAAAAAATGTTCGTTTTGATGTAAATTAATAAAATTCGTTTTTAACATATTTCACATCGAAGAGTTAGTATAGTATACGAGTATGGGTAAACTCTGGTCAACGTTTAATTATTCCTATGGTGACATCAAAGCCATTGAATCTAATAGAGCCATAGTTTTACTAGTTTCACTTGCGGAAAATAAACTGTTTTTTTTTTAAACAGAGGGAAAATTATGTAATGGAACTGAGGGGTTCTACCAGTGAAAATAAGCTAGAGAGATAGTTCAGGTCGTGACTGTTATTTTTCATTGGAAAGTAACTGTTACTTTGCGGTCTACAGAAAATATAATTTGCTTGTCAACTAGTTCACTACACTGTAGCATCTTGCGAATCAGACCTGAAGACGGTAGAGTGTGGTGAAACCGGTTGACCAATATATTATTTATTGTGTGTAACTCAAAGTCTTTGTACCTTCCCCATCATGAACTTGAGAACTAGGCACTCAATTTAAATTAAAAAATAAATTGAAGTATTTACAGGTGGAAAAAAGTTTTACTAAATTAAATTTTAGGAGAACTATCAAACATTATTTACATTGGGGATGAACTACCCTTAGCTTATCTATTCCCTCTCATTTTTCGCTCACAAAATGGTGATGACTTCACATTTTCCACTTGTTAATTACATTCAATGCATATTCAATCCAAAATTTGAGCTCATTAGTATGGCTAATGCATTTATTTATTTCATTTCAATAGAGATATTTTAATTTTGATTGAATTTATATTGCTATTAATGTCATATAATTACTTACTCTGATTTATTTTGATGAACTATGCTGTGTGCGGTCAAATGCTCATAAAGTTTGTGCAGTTTTCGCGTGGAAAATTTCATCCTCGTCCCTCGCTCAGCACACAAAGAGATGAAATCATGCCAATGGAAAAAGTCGCAGCATTGAGTGGTTGAATTGCATTCATTTACTTGCAGTGCTGAGGTTTTTCACCGGACAACATAAGGATATTTATACCTTGTGTATTTTAGGGATTTTAAACGTCCAACTGAGATAGTTAGTTTTTATATTCGATGAACAAGATGAACATTCCATTTTTTTTACAAATCACAAGTATTACCGATAAACATATCATATATGTTAAAATCTGTCGTTGAGTGGAGTCCTCTCGCATCAGATATTAATTCGAGAAGTGCCTACTATTAATTTATAAAGCACAAAGAGCGTATTTGATGGCATATTCGAGCGCTATTTCTTTTTCTGCGGTTCAGGAGTGTCGAAACTAAAGAGGGACCGGTTTGTCTCCGGCTTAAGAAAGCTGTGCGCTGTCGCTGTCAACTATAATGGGTATACTCCTCGAGAAATACTCTGCTGGAGGAAGAAGCGAATGATAGTTTCAATTAGGATGCGGAGCGGAAATTTTTTAACGTATATTCATACTAGGTGAATATTTTGGGGAAAAAAAGTTTGTTGGAAGTCGTCCAGCTTCATTTCTCAATAGGGAATGGGAAATAGTAAACATTTTGAACATATTCTCACGCGATTTCTGGTAGAAGTTAACGAAAAATGCCAGTATGAAAAAAATATTTGCACTTCTCAGCACTCTTGAAAAATGCCAGCATATGTTTGCGCCATATAGCTAAATAATTGCAAATAGAGCCCTCTAATTTTTAAAAACTTGTAAATCTTATTTGTTAAACGTTGTAGAGTTCTTAATTAACCAGGTCTGGATGTAAATGTGTCATTATTTATGGATAATTTCACCGAGGTTCGACATTGTTTCAAGGATTCATAGGGTATGATTTCCTTAAAAGTACCATTAATAATATTTTAGGTATATTTCCTTTCTACAGTGATTAGGATATTAGAATCATTTTAATATAGCATCACTTTAAAATAATCATCAAATGAATTTAACTAGTGAAATATGCTTTAGTGCGCAAAATATAAAAATTGAATCACTAGGTACGAAATGGGTGAATAAAAATTCTTCAAAAAGCATTTATTCATATCATGTGTTTTCCTTATCTGCTGACTTCATATTGGATATGAGATACATACTGCCTGGTCCGATTAACTGCAAAAGTTAATTTCTGATTTTGATACCTTGGATGCCATGCCATTCAGGTTCACTTCTCATGTTAATGTTTTTTTCCTAGACATTCCTTAGCCTCACTTATGTGCCCATTTTCTTACAAAACTTGGACTTAAAACGGATTCGGTCTTCAATTAACGACAAACAACGGAGCTTCTGCGGAATAGAAAGCCTAAAACACTCGAACCAGCGTGAAAATTGCCAATTGACCCAGTGTAATGTTCCGAAAAAAGCTTTGGTTGAGAATTCCCGACGCTAAATTGTCGAATTCATCGACAGATCCATGGGAGAAACTCTCCGGTTCCATTCTCTGGAGGAATGCACTTAGGAAACTACTCAGGCGGAGAGGAAAACACGTTCCTTTCAATGGGTTCCCAACGAAATGCGCACATTTTTCACTTTCTTTGTTTTCTTTCATGTGGTTGAAGGCGTATTAGCCATACGGTGTAAACTGACATGTTCCTCTCCGAACGAAATATTTCATTATAATATTCTAGGTATTTTAAATAGACTGGAACAACATATTGCATTTACTTTGTCGCTGCTGCCTAAACATATGTCCATACCGTTTAACTAGAGCCTCTTTACTTCTTGATACGGTGAAATAGAACAGCCTTTTTGCCGCGCGGTTGTATTTATAAAATGAGATACCGTAATCGTGAGAGTTTTATTAAGATGGTATAAAAAGAATTTTGTTGTGTTGGTTTACATAATATGCCTTTTTCATCCGCATGTGTGCCATATTTTGATTATACATCTGAAAGCAAGGCTATCGTCAGTTCTCGCATTAACTTTCACGGGTTTAATCGCCGTAAAAAATAATCTTATCTCAGATTAGTGAAAATAGTTAGATATTAAGTTAAGGAATTGCGCCTCAGTCTTTTAAATTTTTGTTTATCAATATCAAAATTTTAAATGCATCCTTATGCAAGGGAAATTTAATTGAAGTGTCGCCCCATTAGTGGAGTCGACAAAGTTTTGAGGGCACCAGGACTCCTTTAAAATTAATAAATTTGCGTCAAAGGTAGTATGTACATGAAAAATAGGGAAGGTATTTTGTAATGACTCATTCTCTTTTATTCTCTTGGCTAGACTGCGGTACCATAAAATGTATTTGCATAAACATCATGTGTATACACGGAGTTGTTTTCGAGCAATCACAAGACTAATGAGAAAAATGGAGCGCTTTGTCACCCACGCAGCAGCATTCGGCAGATAATGTTTCGAAAAAAATAATGGGAATAAATATCCTCTATATAATACTCAATTAATGACCAAAATCTTGTATACACTGGGGAACAAATATCATTACAACGCTTACTCTATAGCCATAGGGACAAGTCAGGTTATCGGTTTTATCTCGACCATTTTGCCTAGTCTAATAATGCCACAAGGTAAATAACTCCGTTACTTTATCGAAATGTTTTGATCAGTCTCTTCAGGTTCATTCTGAAAGTGGCGTAAATTGATCTTAGTAGTTGAATAATACATCAACGAACGTTTCAATGGCGCTGGAACTTAACTCCTTATCATATAATTAAAATCTCCGAAGTCAACCGTACGCGTCCCGAGTTTCCCGAGCCGGCTTGAACACATACTCATAAAATCCGAACTACAACTTCAAATGTGTCCTCTGCGCGGTGCGCTTAATCTAATCAAACGCGCAAATGTAAGTACGCATAACGAAGTCGCGATCTTCTCCGAGCCCGGGTACAGATTTTATCCCGCTCCGACAAATAACCGGGGTAATTTATCATGTCGTCCATACCGTTTGCCCTATTGCTCGCAAATGGGATCTATTGTTTGGAATCAAATGCACTTTCTCCGTGCTCTCATGTCTCGTTTGCCCACACCCTCACCTTCATGCCGTTCCTCCCGCCACCCCTTGTCACGAAACCCCTTCCGTCCCCCCCTCCGCTAGCTATCTCTTCACATTAGTTCCTCGCAGCGGCGCGCGGGGCGCGAGCGGCAGTTCCGTTTTCGTCTCGTCATCTAATAGCTCGAGATGACGAGATGGCCGAGGATGACGTTCACGTGAGTTGTTCGAGGGGGGTGGGAGGGGTATATGATTGGGCGCCGTAATGAGGTGTTGGGGAAGATGAGTGGGTGAGGTATAGGAATGAAGAATGCGGGGAGAAGAAGTAGAGGGAGCTCTGTAGACGATCGAGTGACGAGGGATGGGGGAGGTAAAGACGAAAAAGGTCGAACGGTTCTGTCAATCTTCGGATTGTGACTTACGAAAAGTTAAAAAAAATAATAGTCTTCTCTTGAACACAATAATGTTAACGCTCTCAGTTTTGGACCACACCGGAAACCGAATTGAAGGGGAAAATCATATCATACTACACGAGTGGCCTTCGACGAAAGGAATTTGAGATGGTAAAATCGCAAGTAGACCCTTGCTCTGCCGCTTTCATTTGAACCTTTTAATTTGTACAATTTGATAAAAATAAGGCTGTATTAATTTCGGCAAATTGATAAAAATAAATAAAATCTACGTGGGTCTCTGAGGGCCCATTTGCATTTCAAATGTACACGGGCGAAAGAGACGTATCGACAGTCTCCATTTTATTGAAATTTTGCTAACCGTAATTCGAAACGTTTAATAATTTACAAATTGTAATCGATTGCTAGAATGTCACTAATTTGACTTCGTATCCTGTCTTCAATCCAGTATGCTTTCCTTAATGAAGCAAAAGACTTCTCTTCTATTCTTTTCGGCATATTTAATATGCTGTGATGAGGTTTCTAGCTATGAAATTGGACAGTTTGTAGTCAAGATTATTAAGATAACAACTCCTTCCCATGAATATTGGAATATTCAAATAGATATAAGCCCATTATATAATGGTCGAGCTTTTGGTATACAAGGATAGTTAGGGTTACTGTAAGATTATTTTTGTGCTTGATGAATGATAAATCGAATATATAAGGGAGGAAGGAGTAAGTACAGGAGATGGGCAGCGTGGGAAACAAACTTGGTGTCGTCGTGAGACTTTGTTATTGACAGACAACAAGAGCGCCAGATTATCGTTGATCTCTTATGACGTAATAAGAGATTAATAATTTACTATAGAATAAAATTCAGAGAACAATTGTATAATTCGGTATTAAGTTACTGAATAATTAGGGAATTAGCAAACCTTTTTCGTCCTTTTGGTTTTAAGTTAGAAGAGGAATTTCTGCAAGTAAAAATGTTTGAGATCATTGCCACATTTCTTTGTTGAAAAATTAAATTTTCTGTTACTAAAAAATGTTAGTGTTTTCCTCTGACTGTAAGGCATTTAATCCAGGACACGCGGAGGGTGATTACTTCGAGTGTAGATTGTCATGACATATTCAGTTATTTACGATTGGTTTAGCTAAACAGAATCGTTTGATTTCTCAGATTGAAAAGGATTAGAAATTTTTTGCAGTCTTTGGCTGAAGATTAAAACATCTATGGTATGTTACAGACAGCTGATACGTTAAACGAACGACTTCAAGATTATCGCTGCGTCATTTCCCCTGATGAAGTCAAACTACGTACAGCATTTTGTGAATGCCGTTATAAAATTATTATCTCCACGACCCGATTTTTTGTCATCCTTATTTATGTAATTGCATGCATGTCTGGATTAAAAGTTGACCAAATTAATGTGTAGTCACTTGGGGAGTGACAACATTTGTTAAAATCCGAATCGCAGAACTAAAGATTTTCCGTATAATTCACATTGTTGCTTTTTGCCTTAATGATGTGAAAAAACATTTTTAAATGATTTTCGTCTTGGGATACTCATAAATTATCGTCAGGTAAAAATCGCATTGTTTCAGACATTGTAATTTGAACATACTAATGACCAAATTATAACCTTTTCCTCTAATGAAAAAATATACCTGACCGGGTTTGGGTAAACTGCATCATCTTTTGGTGTAGAATGACATATTTTGCATGCTTCTCATTGCTATGCTAACCATCCTCACCCACCATACCTTTCAGCACAGCCTTTTTCTCTTCTACCACCCACTATCTCAGTCATCTTCCTGATGAAAACGTAAATGAGACTGACTTTGTACCATTGTGCACTTGGAGATGATTTAGTGCATCGAAAATTGGTCTGTTATAAATTTTTTTAACTACTGGAAAAGTGTTATTATTTGGCCATTAATATCGTCAGATAATCTACGGAGCGCCATCCATAATGGGAGTATTCGTTAAACGGAGGTGGCAATGGGCAGTAAAGCGGATACTGCGGGTGAGAAGTTCAAATGTGCCTCAAGGGTTGTCATTTGGCGTGGGAAGTTGAAGGAGCTGGATCGAAAACGCTCCCGGAAACCGCGGAGGAAGGCAGGCTCTGTCTGGGAGAGGCGAGGAGGGAGAGATAGAGAATGGGTGGGACTGCGTGGGGGTAGAGAGAAGGCGGGGGGGGACGGGGTGGATGGGAGTGACGGAATATGACGGAGGGAGGGGGTGGGTGGTCAATTCCGTCCCCGGAGTCTTTTGTGCGGCGGTCCCGTATCACAAAAGATGGAGTTGTTGTGGCGGGGGTCGACTCTCAGAGACGATCCCTCCTTGCACTGCCGACCGACCGCTCCCGTTCCCCCTCGCCTCCGCCATTTATTTCCTTCCTCTTCTCCTTCCCCCACCGCCTTTTTGCCTCGTTGGTATCGCTATATCTCGCTCGCCGCCGCGGCCGTCAGTCTCCTTCCCTCGGCGAGCTGAGTGTGCGGACGGCGGCGAATGGATCGTTAGTGCCGCCCGTAAAGTTTAAAACAGTCACCCAAGCGGTGGTGATTTATTTCAGAGATTCTCCCTCAGTCATTCCGGAGAATTTTCATGGCCCGTCGTCGATTAACGGCTGATCTTAAGCGTAGTGGGAAGACCTTGGGAAATCGAAGAAAAACATGTGTCTTAACCATACCACGTTCTTAGTTTCTATAATCATCTCTCTCATCAAAGTTTCCTCTTGCATACAAATTTCCGGCACACTTACGATACTGAATTTAACATTTTTATGATCGATTATGCGAAATCAAGACCAGTCTTAAGGCATAAGCCGTTTCTCTGAACACATTACATTTTCCATTCAGATATTTTACGGTAGGTTTCATCTTGCCGCCCATCCGTATACGATTTATTTGGCACTTTGCAAGGAGTAAAGTACCTACCATTTACGACTATATTTAACAGTTTTACTTCCACCGCTGTTGTATCCTTCTAAACGTTTTACCCACTATTTTTCTCGATGTTCAGGGGGTTTTCCTGTTGTCAAAAATTGGCCGTATGCTTTCAGAACTTCATATTTGCTAAATAATAAATAAGAATTTTAGGTGTTTGAATATTCAGGTCATTGGCTGGAATCCTCAATTCAGCATGATTATTAAAGATTCGCTATTCTCACTACTACAATATCTCTACTGATCTTTAAATTAGTAAATAATGCTAAGGTTTAAACCTACTTGACTTATGAGATCATATTTGGGGAAAAGTCCAGTGCAATACACATGCTTTCTCTATCTAGGAAAGATCTATGGAGGTAATGGAAAAAAATATGCATTTGACCTCCAGGAAGGCCATGTTTTGGGGATTTAAAATAATGACATGACTGGCATTTAAATGTGCTATATTTGTCAAAGTGAATCATTCGCATTTCAAATAAACATGTGTTAATGGCTATATGTTTCATGGCAGGAAGACTTCAACAATTAAGAAATGGAACAATAGCAATATCAGAAATGTTCCACATCATTGTACCTCCCTCGTCTATTTTTAGGTACCAATTAATATTAAATTTAAATCTACAATGAATGGTTTCAAAATGAGCTTAAGCTGATGTTACTAAATAAATGTCATTTTAGTTGGGATGAATGAGGTTCTGAATATTAACTTGTTAAGAAATGGGAGTATGTATGAGCACATTTCAACCTGTGTGAACCTCTTTCGGTGAAGTATTTTCCGGTTTTCCATCGCATCACGGTTTCGGTTTCTTCTGAGAGCGTTGGTTCTTCCTTAGGAGGATGCACCATCAGCATTCTGAGGTCGATGACGGAGTTATTCATAGAAACGTCGGCAGCTGGATCCCTGTCCCGATATTGAACCCGCACTTCATCCATCACACACCAAACCGTTGTACTCTTGTGCTCTTGAATATGGTCTATGTCACATGATAAATAAAATAAAAAACTATTATTAAAATTACCGCTAAATGAACTGTCATCAAAAAAGAATTATAATTTAAAACTATTTGACTTGGGGGTTAATTGTTAGAATAACTAGGTTAATCACTCGGAATAACAGTGTTTTGATCGAAAAATTTCCCTTCACATAAAATCGGTGATCATCTGAGTAACCTAGGCAAAAAATTAATGATATAAAAATTGATAAAATATTTAAGATTAGCAGTTCATATAACAATTATTGAATTGTGCTCATACAGCCAATTTGTTAATATTAAGTAATATATCCGTACTCTGAATGATCTAACTATGGAAAGCTGGATTACCTTGTGTTTTCAAAATCTAGTTCGTAAATAGCTGAACTTTTTATGTAACTGAAGTTAGTATTTATATATTTTTATTGAAATGAAGGATGGAGCATGAAGGCGAGACCTTTATTTAACCTGTTACACTGTAATTAGTGATCAATCAACACTGGAGATAGTTTCCATTGACTAATGACGATATTAGAGAAATAGTTGTTGCTTCAGTGACGGCATAAATAACTTTAAGCTGTTTTAAGAGCCTACAAGAGTCTTAGCCATGCTGGATTAGCAATTTAAATATATATTTGTAATTTTTATTCTCATTAACGTCGCAATAAAATTTCCTGAGACTTCATTTCATGGGGTTTCCTCCTTGAATACGATAAGTTGATACGCCCTCTGTTAGTGGAGAAATATCTCGTTCTATGCATGCAAAACCCAGCGGCCGATGCTTAATCGACTCAAATATTACACTAGAGTTAATGTTTTATTACCATTTACAAGAGACTATAAAATAACGTGCATGCCATTTAAGACTAATTGTCATTTACAATATACATCGAGTGTCATTCTGTTTCACCTCTTTCATGCTCTATACAGCTCAAACAAGCATTGGATGTTAGATAATTTAATTCAGAGAATACAATACAACATTAAAATTTCTCGTGGGGTTATTTGTTGAAAATGTACAATTTATTGCCCTTACGGTGACTAAACGTGAGTTCATGGAGTGCATATGCGGTTCAGGTAATGAGTACAAAACCTTCATTAAAGAGTTACTTGATCACCCATTGTTTCCCACCGAGCTTCCAAGAGAGCTCCTCACTGTACATAGTTAAAACATCCGCGGTTCAGCTTGTACCGCGTAATGAGTAATCCAATTTCTAAGATTTATAAGCCATTGTCTAAGATTCTTCAGAGAGTGAAGGAAGGGAAATAATTATGCGAAATCTTACTGGCAGAAAACAGAATGCTTGCACCTTAATTAATTCTTTATGATATGTTAAAGATATTAGTTTCCGAAGACTTGATTCCTTGTGTTAACGTACGTGAATGATCAAAATGCGTGTCGGAAAAAAATCTCAAAATTTTATATTTGTGGAAAATTGCTAATTTTAATTAACCCACGCGATCATTTCTCTTTCTTCGTGTTTCGATAAAAATCTCTAGCGCAATGACCTTTCATAGCTCATCAATTAGTTTCTGACCGAGGAATCTCGGGAAAAACTTAAACGTCCCGTTCTGTTAGTCGGAGTTCCCGTCGAGGGTCCATGATGGGAGACCCGAGGCTAGGCTACATCGCGGAAGCATCGGTCGCGGGCGACCTATAGAACAATGGGAACACGGGAGTTTGTTATAGGGGTTTAAAGTGGTTTTCGTCTCGTGAAGAGGCGGAGTTTATTTTGTCCTCTTTTTGTATCTGCCTCCCCGTCTTCCTCTTCGCCCGGCGGAATTCCGTGACCGACCACCTGCGGGGAGGAGGTGGACACGGTGACGTGAAGAAGGAGGAGGGATGGTGGGGGTCGGTGGGAGGAGTTGGAAAGGGGAGGATAAGAGTGAGGGTTGGGGGCCGGAGGAGGCGGGGGGAGTGAGGCCGGTGAGTGCTGGGAAATTCGGATAATTGGGCCGTGGGCGGGGGAGGGAAGGAGGGTGGAGGTGGCCGGCTCCTCGGTGACGGTAGACCTCTCCGAAGGAGGAGTTCGGAGCCCGCTCACTCGGAAGAAAGGACGAAGGGGAGGAGAAGGTTTGGGAGGGGTATTCCCTCTCTCGCCACCGTGAATTCTATCACACCGTCACACTATATACTCGAATATTAAAACTCTGGAAGTGGTGTTTGTCTCCTAGATGCGTGTTTCAACCCCGGCCTGAACAAGACTCACTAGGAAATACATACCCCCTTCCTTCAACTCCAACACCTCCCAACATTCACTATTCTAACCCCCTTCTTCTCTCCCCTCTTTCCACGACACCCCTCTCTTCTCCCCCATTACCCGCGCCCTTAGTCTAACCCTTACATCGAATAAGGTAGTTGTCCCATCGAAATATTCATGATCGTGTTTTTCTTCTGCTTTATTTTCTCCGACACTCCTGTCCGTCATTTTTATTTGTACATAATGTATCTGGATGTATTGGGACGACAAAATGAGAGGGTACTATATTAAGTGAATGCACCGAAATACGGTGGCCACTCCGCTTAAAAATTCGCGTTATTACGGCGTCACGCTGTGAGAACTGAATAATGTGTTTTTCACCATTCTGTCTCCCTTCTCGTGTGAACATATGTAAAAAAATTTTCCTCTCTGCACCTCATTTTCCTTTGCCATTTTTTCAAAGCCATATTTGATAAAGGAAATTATGGGACTTTTTCTCGGTTTAATTGGTTTTACCTTTATATTTTACTCACTACGACGCTCATTCTCTCCCCGAAACATTTCTGTTAAATTTTCATAGAATTGATGCATCTCGTAGATAATCCCCTAGCATGCTGGTGGTAGATAAAATAGGCATAAAATTCATTTGGACTTCTCTTATGCCAGACAAATTATAAAGAGGCTAAGAAACTGGCTCTATCCTGAAAGGATTAAATTCATATGAAGAAGAATTTCAATATACATACTATGTGTAAACTGTCACTAAATACAAGTTTTACTTGTAAATTCTATAAATTTTCAAATAATGATGTAAATTAATGATTGATCAATGGGCATTTTTGCCATTCTTAGTTAACATATTGTTTTAAGTTGTTAATTCCGAGATTAAAGTTTAATTGATCAATGTATACAAAACGCTTATGTTCCATAATTGAAAATAGATAGATCCAGATAATATGTTACGATTTTTAGTTTTTTATCATACTCTTACCTGTCAATGATATGATGGGTTAAAACAAGTTCTAACTTTAAGTACATCTCTTTAGAAGTATGTTCCTAATCCATTTCATCTTCTATTGGGTGACAGGGCAGGTGAGATATAATTTGTGCTGAAAGTTTTACAGGACGATAAGTTTTCGTAAACTTTTATTTTTTTAAACGTTTTGCCAACATTCTCTCGGTTTTATTTCCTCGGATGACACGAGAAGCTAACGCTTAACCAGCCGGCGATGGAATTTTTAGTGGTACTTCAAATTGTTAGGTTGTGAGGTAAATATCATTTTCATCCCCATTTCCCGAGCTTGACAGGCGACGAAAACCATAAAAAAATCATGTTTTCCTTCCACAAACCCCATTTTTCGCAATAAAAGTTTTTTTTTAATTCTCCCTCACATCTCGGATCCGCAAAAGAGGCGTAACTCGGTGGGTTTTTATTTCTGTTCATTCCCCCCCCCCCCCTCTCGAGCTCGCCCATTCACGTTCTCCCCCGTGCCGATCTCGCGAGAAATTCTTTCCGGAGACGCGGATGTAAATGATTCCCCATCCCGGTTCCTCTCTCCAGCTTCCCTCCTACATATCTCTCCCTACCCTCACACTTCCGCGCTTCGCCGCATAATCCCCTCCTCACACACCCCCACGGTCTCTCCCATGCCGTCGCTCATTGCGCGGGGAAACAAGGGGGATAGGGTGTGGGAGGGGGTGTTCCGGACGGCCGGTGCGGAGTCGGCCCGTGGGATGAGGTAGGATATAAGGAGACATGGCATGCGATGACCAGATATGCCCAGAAAGATAGCTTTCGCTCCCGCTCTGAGCTATATGTATCGTCGAGAGCCGCACGGAGGCGGGGAGTAGGGAGGGAGAGTTATCTTTGATCTCTTCTTCTCTATCCTCTATATTCAGGAAGGGACGGTGATACCGTGAGGCGTCGACTCACGTGTGTCCGTGTGTGTTTTGTGCGAGGCTGAGTGGGGGCTAGTGTGGAGGGGAGGGGGGGGGGGGAGACTGGTTGGAAATATATACGCGACACTAGTCTTTGAGGGCTGCCTACGCGTCGACCATGATGTCCGTGCGTTAAGAGCAGGGATAAACAAACCATTTCATTTTTTGCTTCCCCTTCCCCTCCCTTTCTCTCCTCGTTCCTTCTTTCTCCTACGAATGAGAGATGGTGGCCGAAGAGGAGAGAAGTAATTCCGTTTTGGTCCGGAGTGAAACGAAGTCAAAAGGTTCTGTTGTGTTTTAGTCCCCAAACGAATCAATGCGGAAGAGAGGGACAGGACGAACGAGTTCAGTACTTGCCTCGGAAATAATTGCGGTCACTAATTACATTGGTAGATGGGTCCGCCAGGATAAAATAAGAGAGAGAGAGATACCAGCTCTGAAAGGTTCAAGTGCTCATTCTTACCTTGCCTGATACATAATCTTAACAAAATCAGACATAAACACCCCTCTTTTCAAAATTCAAAGAGTAAAATAATAAACTTACTCGAACACAACCACCAATGTATCATTTGATAGATTAGGCTTGTGTGTGTCAGAGCAGTGTGAATGTGCTTATATACATGTTTGGAAAATATTATTTATAAATTAACATGAAAAGTAAAAGGCTGTTGTCTTAGCACTCCCCCCCACACGCACCCTCATGCAGTGTATATATTGTGGGATGCTTTGTGAATGTAGAATTCGGAAACGCCGCGAGTTCTTCATATTGTTTTTTGCAATTAACTGAGCCTAGATTCAGAAGCATGATTGAGAGTTGGTCGATGGGTTCGAACTAATTACGTAAAGCCGTATTACCGCGCACTGTGCCACCAACACATTTCACGCATTTCATTTAAAGTGGACGCACTAAATATCACGGAGCATGAAATAGAATTACCACGTATCGTCATAAAAATTGAGGATTTAATTTTTACAGTTATGTTTTAGGAAATTCTTGGGAATATTATTTCCTACTCTTGGACATCTGACTATCTAACAAAACTAAGTCAATTCAAAATCAAGAGTACACGTATAATATATGTTTTGTTCACAAGCTAATAGATTACCCATCATACACCAACCTATCTAAGGTGCAAGGCTAAATCCATGGAAAGGAAAAGCGTTGTTCTATAATACCATAATAAAAATAAATAATAAGCTGCGTAGTGTAGTTTCGTTACAGGATCTGATTAGTTTCAACTCAGATTGGTTTCATCTTCGAATTTTTCTTCTTGAGATTCAATCCATTTGGTTCTATTCCCTTATGTTAATCGAAATTTTGCTCGATTTGAATTGGGTTCCGTAGCTGTTGCCATCCTTTGACTGCTTTCTCACACAATCGGACGAAACGTTGAAAAAGAGTGTTCAGGTCTGATTTTTTTCACAAAATGTCTGCCACTCTTGCCGCCTTTAAAGATAATATACACCATCATCCCAATACTGAATTACTTCGCCCGCCCACCCCTCCTCCCCCTTCCACCTGTGACTAGTCCCGCAAGGGAACAGCGTGGGTTCACGGTAGTTAGGGCATGAGGTGGAGATCCCGGGAAGTTAGAGAAAAATAAGGCTGCCAGACATTCGCTGCCGCCAGAATGAGAATTTAGGCTATCCGTTCATCTCGGGTTCTTTGCTTTTAAATTTTTTTTGCCTAAAAGTGGCGGTGGGGGAAGAGGGTTTAAGGTGGGAGGGAGGAGAGGGAGTGAGAGTTTTCGGTTTCTCTTCTGTTTGTTTTAAGCCCGCGAGAAAGTTTTACGAGGTTTTTATGACGTCCCTAGCCTTTCGGGCTGTTGAATATGGAAAATGATATATTGTATAGGGGGGTATGTATAGTTTGGATCTCCCGGTTCTTGTAGACATCAAATGTGTTATAATAATTTCAGGAATATGGGGTAATAGGTCAAGAAGAATGAAACTTTAGGATGGCTGAGGTAGCTACTTCCTTGTTACGTGCGGTGAAGATTGATTAACTCAGTGAAAGTATAATGAACTTCCTGAAAATTCGGAGTTTGCTTTGCATAATTTTATTATTATTCATGAACTCAGAACCATAAAGAACTCCTATTCAGAAACAGAATAATTTATACTTTCACCGATGATTTCTCTTGACAGAAGCAGTTTACACCTTTTCATATTAAAAGTTGCTCGGCAAATCGTTTATAACTATCATAAGCGATAGAAGCTTTTCCTGTGGAGTCAGCCATTATAATTTTGAAAATATATAGCTGCATTTTGATAAGTGTTAGTAGAATAAATCTTTTATATGAGATTTATTAAATTTTAAATGGATGAAATTTGTTAAAATGTATACTTACGGCATGTAAATTTCTTATATTCATATCTTGAGAAAAAAAACAATTTTAAATTTTATTTAAACACATGGATATATATTTTACAGCCTCAGGTCAAGTTTTAGAAAAATCGTTAAATGCATTTCATTGTTTGCCTTTTAACAAAGTTACTCTTCTCAGCATCCTCGTAAAAGCTAGACATGGTTCTCGCTTTCTTTAAAGCGATTATTATTTTGATATCCCGGATATGTTAAGGCATAAATATTTATTTGATAAGTAAATTAAATTTACGTACCGGCCTAAATATCAAATTGATAATGAAATGGCTGTATGGACGAACCGGAACATCCTCATGAATGGTGATCGACACACAAATATTTTATTAATGTACCCTCTCAGTTTGAAACTCAATTTAAAATTCATGTGTGCTTACATGAAATAATCAAAGATTCCTTGCATCAGAGTTTAATGATTAATGGCAAATCATTTCCATAAAATATGAAAATAATCTTCGCAGCTAGCTGTAATCGTAAAAGAATCCATTTAAATAGTGCCTGAATCCGAAAGGTTCTCTACAGAAACTTCATCTGACAATGGAAGTTTTATGCGAAAGCAAATCTAGAAAACGGTGATTTTGACATCCAAAAGGGATATTTAGAATGGTAGTTAATCTCATGGCATTTTCTATCTTTCTCTTGGTCGTGCGGTTGAGGGCTTTGGTTGAGCATATAGCACGTAAATTGACTCAACAAGCTGCTACGCCCTTATCCTCGTATGGCTTTGCTGTTCAACCAGTCTCGGAGCTACACCCGGGATGTTCACTTTGAACTCCTGGAACGAGTTTCACTCTGCGTTGCTTCTTTACTCTTCTATTTGCTGTTCTTGTTTTCTTAGTCCCGGCAATGAATTCAAGGGATGATGCTACTATCTCCATTTAACGTCCCTGAAACAAAGAGAAATATGAAGCGTGTTCTTAAAAATATTTCTATTTCTTCAACTCAGGTTTCCTTTCTCTGTTTTAGAAAATGTTTAGACAACATTTTTTTCCGGAGTTATTGTAATAACTTATCTTTCCTTATTGTTTAGATAGGATAGCGGAATAGCCCTTATTTTTGTGTTTGAGCAAGACGTAATAATTGTCATATAGAAAAGATATTTGATTCTCCGTGTAGTCGGTCGTGGAGCAATAAATCCGAAAATGGTTTTCAGGTTGTACATAGAAATCTATTTTTGAAAATATTCCGACAAACGATGCGCTAATTTTATTTATTCAAAATCCGACTCTTAAATAATGGAGATAAATCTCGTCCGGAAAAAAAATAGAATAAAATATAATTTATTTGTTTGACGTTTCTGAAACATAAAGAATGACTCCCCATAAATACAAAGTTATTTTTACTTTGCTGAATTTCTTCGCAGGAATGCCGTATTTCACGAATCAGTATTAACATATGATGTATCAGAAAGCACCTAACAAGATACCACACCCAGTCTAAGAAGGATACACCCAAAGGAAGTCAAAATCATAAATTATATCGATAACTGTGATGGCCATTTGCATTATCTACGCACGAAAAGTGCCTAGTGTAAACATTTTTCCCTGGTAAAACACAGTTGGCACGGGCAAAGACGTTAAAAGCTTAAGAAGATTTCTACGACGGGCTTAATAAAATAATATTAATTACTCTCACGTCGAATGGGCGAACAGCGCGTTAGGGAATTATACAAAAATAGCCATTTCGGGCAGTGTAAAAAGAATTTATCGCTCGTCTAAAACCTTGTGCGCTCGAGCCTTTTACACGTGTCAGTGGCGCATTTAATAATTCGAGTTCGCGTGGGCGCGCGGAAGACCCTTCCTCTCCCATCAAAATATATAAAGTTCCCTCGGATGTAATATATATTAGCAGTCAGTCGTGAATTTTCAGCATCTTGTCCACCTATCACGGTCGGCCGGCCTCCATCCACCTCTCCTGCCCTCCTCCCTCCCCCAAGCCCCTCCCCCTCAGCCTCCCGCCAATTCCCAAAGGGGCTCACTTGCTCCCATCCCCCACTTCTCACACTCCCTCCCGCCTCCTCGTCCGCACACCCATCCCCTTGGCTCATCATGAATCTCCTCTTCCCCATTCCACCACCCTTCGATCCTCACCCTCCCACCCCCCTCTCCCAACTGTCTACACCTCCTTTTGAGCTCCCGTCGCCCGTTATGGGATGCCTCCCGTTTTCGTCCCCTCTCCTCGCCCTTCCCTCGCCCCCATCTCTCCAACCCCTCCGTTCTCCTCCCCACCTTTCCCTCCTCTTGCCTCTCTTTCTCTCTCTCTCTCTCTGCCACCTATCCTCCCGTATGCGTCTTCACCCGGGGAACGGTACGGAGGGAGGAGAGGATTGTGTCCGGTAGCCGTTTGAAGGAAATCCATCCAACTTGGCCGTCGTTCCTTAGTTGATCGAGTGTTACTCCCCTTTCCTCACCCGGAAAAGGACAAAATCTTCGAGGAAACGTTCAAGAGTTTTATCTTGTACTGAGCAGAAAATCCCCAAAACTCGGGAAATGAATCTTATATATTTTTTTTTCCTTTTAAAATTGGTCAATGGAAGTAACATTTTTCGTCCGTACTCTTATCGTCTTCATTAAGGTCGCATTCGATTTACACTGTCCACAGCAAATAAATCAATGATTTTCGGTGTAGTGCAAGGAACTCATGTTTGTGACAGTTTGTGTGCACGTTCTGTGTATTAAGTAGGAGTTCTTCAAAGAGAACATAACAGATTTTTTTTTTAATTTTAGAGAAGTTTCTATTGTTTCCCATTTCCTTGAAAATCCTACTGTGGAATCAGAATGGACCTATACGAGTACAATTACCACCTTCCTGCCTGGCTCTCCACCTATTCTGCTTTTCTTTCATTATTGCACTAAATACCATAAATATATAGTGAGTAAACTAAGTGTTCATACATTTTTTATGAGACTGATGAAGGGATAATTATTAGTACAAAAAAATGCGGGTGTACTCCAACAAAATGAATGGGATGAAATTTGATCATTTAAATCGCCTCATTTGACAGAAAATAGATTTGCAATTTTCCAGAAGTAAAATTATTAATCTTGTGGAACATCGCATAACTATATTTTGGCAAATCAGTTTGCACTCTACTCAATATCACTCGAAGTTTCATAATTTGTTTACTCTCTCCATCTTCCGATCTTTCCATACTCAACTACAACAAGACTTTGAAATATTCGTTTTACAGTACGCCTAGCTTTCCACGATTCGTTCGTTCACGATTTTTTATAGTGGAATGTGGTCAGTGGGAGATTATTTATCCAGAATAAAAAGGAGAAATGAGTCCATTTAGACCATATGACTTACAGTGGTTGCACCGGCCTCACCTTTCATACGATTTTACCGTTTGTTAGTGATTTCATTTTTAAGTGGGACGGTCCAATGCATAAAAGCATTTCTCTGTTCAATTAGATAGAGGATTTAATTAATCTCCGGCACCGCTATCTATTTCTCAAGAAACGTTGTATCTTCTTCTATTTTTTAAGTCGATCTGTTGTTTGAGTTGCTACAGTCTGACAGCTAACAACGCATGAAGGACAAAACTATTACTGTTACCTCTTTAAAATGTTAGCCTGGATTATTACGGGTGATTAAATCTGTGATTTCTAAATATGGTTACGTGATTAAAAATGAACAGGAAATTATTCATTCCATTGCCGCGGTAGTCAATTAAAATATTAATTTCTTGCCATCAAATGTTTCTATTTTATTACTCGTAATCTAGCTAATGTTAATAATATAATATTCTATTGATCTCGTGTGCCTTTTTCTTAAGGTTGCATGATTTTATATAAGAGTGGACATATTTTTCCTGTTGAATGATGCTTGCTTTCGATATTCCGTAAGAGCTGTATGCCATTGATTTTAATCACGCCACTCAAGCGCCCTGAATTGTACTGAATATATCGCTGCAAGCTTTTCCTTGTTCTATGTAGTTACCGAAGTCTGGTAAATAGCTTTTGACTGATGCAATCATCTTTATCGAATGATACTAAAACTTTTCACACTCTAAGTAACTCAATTATTTCTTGCATAATTTGTAATAGGCTGCCTGGAGAGCATATTTTTAAAAATTTAGTGTATCGAATGCGAATACATAAAATTAAAAGTTAAAAGTATTCTCCAACTTATTACTTACTACTTACTCGTTACGTACGTATTACGTACTGTTTTCGGTTATATATTGAGATGATGAACCGTACTGTTAGATATGAAAGAATTATAATTTTTCTTTCTTTAATTTGCCGCATAATATTAGGCTATTATTTTAGGATCAAGTTATTGTGGTTCTTTTAAAGTAGTATGGAATATAGTATGAACAATCAAGACAACATTTTCTTTGTTGCCCATCTTACTTACGGGAGATTAAGGTAAAATACGGTCAAACGAATGCCACCCACTTTTCCATTACTGCTGACACTTTTCTTCCGAAAACGGACTGACCCAATGGTGAATGTGGAAAATAGGTTGACTTCGAGGTAGTGCTATCAACGGTGTGTACTAAAAAGAAAACGCTGTAACTATCTCTTTCGTTTAAAGATTCCGTCATTTACGACTATATCATTGGGTCAATCTCCGACAGTTATTTATGGGGCCTTCAATCAGTAGAAACCCTCCTACTGCCATTTCGATTGGTACTAAATTTTTGCTCCTAAGACATTACGGAGGGAATGATCACCCAAAGGAATGAATGAGCTGTTCCACTGAACTGATTCTCAGTCGAACCATACCCAACCTCTTCGTCTCTTTCCTCTCTCTGTATTCTTGCTGCTACCTCCTCACCCCCCTCCCCAATCGAGCAGCTGAAGCAGTAGTGCACATTTGCAAAGTTGGGATTTTTTCATAGATCATCCGTGTTTACTGATTGCGGCATTTTGCATCTCTTTTAAGTATTTAAATCCCCGAATCGAAAGTGTCACAAATCTCCAACTACATGAATGTTTGTTTTTTTGGTTTTGTGTCTTTTTCCAAGAGTATTAATCTCTTCATCATATTTTTTAGCTTTATATTGTTTATATAAATGCATAAACTATACTATGCGTACAACTAATATTTTTCGAGCAAGATTTTTATGTTTTTGTGATTAGAAATTAGATATGTAAATTGAGAGAGAGGCGTTTAGTACCACAGAGTTTATTGTAACCCTATTGCAGAATGGAGCTGAAATGGGTAAATGTAATTATAATATTATTTATCTTGAATGAATCCATTGTCCGAATGTAAATGAAATACACTTTTCTAAATTACAGTCGCGGATGTTAAAGTTGAGAAATGAGGATCGCCCGATTTTTTGGAGCGAAGAGATCGTGAATGCAAAAATTTCACAGGGTTCTAAATCCGTTGGATATCAATTGCCATGGGAAATCTTTCAGACGCAGCGGTGAAAAACGGAGCAGAGCGTTTGGCGAATTAGTTTCTTTGCAAACATTTAACACGATTCGCTTTTACGAATTGAAACGGATTCAAAATTATGTTGTTCGGTAAAGTTTTACCGATTTTTTTGTTAATTATCGCAAAGTAATTCTGCGGGAATACATTTTTTCTTGTTGGTTTTGGTTGGTTGGTTTGGTTGGTGTTACTTGTTCCATACTTGCGAGGGTTTACATCACATCAATGAAGAAACTTTTGCAGACAAATGTCACCAGTCCTCTTATGTAGTGCGACCACAGGCTAACGCGGATAGAATGCCTAGCTCTTGTTTGACGGGCTCATGTCTCTTTGGATTACGCACCCTCGCACGCCGAAGAAGGAACGGGAGCCTTAGTCTTTCGTAAGAAGAACAATGAGCCGGTCTCTACATTCTGTCCCTTACACCTATTCCTTATGTGTCTATCCTGCTTAGGTTCGTGTTCATGATTGGCATGTAAGCCATGGAAACCTAAACCGATATCTGTGTCAAATGAGAGCGACTCCTATCACTACGTACTTATTCTCCGCGTTCAGGATTAACTACATACGAGTTCGTACTTGGACATGATAAAAGTTTAGTCTCCCATCCTCTGGTAAAACTTTGATTGATTGATTTTTCTAGAAGTAATTGATTTCCTTATATTTTCGCACACTAAATCCCAATCTTCAAATTTAAATTGATATGAAACGTGAACGAAATAACATTCTCGATTGAAAATAGGTATAATCCTATTGTCTTAGAAATACAAATTCATTTTGTTTATTCCTTCTGAGCTATTCAATTTATGATCATTCTGTTAGGTTTATAGATACTTGAAGAAAAAACGTAAGAAAGGCCACATCAGTGAACAAGGCAGCTATCACGGATTGTATTTTATAAATGTTGGAATGAAACAGGAAAGAATCTCTTGAATTCATTTTTACCGCTACCTCAGCGGCGACATGAAAATTAGGTACGTCTTATCGAAGAGAAGTTACTTCATGAAAGTTTTATATTTTTTCCCTTTTTATTTTGCACCTGTTTCCTTTTCACTATAAACTTGGGATGGATTCTTAAGTGAGATCGTCCCACATGCGCTCTGAGCGTGATGGACCCGGTCCACTGCCTTGTCCCGGTCGTATCTCCGGTGTGATTTAAGCACTCCATTAATTAGGTGGGGTTGACGAGAGAAAGGGATTGAAGAGTTGGATTAATGAATTTTTAAGTGCGTCCTCCCCCACGTGGGAGGAGCAGTGAGCGGGGTTAAAGAGGAATGAAATGGACTTGGTGGGGGGGGGAGCGAAGGAGGGACAGGGGCGGGTCGAAAGGGAAACAGATCTGTTACTCCTCAGCGTATTTTCTTTAAGTGGCAATAATTCATCAGCTACATTTTGGTTATAAAGTGCACAGTAAATGCTTTGATCGGTTTCTTTAGGAAGATGGCTTCTAGTGAGAATAATAATGGACGAACGGAATAATGGAAAGGCATTGATCTTGCTTTGCTTATTTTCCGATCCCCTATGCCTTAGATTTTCCGCGTTTTCGTTTTTGAAGAGGTTAATTACGCATTTTTTAATTTTCCTATTATTATGTACAATTTCGTTTCCCCTTTTTACACTAAAACGAATTCTAAAATAGGAAATTATTATATTCGATGTTTTCAGGCTTAACTTGTGGAAATTCATTACCACTGAAGTAGAAAAACCAATGTATCTTTCCACTAAATGTTTTATTCGGTACAACAACTTTCGACGCATCGGCGTCATCCTCAAGTACAAAGTCAAACCTACAGGTCGGTTATATATACATATATACATGTATATATATACATGTATATATATATATATATATATATATATATATATATATATTAGGTAATCTACCGGTTAAGGTAGGTTTTTTGGATGGACAC
This sequence comes from Hetaerina titia, assembly GCA_037158775.1. NCBI lineage: Eukaryota > Metazoa > Arthropoda > Insecta > Odonata > Calopterygidae > Hetaerina > Hetaerina titia. The sequence continues at coordinate 49,433,508 of CM073773.1, read as the reverse complement.
AACTATCAAATAAACATTTTGTAACTCCCCACCTAGCAAACCAAACTATATCAGGTCCCTCTTCATCTCGGTGTACTTCTTTCCTCCCTTCATCCCGTCCAACATCCCTATCCTGTTCCTACCCTTACCACGCTTGCCCAACATTCTCCCCTCTATTACCCTCTTCAACATTCCACTACCGCTCAATACGCCTTTCATCCATTTTTCCTGCCTCCATAGGATTTCTCTCAACAAACCCCTCTCCTCCCCCACCATTTCTAGTACTTCCTCATTTGTTTTCCTTTCGGTCCATTTCACCTTCTCCATTCTTCTCCACACCCACATTTCAAAAGCCTCCAATCTACGTCTATCCTCCTGCTTCAGCGACCACGTTTCCGCGCCGTACATAGATACGCTCCATATCAGAGTTTTTACGAGTCTTGTCTTAACATCCCTACTCAACGTCCCCGTCATCAACTCCCTCCTCCTTGAGAAAGCCTCCTTGCCTTGCGCAATTCTTCTCCTTACGTCCCTACCACTTTGACCGTGTTGGTCCAAAACACTTCCGAGATATGTAAACTGTTCTACCTGCTCTATTTTTTCCCCGCCTATTTTAATATTTAGCTTAGCCTTTTTCTTTCTGGAAAATCGCATAACCTTTGTTTTATTAATATTGATTCTTATCCCATATTTATCGCATTGAACCTCCAATTCACTCAACAATGCTTGCAACCCCTTGGCTGACTGAGCAACTAATGCTTGGTCATCAGCAAACCTAACCGATTTTACGAATTCCCCTCCGACTTTCATTCCTACCTCCAGTTCTTCCCATGCCTCTTTAATCATTTCCTCTACATATACGTACACATATATTGTATATAACCGACCTGTATATGGGTAAATTGTTACTTGAGGTTGATGCCGATCCGTCGAAAGTAGTTGTACCGAATAAAACATTTAGTGAAAAGTTACATTGGTTTTTTACTTTAGTAAGAAATTATTATCTTTCAGGTATGACATACGGCTGATGGTATGAGGGTTTAGATAAAATGAAATGATTTTGATGAAACTAGCAAATATTTGTAATTGACTGTTCGATTACTGGTTTTGTTTAGAACACTATAAAAGGATAAAAACCTCTCTCCCTCATACTATCAATAACTAAACGCTCCGATTAGCTTAACAAAAGATCATCCCCCATATTTTTTTACAGTACTCATTGTATGGGGCTCAGTATGGTCATAACTGTTTAGAATGGATCCCAGATTATTGAAAATGAAATCCTCTTAAGATTTCTCAAGTTATTCAAAGTTTTATCCTAGGCACTGATATCATACTACATGCCAACCAAATGCTAAAAAATGTTTTACAAATTATTTGTTACCCACTAAACTCTATTGCTAACTGTCCTGAGCAGTTTTTGCTTATCAATTTCACATTAACATCCTGACCTGCCCTTCCACTGTGCATACTCGCCCTTATGGCGGCTTTCATAATACTGTTCTGGTATAAATTAGCACATATACCTTATACCAGATTATTTGCTGTATTACTTCCACCCTTCTTCCCCAAAGAATTCGTTTCCAGACGACACAATTACTTTTTCTTTTTTCCCTGTTGTTATTGTAAACCAAGCTCTATTTCACCCCGCTGTAAATAATTTGTGCCCTTTTCTAACATTCTGTTGCCCTTGTTTCATTATTGAATTTCGTATGCATATGCAAAACATCCGTGGTAGCTGGGAGTGATGTGGGCAAACCTTCAATCGACGGGAACTAAACTGTCCAGAGGAACATTTTGGCTTCCCCGTAAGGTGCGATGCCTTCAGGAAGATACTTAACCGTAAACTGCGTAGCGTACCAAACTGAGGAGCCCACTGGATCTCGATAGGAGTCGACGACACCGAGGATGTGGTGGTGGGCGGGCACGTAGTGCTGGTTTCCGACGACAGGAACAGATAGGCGCCGGCGCCTTCAGATATTCCTGGTCACGGTACGTGACTCAGTTTGGGAAGAGTGGATGACGTCGTGAAGAGAGGGAGCGGGTGAAGGGGGAAAAGTTAAAGTTCTCTCTCGGATGTCAGGAACAAGGGCTGGCGACACACGCCTCTCTCGCAGGACCAAAGTGACAGCTTCCAAGCCACCACTCCTATCATCACCATTTTTTATAAGCTATTTCAAAACTCGGAGTGGAGCATTCTTCAGCCCCTTGGCACCGGTACTCTTCTTTTTAAGATCTTCTCAGAGAATCACTATCATGTTTTAATTTGTTAAAACCCCTTTCGTAGACGTACGAGTTTTATATTCGTATGTTTTCATGGCTGAGTCTGATGAATCAATTTCAATTGTATACCCAAGCTTATTAAGTTTCTCTTTATCAGCGGGAACACTTTAATATTCATGTTTAATTACTCCTGCGAATCCGATTTTTATATTATTATTATTAGGTAATCTACCGGTTAAGGTAGGTTTTTGGATGGAAACAACTATCAAATAAACATTTTGTAACTCCAAACAAAACTCAATCCAGCAACCTAATCTACATCAGGCCCCTCTTCATCTCTGTGTACTTCTTTCCTCCCTTCATGCCATCCAACATTCCTATCCTGTTCCTGCCCTTTCCTCGTTTGCCTGCCACTCTCCCCTCTATTACCTTCTTCAACATTCCACTACCGCTCAATACGCCTTTCACGACGTATTTGCCTGTTTCGTAGATTTCGAAAAAGCGTTTGATAGAGTGAATTGGGAAAAATTAATGCGTGTATTGCAGAAAATAGGAATGGATTGGAGGGACAGGAGACTCTGATTAAAATATATATATATTTCTATGTATATTATATATATATATATATTCAAATAATAAATAAATAAATGTGTGACTGTGTGAGTGTTTGTGTGCCTGTGGGTAGACACGCAGATATGCATGGGTGTGAAAAATTATTGGGTTAAAGGGACTTGAGAATTATATTTATTTCCTGGGTTACTTGTCGATAACTTAAAAGACTCAAACTCTAAGAATGGTTTGTCAATTATTCAAATCAGTACTTTACCGTTCTATGACGTAAACTAAATGATGGAGAGATTTGGCAATGAGTTTCATCTCATAGAGGAGAAGCCAAGTGTTTTCAAAGTTTATGTCAGCTAAAAAGTTTATTATCTATAATGTACTTAATAATAAGCAATTTAGGGTAATTAAGAAATCATACTTGACTACATTTTGGTAGAATAACCTTATTTCAACTATGTATCTCCTTTTATGTGTAAAATCATTCCACCATGTTTATATTGTACTGGAAAATCGGCATACTTTCTATGTTGCATATCCGTATGCTCGTATCATGGACCAGTATCTCAAAATTTTCTTTTTTCGCAGAATACGGTTTATGATCAAATATTATAATTTTTAATTTTAATATTTAAATAATTTTAAAAAGTTTAAATAAAACATTAAACTATCAAATCTGCATACACAATGCCTTTGGCAGGAAAGTAATAAGTGCTGAACTATTTACAACCGTTAATGGACTCAGTTTAATCAGATTATAAGAATTGTCAGCTGGGGCGTAACTTTTGGAAACGGCCCCATGCTAACACATAATGAAAGTTAACAGAAGTTCTACTACGTGTTGGCATTTTTTATGCATGTAATTTTTAGAAGGGAGGATTATTTAAGCAGTAACATGGTACATAATACCAGTGACTAATAGAGTAAGTCACAATGGCCTGAAGTTTACAGCAAGTTGTCTTTGATTCGAAATATTAATTTTTAGACTTCCCAGCAAAACTTATTCGGTCGGTTTCACCAAGGTATAATATTAAAATATATGGAAATTATAATGAAGGCACCTGAAATTTCTTCTGTCTGAGATACATGGCTGATACGATTCCATTTATTGAGAAAACTTCCAGATAACGCTAAGAAACTTAAAAAGGGCAACCTTTCCTACTTATCAGTACACGAGTTGGAGTTTTAAGTCCTTAAATTCTCTGTTTTTTTCTTCTGAATTACATGGACGAGATAAATCAAATTCTTTTTGATACCGGACAGCACCCAATTAATTTAAAAATATGCAGTAATGTAGAAAAAAACACGGCAGTCATAACGTGATTCCATTATCTCCATTTCTGGCGTTCCTTGGCAGAAACTTGGGCGATTAGTTAATTCGACACTTTAAATGCATGAAATAATACGGAGATATTAATACGGAAAAAAAACTGTAAGAGATAATGAAATGAGACTTTCACCCGACACTCCAACGGCATTCGCAGAGGTTGGGCCGTGTCGCATCCTGGGGTGGAGTCCCAAAATGAAAGATATAAATCCCCACCTCTGGAATATGCGCATAATTCGTCAACCGTATTTGTATGCATTTCCCAAACGATCTTTTGTTTCTCGCTTGCCTCACTTGTTAATTTTAATCACGCGCAATTGATAAACATGGAAATCTAAATTTTAAGTCGAGTCCCTCACGTTTCAAAATTCATCAAAATCAAAATGGAATCAAACACAGAAAAAAATGAAAGAATATGTTAAGATTTCAGCAGTGATGAGTCGTTATTCACAACAAATGAAATCTTAATTTATTGATGCTCGCGGGAGAGAGTGTTTTTTCCGACTCGGTGTATGAAATCGGCGCTCTAGGTGTATTGAACGTTCGCTTAATAGCCTCCTTCCCTGTGGCACATTACCTATAAACTGGAAAACGTTAATGAAGAAAGTCCCCTTCCGCCTACCATGTGAAAATAAAAATCGAAGGCTGAGGCGTGGGCTGAGGCTACTTATACACGCGACGCAATCCAGGTCACTCGTCACCGCAGGACGAGAGAGGTGGGGTGTTGGATATCGCATAGAAATGCACATGTATAATGAAGGCAAGAACCAATGGTGGTCCGTCTTACGATGAATTACAATAGACAATATTTTTATCGGGCGGATTGAAAAATTACAAATGGTTCTTCCAAGAATGGAATGTATCTCATCACCAGCAGATGGAAAATAAGCATTTTGGTTTGCGGTAGCACTGCGTGTATCTATCTCTACGTTCTCTTCTCAAATAGCCTCTTCTTTTCTTCGTGCATTACATGTCTCAATATCTGTCTCTGAAAAGTACTCCGTTGACTCTTTTTACTGTCGTTTTTCTCAATTGTTACTTGATTATTTGTTACATATGCTCTAAACGATCACAAAGTTTCCCCTTTGATGCTATTTACAACAGTGCTTTCAAAATACATGTTTTTCCCACCAATATTTTTGGGACTTCTTGTTTCATTGTTTTTGCTCGTTCTAAATGTATCAATATATTGGAAGGTGACATTTCTATACCTAATAATATTATATAATTTCACTGTAGAGCATAGATTAGGCATGAATTGAATACTAAAATTTCCCTGGGATCAACTTAAGTTATTACGTGTAGGGCGTTATGACAGGGTATGATATATATATATATATATATATATATATATATATATATATATATATATATATATATATATATATGTATATGTATATTGTACACCATGTACCCAACCATTACAGAATCATATCTATGAAATATCGATTATTATTTTAATTTTTTTATGTAGTGTATTGTGCACTCAAATTAAAGATCTTATTGGAAAATAAAACACTTAACACTTGAGAGTGAAATGTATTTGATGAATGCGGGTGATATTATATTTAAAACCGTAAATATGAAGAGCTCATTGTGTGGATTATTGTAACATTTTGTTGCCCAGATTTTATTCGCTGTTTTTGTACTGTAATTGAATATCAGTTCAGATAGCTTCAAAGTATCGACGGATATTCATTTGAAAATGCTTGAGTGAAGCAAAGAAAGAATATAGACCAAAATAAATGGGAACTAAAGTTACATATGCTTTGTTTTACGCTTTACGGGTTGTATCACTACTTGGGTATTTTGAGAGAAAAATTACATGCTCGGTTTTCTTATGTAGGGTTTTCTCCTCCACAATATCCGATAGTACTTTCCTGCACATATATTTTTATGCACGGGACCAAGTTATTGAATATGACCTTGAAAAATCTGAAAATGTGCAAATAAAAGAGTGTGAGTTATGTAGTTCATCAAAAACTTGTGCGGAGGAGAAAAAACATCAGTAACGTGTAGAATTGTAATGAAAATAACCATTGATGAAGTCATTTTATAACATGTGCAAATACGAGGGAGTTGGTGGGAGCTTTAAGCTCATCCAATGCATAGGCGAGCAAAAGCAGAAGTTCTAAAAGTTTTGAGAAATGGGCGACTTCCAAGCCAGGCAAATAAGCTATAATATAATAGCAGCAAATACTATATAATAATAGGGTGACAGCGTTTCGACACTACTAAGTGCCCACGCTGGCAATGGTGGTCACATTTTATTATCTTTTCAGTAGTCATGATTTACACGTAATTATTTCCCACACTGGAAAATCTCACTTTAATACTTCTCTGCCCTCTGGGTATCATCTCCTCAGTAACTGTACGAGTAGTTTGCACCTAGTATCCGCTCCCAGTTTTCAAAATTGTCTCTTCTGTAAGCAAGTAAGATAATAAAATGCTATGGAATCTCTTTCCCTATATTTAACTTGGAAGCATGATTAATTAAAATTGGCAATTTTCCACAAAATAAATTTTTTAATACGACCGGTTTCGATGTAACTACATCATCTTCCGGTACTCTGGTACCAGAAGATGATGTAGTTACATCGAAACCGGTCGTATTAAAATTTTCATTTCGTGGAAAATTGCCAATTTTAATTAATCATGATATTATACCATTTCGCGCCTGAAACGTCTCTTTTTATTGGAAGCATGTGCACTTTAAATTATTGCTATTCAGTATATGTCGAAAAATCTTCAACCATTTGGTTAATATGGATGATTGCAAGATACATACCGTGAATGAGTTCTTTCATTCAATAAATAATCGTTAAAAACGTATCCTGAGATTCCGAGGATGATTGATCGGAAATAATCATTCCTATCATTCAAGGTACCATCAGTTTTCATTATTTTTCTTGCTTATAAGGTATAATTTTTCCATCCTCGTCAAGTCATTCCTTCCGAATAGGCAGGCACTGTATCTAGAATGCTACAAGGGGAATGTTAATTTCGAGGATAGAAATTTGTATGCATCTCTTTGAAAAATACCAAATGGACACTATGGTGACTGGTTCATTTTCCGTTCAAGAGCGGAAGTGTGCCAAAAATTAAAGTCGTATGCGTCCGTGGTCTACCACATGCCTTAATCATAAAGACGGAATAAGTGCAAGAGAAATATACGTATATTTCCTTTGTAATGTTGGATATACGTAGTGTAGGTTTTATAACATCTCCCACGTTGGAAATCGAGCCTTTCCCAACAATCCTTCACGAATTTCCTATTTACGCTCATCTTGTGAAAGGTGCTTGATTGAAGAATTGCCGTAATTGTATTCGCGTGTATTCACAGCGACGAACTGAAAGCTAATTCGTCCTAATGACGCTTCTCGTATGTTGAACATGGAATCCATCTGTGCGTCCAATCAATAACTGTCATTCAAATCCATATCCCACTCAGATTCAGTCACTGTGTTGCGCACCCATAATATCTTTCACTTCAGATTTATGGATTCTGAGTTATTTGCGGTGATGAAATCGTGAGCCCTTAACCAAGAAATGTGAGCAATCGATGGAGGGCGCGCAAGTGGCTGGATTGCCACGAACGTGTGGAATGGGAGACGGTTTTAAAAATCAGGGTCGAAAGAGTGATACCTTGGTTTGGGTGTTGGTAGGGTGGGTGATTGGAAGGGAATGGGGAGAAATGGAGGGGAAGGAGAGGGAAATAAAGGGAAAATCCGTGAGGGGGAAGAAGGGTTCACGGTACGAGGGCAACCTTGTGTAGTGTGTGACAGGGGAGGAGGCGAAGCGGGAAGTGGCTGCGGATGGAACATCGGCCTTTTGTAGTCGGGGTGATAGTGTGACCGCTATCTCACTGGTCCCTGCCGAGGTCCATATGAATGGTTCCCCCTTTCGCACCACCTCCTTGTTTTGGAAGGAGTCAGGGGTGGTGGTGCCAGGGCCTAGGGAGGGATAAGATGAATGCTTCGGGGGTGCATGGGGTTTACACGCGTGTCGGACGGAGCGAAAGATGGGGGGGGGAGGGAGAGATTTTGGTGGTAGCCGTGAATAAAAGCGAGACAATGGCGTTGATTGTGGAGGAATTTATTTCCTCAGTGACAGCCGCTTGGACACGCGCCTTTGAGATTACCATATGGCGATGGTTATTTGTTTTATTTTGTGCGACCCCGGACTCCGAATTCGGGGACACCTACAAATTTGGTGCTGTTGTTCACTTCGTTCAGTTCGAATGAGAAGGGCAGTCCTGAGTTCCGATCTCCTTCCCTACTTGCTTAAAATCTTTTCTCTTCAGTACAGAAACACTTTCTTGACCTTGCAAAAATAAGTCGTTTCCATCTCCTTGATTTTCATTTTTTGGAACCAAATCTGCTCAATCTCGGTGATTTTTGTCCTGCTTTTTAAGAACGCCATTAATTTGAAATCTAAAGCCAAAACTTCTAATTCCTGGTCAAAGACAAAACTTTTATAACAACTTGAAACATATGAATATATAGTTAAGCCATGGAGTTTTTGCTATGCATAGCAGAATCCTGAAACTTATGGGAATTAAATTTAAAAAATGGCAATTTTTGAGTTTTTATTTGTTTGTTAATTTAGGTTCTTCAAAATTTTTGTGCTTAGGGAGAAGAGAGGACTTGTTAGATATTTCCATAATGATTTCAATTAAGCTATACTGCAGTAGTTATATGGTTAGGACACTGCTCTCATCAGAAGCCTTTTGTGCTGAGTTCCATAGAGATCATACGTACCATCCTCACGTAATTTCACTATAGGGAATGTGACACTTTTACAAATTAAATGGAAAACGCAATTTATAACTCATCAATTCAAAACTTCATAAAGTAAAACCTAAAATAGATTAGGTATGTCATTATTTTATTTATTTGTCCTAGCTTGAGAGATAAAATCATAGTTTATATTTATGTACATTAAAATCCTGATCAGTTGCATTGAGTCATAAATTATAAATAATTGGCTAAGGTAACAGCTACAAATCTAATAATATTGACGTGTTCTGAAGAATTGATTACGTTTACTTATTTTTTGAAGAATCCCACACGAAATCCGGTAACAGGACATTAGTATTCGAGTCTGTTGTCCCTTGTCCTGTGGGTGGAACTCAATTGGCGTAGTTATTGTAAACCGCGCAGGACATGGCACGAGTGAAGGACGGGCGTAAGCCGAAATGGATTCCTCTTGATACGGGTGAGGGTGCTTATTTGCCGCAAAATTTATCTCCAGCCAGGAATGGGGGCCTTAAGAGTGGAATCTGTTTATTTTGTCCAAGAGTGGGCTCTGCAGAAGGAGGCAGGAGGAAGGTGGAGGTTGGAGGGAGGGGGTGGCGGGGGCAGTGGGACCGTGGGTGATGAAACGGGGAGACGGCCGGGCGTTCTAATTGGGACTAGCTCCGAAGCGACAAAGAGAGTGGAAGAAGACAGGGGAGAAACATGGACCGGGCGGCCGATGAAAGGGAACGGAGAGAGTTAAGAAATGGAAAGGAAAGACGCGGTGACACCTGGAAGAAGGAAGGAAAATAAACTCAAGGACCTTAATGTACAAGGCGTACCAAAGCGATTTCTCCACGAATTTGTTTATTCCCCGAGGGCGATATTTAGAAAACCCTTCTGTTCTCCAGTATGTTTTCGGTAGGACGCAAATTAATACATGCTCACGATAGTGAAATATGATGACTTAATGCATTCTTTCAGAGCCGGCTCGTATAATAAAAATCCAAATGTTTCGCCACATACCGATGTAATTGATAATGAGCGTTCTGTAGTCCACATTTACGGGTAGTCGTGTTATAGTCAGATTTTATAAATTTCTTCTCCATCAACTAAGTGATAAACAGAGAATTCTCCGTGGTGATTTTTCTCCATAAATCAAAGTGATTAATTCAAGAACTCAAATGTTAGGAGATATATAGTAGGAAAGAAGAGCTTTTCACCCCTTAAACCCAAATGTTTAGCTAGAGATTTACGTGATCTACGTCAAGTTTGGCGGAAATCTGAGTGTCAATTCAACTATGTTGAGTTGACACATAGTGGTTTCTTATTATGTAATTATTTTACGGTCATTTTGAGATTATAATTTCAAATAGGTAAGGTATTATAAAATGTCATTTTTGAGAATTCATCGTGAAAGGTATCCTTCTTGCTATCACGTGTACCTCGTGTAATATTTAGCGTCCTTCAATTCTTTCCGTCGGTATCATGAGAGGTAGTCTTTCTCTTCATTTTTACATTTCATTTACGCCGTGTAGTGACAGGCTCTGTCCGGCCTGACAATCTCATCCCCGTTGCTTCGAAATGCTCATGGAGTTGGGGGTCCTTTTTGTGTTGTTAATTACCATAAATTATCTCATTCATATGCTGCCCTTGATTCTGGAATACAATTTCTGATTTTATCATCACGCGTGAACGGTGCAATGCAGTGCAAAAACCCAACTTGGTGGTGACGGTACAACCTCCCGGGGGGGGGGGGGATTATAAGCCGTCACTCGTGAAATGAGCGAGAGAGGATGGAACAGAGATGAAAGGAGCAAGTGTTCAGAATAGTTCAGCTTTCGGAGTTCGACGCATTTCCAGGATTGCTTTTGCGCCGTCATCCCTTGAGGTATTTTGTTTCACACGATTTCAAAATACCCACCGGAATTGGCGATTATAATGCGGTAACAACTACGCTCCAGGATTCTAAATCGGCTGAGAAAGGATGATGACATTGAATGAGTAGCTCGCAATTCGTCGTGGTCGGTTCAATCCTCGAGTTGGAGAAAAATTATGCCAAATGAAAAACACAGTATTTCAACAAGAGAAATTTAGCGTACACTATTATTTTCATTTGTAATGAAAAGAAAATTTTCCTTTCCTAATCAGACTTTGGGAAATGAAGGCGTGCCTTACAAAAGATACGGATTTGGTGAACAATGTCCAATTATGATTGAACGGATAATTATTGATCAGCTGGGACTAATTCCATGTCACTGGCTTATATACGAGATATCTGAGGCTACACAGCATTACTTTCTGTGATTTACTTTTACCCCTCTTAAACGTGTATCTTGAACCATTGATAAGGTTAAACTCACTAGCATAAATATATATATTTTGATTAGCTTCTAAAAGTTATCTAATGAATCTGTAACGCGCACAAGAAATAACTAGAGCAGAGCTCCAATTAATCGAATCAATCGGGACCGGACCCCGTTCGGATAATTGGAGTCTTTTCCGGAGGAAGGGTCTATTCAAAGAAAACTACAATAAAAATGAGAAAAAGCTATGTACGTATTAACTGATTTAAAAGAAGTGACACTTCGGCATGTTAACCGTACATCGCTTGTTAATGCCAACGAAAATACTGCAACTAAATCAACTTATCTACCAATGAAAATACTTGAAAACGGCATCTTCTAATAATTTGTTTGCTGCCGTTTTCACTGAACTCCTGAAAGAACTTCCACATTCATTTTCAAGGACTGACACAAAATTCACAATTGTAGATTTGTTCTTTTTAATGTCAGAAATCGTTGATTTTCCAACACCGTACTACTCTGCCAACTTTTTGCCCGTAACTCCCTTATCCGATTGCTCTATGATTTTGAGTTTGTCCGCTAAAGATAACACAACACGTTTTCTCTTCGAAGCCATGGTGAACAATGAAACGTACTCTCAAAGAAAATAACAAATCGGCGCATAAAAAACCCCACATAATCAACAAGCAATCAAAACAAACAGTTGCAGATCGCTCATAGTCACACTCACCCCTCCGCTGGGCCTATTCGGTTTCTAAAACTACAACATGAGACGGTTTCTAAAGCGATTCGGATAATTGGAGTTCTACTGTATTTTCTTTCTGGTACATTGATTTTGCTGCTATCCAATCCTTATCACTGTAAAAAAAACATTCCTTACCTTCTCTACTGTAATGAATTCAAATTCTTACACTTGAAATAGGATCGACAATTGTGATCGATCAAGTTCCTTTACAAAAATTATTGATGATAACAAATTCAAACTTCACCATTGTACTTATACCAAGTTTAATGTAGCCTAATGTGCGGGCATTTTTATTCCCATTTTCGACTTGTGCAACCATTAATACAATTTTTAAAACCTTAAAATACAAATGAAAAGTTAGAAACGGAAGGGCTTTTTAAAGGGTATTTCGAACTTTTCGGTATACATGATAAATAAACTGATAAAAGAACAGCCACAGCTATCAACTCGAAGGTTGGGGAAGATGAAAAAGTTGATTAAACCTTGCCCTAGAATTAGAATCTTATTGGTACGATCGATTTGAAATTAAATAAGAGATTCATTAAGTGAAGTGTATCCATTATAAAAGATTTTGTCACATAATTAACATCATTATCAAGAATTGGGATATGGTTTTCCAGTGAATAGAACCCTGACTTCCTTACCTAACGGCCTAGGTTCAATTGTGGGTGACGCTTCTGAACTCTGTCAGCTCCACCCAAGTGGGATTTTTCGGTTACCAGCTCTTAGTGGGAAAAAGCGCGGGCGGCACTGGGAAAGGGATTTATCCTTATCCTTTGTTGTGTATTTCACACGTATTTGGGCTTTTAGCATTGGGAAAACTCTACTATTATCTATCAAATCAACTTCGGTTTTTATTATGGCGTTTTCTTTACTTAATATTCAATTAAAATTTTTCTATTCGTGTAAAAAAGAAGAATTTTACGCATGTTTTCCTTTCCAAAATAGCAATTTTTCTAAGATTTTTCTGGTTAGTGGTTTCATTAAAATTTCTAAAGGTAATTCTGCCTCCTCCGTTTTCAGTTTTTAATATACTACATACTATAGATTGCAAATAATCATAAATCGTGCTTGCCAAAATGAAAAAAAACTGCCCTATGAAAAACGCCTCACATTTCGGGAGTTATCCTCTATTTAGACTTTATTTATAGTTTTTGAATCACAGTTATCGCTCAAAAAGTAATAGTTTTTATTCTCAGTCCACGGGTTTTTGTTCAATATTCTGATGCTCTTCGAAGATTTCCGTAAACTCCATACTCCGGCATGAATTGGGACGAAGGCCTTAGCGGTTATGCGTTGAAAATTGCACAATGTGTGTTTATCTCCGACCTCCAAACGCACTTAGCAACATTTAATTAGCAGTCATTTCAAAACTACGTTTATTACTCAGACACCAGGTAATTTGCTCACCTTCAATCCATCTACATTTATTCATGCTGAGCGTACTCATTATGTTTTTATAACAAATTGTATATAATTTTCAACAAAAAGCGGTGACATACATTCTACCTATTCATGTGAGTAATGTTTTTTTATTTTTCATTAAAATATCCTTAATTTTAGCGTCAATATTGTCTTTTAAAATAATCGCGGAATGAAAATAGGCGTTTTAAAAAATATACAGTATTAATTATGGAATTTTTTGTAGAATATAGTAAAATACAAGACAACAGGTAATTTTTCTCGATTGTGATGCACCCTCTTATATTCGCGTGCATTATTTTATATCATGATGTAGCACTTTGATTTTCCGGTGGCTATGGAAAAAAACGGTGAAAGGAAGATGAAAAACCTTGCGATATTAATTATTATGATTTCGCAAAAATCAAATCCTCATCAACGACTACGCCTCACTGGGATTGGTTAGCAGACCCAACTCTCCACTCAGTCCTCTTCTCGACTGAACATTTGCTCTCGTATTTCTTCGTTTTCAAGATTGCCATGTTTATCATCTTGTAGGTGATCATCTTGTAGGTTTATCATCTTTAGTTCTCCCTGCTCACTCTTCCTTGCTAAACTCTCTTCATTGAATTATAATATTTTAAATCGTATCCGATTAGTCTAGACCTTTTCCCACTCTTTTCTAGAGACTTCTTTCTTCTCCGACTCTTTGCTGAACCTCTTCTTTAGCTATTCGACCAACCCATTTATCATTTAGGTGGACATTCTGCCGCTGACTCGATTTGTTTTTTTTCTGTATTTGGCGTTGAATTTTTCACCCCTCTCCAAGAGTGCACTGTTCAGATATTCTAATTTCTCTATTATGCTACGACAGGGGAAAAGTCGAACGTTTTCTGTATGGATCCGCCTCCCAACAGCGTTCCTCTAATTTTATAAGTTCTCAGATGTAAATAATAAACATCATGGATTAAGGTTAACTTCATTGGATAGGAAACAGCCTCATCACTCCATTCCAAATCGCGGTGCCTTCAGGACTAAGTTAAGTTTTTCTTATGGCAACCTAAATTTCATGCAGCCTGTTGGTCGACCTTATTGCATTAGACATTGGTCACGTGTGCACAGAATAGGCTATAATTTGCCCTTTTTGATGCTATAGATTTTTTCTTCAAGACCACAAATGATATTACGTCGGTGGATATCTCTATTTCCCTCTCTAACGATAGCTCAAGACCTGAAAGTCTTCTTTTCTACTCTTTTTCCAAATTTAAAAATGGGATTAAACTTGGAACTTCACTGTTTAAAGTTTCATTCTAAATAAAATCCTCGTAATAAAATCTTCGACTCATCTTTCTCTCACACTGGACCTTATATACGCCAATTTTTACATTTATTCACTTATTTTTGAGTTTAGATATCACTAAATTATTCGTAAAATTCATCACTGCTTTCCCATTTTAGCTCACGTCGGAGATCTATTTTTAAACTTTTGTGTTTTTCATCCTCTCCTTTGCTAAAGCCTCACTCCATTGATATCTGAATTTAAAAACTCTGAATATGTTCATCTACCCCCAGAAATTTTTTATGTGCACAGATTCCTAATTGCAAAGTCACACTTTTTTTAATAACTTTAATGCCTATTCTATCGTTTTCATCATCAGTATTTTTATTTTCGACTAATTTCGTTTATTATATTGTTCTGAAGTTTTCCAAAGTCCTCATTCATACTTGCATTTTATATCAAATTTAGTTAGATTTTATTCGATTATATCTTCCATGGAAAACATTATTTTTCTTTATCTTAAATATAAGAATAAATTTAAAGTAACATAAGACTTCGCGTTTCCACAGAATATTTCTTGAATTGATATAAGGAGTCCAATACTTAACTCAAATATAACTTATCTCCCCTAACCATATTCCCATTTCGAGTTAAAAGCATCTCCATTTTCAGTTTATTGCGATTACTGTCCAAAGTTCATGAATATTATTAGCCGATTTGCTAGTTACAAATGTAAATACATTTTAGTCTACATAGTCTTTTACTTTTCGTGTTACATAGTACTTAGTTACATAGTCTTTTATTCTCGTGTGTCTTAAAGCACTAAATCTTGAAAAAACTCTGCTTTTAGGATGGTGGTTAATATGAAGTAGAAGCCTTCTGTGATATTCGTTGAAATGTGACCTGTCTGCCTTGTAAAGTGGCCTTCGACCTTTGAGACAAATTCTCCGTTATGTTTGTTGGTTCGAAATGAACCCAATACTACAGAGACTGTTTGAGAAAACTTCATACACCAACCAATTTAGAAAATATTAATTACTCGAATGAAAAACCCACCCAAATGAAAAACGTAATTAGATTTGACCGAGAAGGAACTATAATTCTGGACGGACAACTTTGGAAAGGAACGGTCACTTGGACGACGGCAGAGAATGGTTTGCGCACTATTATAATTAATTTCCTATTAGAATAGCAAAATTAACGGGGGGTTCGAACATTTTTATTTAGGGAATGAATTTACATTTGTAAAATCGTCATGACGGACGGAAGGTATAAAATATGGCAGCGGTGGGATTCGAACCCACGCCCTTAACGGACTGGTGCCTAAAACCAGCGCCTTAGACCGCTCGGCCACGCTACCGTGATTGGCTGTCTGACAAATGATGTAACACAATAGGCATACTGCAGTTAAACGTGCTTTATTGCTGATGACTTAATTGTAACATTTACTACACTTTGGAAGGAACAAAAGGTGACGTATTTTTCTGGATTGACCAATATGACATATATCGACTGCGTCCCTTTTTCACTTTTTATTCTCTTTTATAGTTCGATAAATCAGCGACCATGTCGGCCAGCTTATTTATTTTCACCTACGCTTCATGGTTTATGACCAGATGACAATTTCGTATTCCATTGAAATCTTACACCAGATCAGGTACGCAGCTGCTGACGTTTCGTGGACCGACTGTGTCATTGTCCTCAGCCATTGAGTAAATCAATTGATATTTTGTTAGGCAAATACATGAAGTAGATCTTTACAAGCAATATAATGATATTACTAGCAGTTACGATAACGAGCTCGTATATCACATGAATTTAATGACCACACTTTGGAATGTGAGTAATAGACATGATTAGAATAGTCTTTTGTAGGAACTTTATCATGCCAAGTTCTCTCGTAAATGAGATAATTGAAAGGCGGGAGTAAACTTAGAAATAATGACAGTGAGCGTAGGAAAAAATAAATAATATTTCATGGTGATCGTTTTTCTCTGAAAGATGCTATTCTCGAAGCATGGGGATGGAGCAT
Organism: Hetaerina titia; assembly: GCA_037158775.1. Lineage (NCBI taxonomy): Eukaryota > Metazoa > Arthropoda > Insecta > Odonata > Calopterygidae > Hetaerina > Hetaerina titia. Next base: position 49,416,919 of record CM073773.1, on the reverse strand, counting down.
AAAAGTTGTGGAATGAAGTCTTTTGTTTTTAGTAAGACTTCCTATTTACTATTTCTCTCTTATGATACGCAAATCCCTAGCTCTGCACCATGAAACAACCTGTGAGTAATCATGCAAAACATACTTGTAAATCATGGAATACGTGGGCAATGTATACAGGCATCTAATAGTCGCAAGTTTTTAAACACATTTCAGGATAGCAATATGAGTTAGACTAATGGCTGGCTGTCACTTTTAATAACCTATGCCATGTATGCTCTTCTCTGAATCTCGAAAATGAATTATTAGATTGCACATTTGAGCGTACCATTTGATAATGACCTCTAGCGTCAGTTCATGACTTATACCAAATTTTGACCAAAGATTTAAAGTTCCGTAGTATAATGTGACTGAATTTATAAACGACGTGAAATTGTCTGATTAAATTTTTTTTAAACATTGCAAAGATATGCAGAAATTTCATTTTTAATGATTCCGATTTTCGGACAGAGTTCTATAGCCAATTAAACCACCGAATCCTATCTAAATATATATTCTCATTCGCGGATGACGACGCTTAGTGAACAGTTGCGGCATTTCTCGCCGGTATTTGAAAATATTGCAATTTCTTTTTGTCGGCAAGAATCACATTGCCTCAGCCTCAAATATACAACAACAATGATGTCGAATTAAACTCAAGATATTTATCCTCATTTTTCTATGAAAACAATTAACTTAAAGATAAGCTACATTCATATTCCATGGAGTACAGCACGCAGACTCCACGGAGGGTTGTTAAAACAAACGAGAGAGTCATTTATTTGCAGCGGCGGGAATAAATGGCTGAAAACTTAACGACCGCGAGGGTAAATGGAGGCAGGGACATGCATGCTCACTTCGCTTCGACTTGAGCATTGTGCGTCTTTAAGCCTCAGAAATACGACTTGCGCCCGCGATCGTCGGAGAAGTGATTATGAGATGAGTTCGAGTCTGGGCGTGGCAATTGGCTCGCCCCGTTTTGATTCATGTCGACGTATGAATTCGTACCCTTCTCCCTCCCGTCGCCCTCACGCCCCCTGTACACCGCATCTCGTCGTCTACCCTTCCACCCATCTCTCGTCCTCGCTCCACCACACAAACGCGGGCATCCCCATTTCCACCCCGTCTACTTCGTCCCATTCCCGGGGTATGTTTGAGAATCCCATCCCTTTTCCACCTCCCTTGTCGATTCGATTGGGAGATTTCGTGATCCCGAGTTCAGAGATGCCTTCCTCTCGTTCTTCCTCCCCAGGGCCTCATACTCCCTCTCTCCCCCTCCCCCGGGAGCGGTGTATCTGGTTACGGTGCGAGAAGCGAGCCACCGCGGTCGCTTGCCGGAGCAGGCGTGTCCGCCCGGATGACGGGAAGTTGGTGCTGGTTGGCCGTTCCGGTTTGGGTGCTTTTTTCCAGCAGCGGCTCAAGGCGGGACGCGGAGGGAATTCGCCCTTAATCAATTCCCGACTCCTTCCATCCCGCGACTTATTTTCGGAACGCGAATGTCTCTTTTTTTTTTAATCCCCTCCTCATCTCCCCACCTCGTCGTAGCTTTTCGCTCCGCTCTCCGATTAGGCCCCGTAAATTTAGTGATTGAGGGAGGGGAGCGTCTGTGGTATCTTTTCGGCCGATCGATTTCCGCGATATCTTCCCATCGCCAGTCGATGAAGTCGTATTATTCACGCTCTCCCTCACTCTACCCCCCCCCCTTCTACCAGTGTAAAGGAAAACGGACGCTCCTCCTCGGGAATTGATTCCGCTGAAATTAAGGATTTGCGTGAGAAGAATGAGCTGAATTTGCTAACCAAATAACCCGATTAATAACGTGCTACGCCTTTAAGTGCTATGGTTCTTTGGGATTTGGTCGAGTGCATATTTTATACCTTTCATCGAGGGCTAATGGCCATATTTAATCTTCTGGTTGATCCAAAGCGTGAACTCCGCTTGAGAGTGAGGGCAGGTGAGTCCCAGCTGTTGAAACATGTACACGTTCTCGAGAAATCTTATAAACGTCTCCCTTAAAACGTTGAATTTAATCTGTTCAATGTTAAAGATTTAACCTTAACATTTGAACGAATACATTCAAAATCAATTCAAGTGAAATAAAAAATGCATAGAATTAATCTAGCAGAATTAGAGTTCAACCTTAACATAACTATGCTAAGGGGTTCGGTGCTTATTTCTGCTCCCCGAATATATATCAAATGTCTACGGGACGTGGTAGTCTAGCAGAACACCGGACTACTAATCGAAGGGACTGGGATCAATTTCGGGAGACACGTCTGGGAATCCTCGTCTTCACCCAAATAGTTTTATTTTGTAATTGTAGAAGGCGGCATAGAGCCTAGGCGGCAAGGAACTGACCAACCGCTCCTACCATGATGTGATACTTTCACACGCCATTGGGCACAGTAATAGTTGAGCTCTATCCTCACCTATCAAACAGATATACTGGTTGAAAACTATGATTTGGTATATTACTCTTCTAATAAGAACAGAAAAGGTAATAAGGCTACAGTTATTCACTACTATTGATCCAAAAATATCTATTCGGTTCTTTTTTGACTCGTCTATAGCAATAGGAAAAAGAAAACATTCCTAGACTTGTTCTGGTGGTTGAGTGCTCAGTCATGGTTTTTTTTAAACGGAGGATAATTGCATATTTTTTTTATTTATTAATCAATTACCCGCTGTAATACCATACTTATACCAAAAACGTCATTCTTCATTCAGTCAAATGGACCCATATTTCCAATTAATCGATTTCTTCTATAGTCAAATTTCTACTCTTCTTCTCTAAAGACGTCATTTGCCGTAATAGAGTATCTCTACCAAAAATTGCTAGGAAGCTTGTCAGGACTTAATAAGGAGATTAAAAATTTTCATGTCGTGCTTTTTCCTCTTAAAGTTATTATGGCGATCTGATCAATGTTTCGTTGTTTCTGCTATCACATTTTTGTGTTATTTAAACAATACATTTCTAATATTTAAACCGCTTATATTTTAAGATCCAAATTATAATGATGTATTCATGGCAGCCATATTCTATTAAATCATTTCTTTATTTGTTAAAAGCTGTGCGCATTTAAGCCATACATTTTCCAAAACCCAAATTATAAGCATGTGCTCATGCAAGCTTTTCATCTTTCCATCTTCACATTAATTTTACCCACACTTTCCGAAGCTCTTGATTTGCAGGCATTTTAAAACGGTGGCTTTCATATCCACCACTGGTCATCGCAGGCAAATTGGTCCTGTCAAACACCAAAACATCTCCCTGACGCCGTCAAGTAAAAATGTACGGTCGCGTAAATGCTATTTGATTATGCATAACTGATTGTCCGCAGAGAATTTACACTTTAGTCTCGTTCGCTTTAATGCTATCATTGATCTTTTATCAAACCTTTATTAAACGGGTCTTAAAATGTAAATTTTTCACAGGGGAGAAATAAAGTAGTCCCGAATAGAGTTTTCTAATGGGTACATATATCTCATTTATCACCATTGCATCCTCTCTACCTCTCCCTCTCTATATCTCTCCCTCTCTCCCTGCGGTTTGTAGGTATCCTCTTAGCATTATCACATCCGGACCGCGTACAAAAGATCCTCCCTTAATGTATGGACCTCGTGGGCTGAGGAGCCCTTCTTTATCTTACCCAGTGACATCCTAGTTTCCATACTTATGCGTTGGCGCCCGTGCGGTCATAACTAACGGCTTTTTAAAGATTTAAAACATGGTCGTTGAAGAAAAAAATAACAAAACGAGAAGGTACCCACTTCCATCTGGGCACGAGACTTGAACCGGAGCCAGCGGGTTCGTCGGTTGCCAATGCGACCGTAGATCCTTTATCTTTTTTTACGCGAAAAGCCATGCGCCTACCTACTTCTTTTATTCCTCATTGGAACGCTCCCCGTAAACAAGCGAGCAAACAAACGCCCTGACACGTACCTACGCCCGCGGTGTCGACCGCCAATGAGCGACACGTGTCGTCCTGTATCGTTCGCATTTCGATTTTCATGTTTCTACGGCATTTCTCCTCTCCCCCGCCCATTCCGCAAAAGATAATTGCGTGCCAGGGTTCCTCCAGTCCCAAGGATGAAGACTCCTCATTTGTCGCGCCTTAGTTATTATTGCTTTTTTTAAAATTTTATCGATTTTCCTGTTCGATCTTCCGCAGCTGTTACGGTTCACTCCTCTCCTCTATCGGATTGATTGTTCGAGCTCTACAATGACCCGATGGGGAGGAATGACTGGGGCAAAGGGAAAATGTTTTCGGGACCACGCCCAATTTTTAAGGACGCTCTTCTCTTTCCCCACTAGTCCCCCTTTTCCTGTCACCCCCCCTCTCGGTCCCACTCTCCCACGGGGCGCGACGGCCATCGGCTCTCTTCAATCTAGCGTCGAATGAATGATTGATGGATAGCGCGCGGGAAGAATCAATGAAAATTATATAGCTCATTTTAGAGTAGCGGAGGTAGCCGAGAGGTAGGTTTGGACTTTTTGTGTCCGCTTCGTTTCCACCGTCCAGAGTTTCCCCTTAATGTTATGGCTCCTTCATCATTTTCTTTTTCATCGGTGTCCCCCTCCAGCCCGAATGTGTATCGATTCTAGACGTGGCGTGGCTTCTTGAAGGCTTATTTCTTTTTTATTTGATCCAGGCCGGCCGGCTTCTAATAATAAATTAGGATTTCTTCACCTCGGACGAATGAGGTGAGGTCGAACTTTCTCTCTTTCTCTCCCTTTCTCTGCCTCCCTCATGTGCCCGTCCTTTGTCGATGGGCGTTTGTACTTCTCCACTCCTTTTTCTTTCCCCCCCTTCCTCTGAACTCCTTTTCCTTCATCTGTCCGTAGTCATCATATTAGAGTCTCATCGTTTGGAGCTCTGCCCTCCGATTCGTTTCAATTATTTTGATTGGATCGACGGGAGGCAAGTTTTTTCGGCGTCCCGCGACCTCTTCCTCCTCAACGTTTGGCTCCACGTCCACCCCAAAATCTCAGGTGTACCGGCTTCCCAGTCCGAGGGCTCATGCTTGAATCCAACCGTTTGCAGAATTTATTTCAGGGTTATCCCGATCCCCACTTTGGGGTACAACGTGAAGAGTACTATAGACAGAGTACGCTGTCCGTTAGATGGGACGCTAAACTGTGGACCCCTTGGCGCCTTTCGTTAAGATTAGGCTAATGCCGACACCAGGTACCCCTCTACTTTTCCCCTATTCCCTGAAAATCCTATATCTATGAAATGGCCAACCTATCTTTAATAACTCAGGTAACATCTGCTGCCGGTCGCTGCTTCCAATGACTAAAAACACCCTAAATCGCTAATCCATAGGTCGCGGTTTCGATTCTCGGTGGATGAGTTACCTCATAAAAGATCTTAGGTGTTTGTAATTTTCTGGGCTGCTAATACGTATGTTACTTATAAAAAGAGACGTTTCAGGCGTGATATGGTGGAACATCATCACCAGAAGATCATGTAGTTACATCGAAACCGGTCGTATCAATAAAAAAATTATTTTGTGGAAAATTGCCAATTAATAACGTATGTTACTTGTTTATCTGAGAGAGAAAGAGACCATCTTGGATGTCTAAAGATTAGTTGCTAAATAAAATAATGAAAAAATAATTCAATCCTAAATTGCAGAGCATACGTAATGAAAAAGAACTCCATAACTTTTATTTGAGGCATCAAGAATAGCACGAAGTCATGCCTCATTCTGTTAAATTGAGATATTCTTTAGCTGTTTTCTATTCTCTTGCTAACCAATAGACGACGAAAAGCTTTGCGAAACTGTCATTCCTCGAACGTATGCTATGGTTAATTCTAGCGATTCCTCTGGGGAAGAATTACTGAAGTATCTTGCTTTGAGATTAGACTAGTTTTGATATCACCTCATCGGATCATTCCTAATAATATAGCATTCATTGAACAATGTGGTTTGATAGGTGCGCTTTGGAGTCGTTTCATATTAAACCTTATGGCGTGCGAAATTCGCATATCAGAGCATGCTATTCATTTATTTCCCTGAATCGACTGCGGTTTTTCAGAAAGCTGGCTGGATACCTGGCAGATATAAATTAAAGAGAGCCGGAAAGCTTTCCATCTCTATCCAATTTAATCAATAAAGTATGGCGCCAACTGTTTTATTTATAAACATATTGCTCTATGCTCATAATATTTTGAAATTTGATGATTGTTTTTGTATAAATTCAATTTTGTGTAAGATATTTGTGCCATAAGGGAATTATTATAGCATTCTTAATTAATTCTCAATTATGGGGCTGTTTTTTGTCATTCTATGTTTCACTATCTTTTCCACGACGCTATTTATTTCTTTATATTTTTTTACATTAATGCCTTCGAGTATTTTTTTCTCTTAATCATCAACTAACTTTTATAGTTTTTTTTTATTATTGTTAGATCATTAAATCGAGAGTTTAAGCGACGAAACAGTGTAACAAGGAGATGAAAGTCTATGGCTACTGTGTCCCAAGTTTAAAATCTGGGAAAGCGTTTCTGAGTAAGTAGTGATTAATATTGGTTGGCAATTTGCTTCTATTGTAATTTATAATTTCTTGGGCGTACGAATTACGCATTGGAAATGCTTTGCATCTTCGGAGTCATTCAAGATAAAGATCCCGCGAAGGTTTTTATCAGTGAATTTTCTGCCTCTTCCTGTAATTGAAGCCGTCGAGTTATGCATTTCATCCAGCGTCATTTCTTTCGCACTTTACACCCGGTACCGTTAGAATTTTCATTTTTTCATATCAACCGCAAGTGAACGCAGCAGAATCGTTTTAAGTTAATATATGCTGCATCGGTAATGAATCTCTTCTTCTTTAAAAAAAAATGTGTGATTAGTTTTGAGATGCATACAGTAGGTACTTACCTGTCGACGAAGAAGGGGAGCAAATCTCACATTTGTCTTGCGTCTCCCTTGCCTTAATGAGTTATTCGAACGCGAAGTTTATTTGCATATGCAGGTGAATTAATTATCCCTTTACTTATACCAAAATAACTTTCGTTATCAGTTCGGGCTCACGCGCAAAACCAAAGCGCGCTTAATACAGGCTTGAGAGGTATCTTACTTGGATCTGAGGTTGGTCTTTTTCTTGTAGTGGTAAAAACATATTAACGTCGATTTCCTACCAGTTGGGAAAGCACAGTTGGATCGTAAATATAAGATAAAAGAGATAGAATGTATAACGGACAGATATCTAGTGTATCTAGTGAAAAGAGTTCAAATAAATCGCCGTTGAATTCTTATAGGTAATAACTAGTTAAGACTTGGCGGTAATATATTCATACTGTTAATTTACCACCCTTGTGGTTTCATAACCTTTAGAAAATCTGGCTCATATGAATGAATTTTAATAAATACTTAAATGATTTCTTTAATTTAAAGCTGTTTTAGCCTCATTTACTTTTCTGTTTTATACCACAAGATTTTCTATTCACCAACCCATAAAAATATCTTTTTCAGATATTGAATTTCTCTTTTTGGAATCTTATACAGTATTGTCAAATACCACAGCGATAGACGACAGTTTTCCAACACTTAGAAGTTGTGATGCGGATTTTCGTTTTCCCCTGCCGTAATATTTCTTCTAAATTGTTATTTTGTAGAAAAATGTTGTTTACGGAACGTTTAGTAATAATTTTGGTGATTTTTTATGAAAAATTTTATTATCACTCATGTCGCTACAGAATCCAAGGAGTGTTCAGTTAAAATTTCAGAAATCGCTAATTTAAAGAATTTTTGCACCGATAAACTATAATTTATTTTCACAATCAACTTAGCTTGATATCATTATTCTTCCTTTATTTACACAATGTCTGAGGAAGTTTTTTTTTTAATATTTCGAGTTGTCAGTTGATATTCGATTCGAGAAGCAATATTGTTGATAAGGAAAATCTTTTTCACAGAACAACGAAAAAAACTTATTGCAATGTGGACAGATTTTTACTCTCGCTACAAGGTAACATTTGCAATCTGGTGGCCAGGTACATACGAGAGGGAGTTCAATCGACAATATATTTTGTGTTTAACTTACTGTGGCCTACCCATTCATCTAAATCTCTTCTAGCCAAGAGCGTCACGGGCAGCGGTCCAATTCTATTCTCTTCCGTAAGTGCGTGAGGCATAATAACGGTGCCATACGATATCACATTTGGAGAAGATTAATTGCCGGTCCGTAGCATTAAATCTGTCTAAAATACCTGAATCTCAAATTAAAACTTTGGGAAATGAAAGGAGTTTTTTTTCATTTTTCCGGTTACATTTCTGTTTTCGGATCGCGTCTGCTCATCATGCCTCCAGGCACGGAGACCTCCCCACACCCTATCTCCAGCATCTCTTTAACTTCCCTTCTTTCGTTCCTTTTGAAATTAGCGATATTGCCATTCCATTTGGGCCAATTAGCATCTACACGGCGTTCACCCGGCTGAATCCATCCGCTCGTTTCGCACGGCCGGGGCGGAGAGACGGCGAAAGACCTTTCTTTCTCCAAAGGCTATCCCGCGCAATCTCCTGTGACGATGCCACGGACGGATAGCCAAAAAGGAGGCCCCGCTCCATTGCCTCGCGCTGCATTTCAACCGAGGGGTGACTCCAGGCACGGGAGACTGAGACCAAACGGATTCGAGCTGGCGGTCGCTCCACGCGTGAAAGAGGAGGCTCACTTAGACCTATTAAAAATATCACAGAATTTGAATTCAGGGCACAGGAAAAGAGCGAACGGAATCGTGGGTCGGAGTGGATTTGTTGAACGTGTCAATTACCTTCGTTAGCGGGAGAATTTTTATTGCTCGGGTATACCGCGTATTGTGGAGCGGGTAAATGTTTTATTGTGGACGCCATAAATTCTTGGCTCTCGAGTGAAATATTTTGAGCTCCCTTTTGTTATCAGCACTTAAGGTTTCTCCCCGTTAGTCATTCGGTTCGGCTGCCCATTTCGATGCAGTCAAGAGCTCTAAAAGACGTGAAGACTGGAAGGTTGAAACGCCCGAGAGCTCCTTTAATTTGTACACAGGAGGCTGCACGGTTTCCGAGTGCCATTTTAACGATGCACACACGCTCGCTGCCTCCGAAATAACCCTATTCTCTCACGCTGGACTTTCTTGGAGGTGCGGGGGCGGGATCAAAGGGCCGGGGGATGAAAAGTGAAAGCAGGAGATGGACGCAGAGAGCCTTAGTAACTAACGATGAGTGATATTTCTATACAACGACAGCATTGTGTGATTTCGAGACAGCAGGAAATTTGAAGGTAAATCTGGAATACTATGCGGTGCTCCATTTAAGATGAGGACCCTCAATAATTATGGCATCTAGGGCCCAAGATAGAGGAGGATACATATCTACGTGGCACCCGGAAAGGGTGTGTGGCAGGGGACGATTCCACACCAGGCATACATTGACAGAATTGTACAAATGTTAGTTGCACCAAGGCAGCATTTCACTAAAAGTTCACGGACTGAGAATTTATTAAATTAAAGTAATGGGAGTAACTATTACGTACTTTCTATTCAAATAAATACTAAAATATTCTGAATTTCACCACGGTTATTCTGGACACTGATAGTTGGAAGAAAAATACTACCCTTAAAATGTTAGTTTTAATGTTTATCTCTCAATTTTGTTATTGTTTATCTACTATGTTCAGCTGCTATCTTACAGGTATTTCATTAATCCTTCCTTCTCCCGTAGTGCTAAATACATGTATAACGTGTATATATGGATAGAAATGAATTTTTATATAAATTTCGTAATTGTCCTATTGTATTGGCGTTGTAAAATATCAATAAATATTTTTCTTTTCCTTCCTTCTGCTATCGATGCCATCCATAAGGACAAGAAAAAACATTTAATTGATTTTTCGTAAGATGCTATCTTATCCCACATCCCTTGAGTATGAAAATGCGATCTAATGCGAGTTTCCGATGTGTTTACGACTCCGTCCATTCCCACCGCCTAGTCGGCGCATTGACATGTTTTCGATATACTGCGCACACAGCACGGCTCTGCTCACCTCTGCGGGAAGGACTGCCGTTCGGTGGAGCACTCTTGCTGAGGAATGAGGGAAACCGAGTGCGTGGGGGCGATAAAAACGTCCCTTCACATTCGAGAGCGGCATTAAGCATTCGTCGTGGGGGCAGAATAGGGCAGGGGGTGGGCGGGCAGACTGGGAGGACAATATGGGAGGTGAAGGTGGCGGTACGGTATTAAAATCCGATTAAGCCGTCAGGGGACTGACTCCCAGGGAGAGAGAGAGTGCCTTGTCCCTTTTGTCTCTCGCCGTTGAGTGGGGCGGACAAATCAAAAAAGGCGGCCAGGTGCCGTGGGGAGCACGAGCGGTCAACTGCTTACCCGGCACTCCCCCCCCTCCATCTCGCCTGGACACCATTGTTGGGGCCACCGTGATTCTCCTGTCCACCCACGCCCCAGGGGATCCTTCTCCTCTTATTCCTTACCCCTCCCCTGCCTCCCATTTTACTCTCTTGCATTCCCTCCCCTCCTCTCTCCCTCCTTAACCCCTTCCCTCGCACCCTTTTAAACGGACGACAATCTACTTCTCCCTCTCCTTCTCTTGGATTTTTTTGTCTTGATTTTTTTTAACCAGGGTGCCTATTATTTAAACCCACCGTGTCCCTGGTCTTGTTCGGTCATTGCGTTCCCCCGTCCACACGAATTCTTCGCCGGTCCGCGTGGGGTTCATTTCGCGCGGGATGTTGCTGCATATATACCACTGCTTGGCCCACGCCGTCCTCAATTCTAAACGAACCTACATATTATTCGAATCTCTCTCGCCGTTCTTCGTAATGTTTCGATGGTTCACCCTCGATCCGCTCTTCCATTCCTCTCCTCCTCCGCGGAACACCGCTTTAATGCTTAAGCATTTTTGTATACTGCAGGGATTGGTTACCTTTTGTCTGTCAAACCCATTCATTTTTGAGAAGTAAAGACATCGGAGCATGGAAAAAATCGATATGATGAATTCTACGAATATTTGAAACATGAGGCTTCTTTTCGACTGAATTTTTCTCCACGTAGTAGTAGGTAACCTAGCGAAAAACCTTCTTGGCGATTTATTATTACAATAACTAATTGATGAAAATGCATCAACAAGAACAACAACGATAACACCTCCATACTTACGACCACTTCCATTTCTGACGCGTATGGTTCTCATTCTCTTCATTGAACGTTAAATAATACTTTGCATCAAAAACTTGTATTAATTTCTAAAAAGAAACTTTCGCATTATTAGCAATAGCCTTGGGGTTTGTGTAGGTTTTAATAGGCATGGTACCATGCACTACCTTGTTTTTGATCCCTAACCAAAGTGAAATTAAATATACCTGAACACCAGAATATCTATTAAAATAACTCATTATTTACTCCTGTATACGTTTACCTTATTTAATACCAACCAAAGTGCCTCGTACATTCTTCGAAATTTTTACCAACAGCTGTCTCTCTTCACATACCATGCCTTGAACTTCTTCGTTCGTATTACTTTTCGTCCATTATATCTTCTCGATTCATTTTTCACACCCATATCTTGACGACCCACAGTCTACACATATCCTCTTACCTCAGCGACCAAGTTTCCAAGGCGTACAAAAGTACGGTCCATTAAAAATTTTCGCTAGCTTTTCCTTTACATCTTTAATTAGGGTAAGTGTCATCAATTCCTGCCTCTTCGTCGGTGTGAAACACTTAATCAAGCTGAGTACATGTGAACTCTATTTTTCTAAAAAAACGATTTACCACTTATTGGAAGAGGTAAAAGTTATATTGTACATTTTATTGAGAAATGATGCTATTCCATTAACAAAAAAGTGATTCGTAGGAAATCATAAATATAATTTTGCGCAGTGAATTAAATTATATAATTTGCAGTGGTAATGGGATTGCCACAATGATACCCCTAAGTTTATAGCATTACAACCAGCATCAAATCAATGGTGGAGCGGTTGAGGTCCAAATTTTAGGCTTCTAATCAATGTATTTACGTACCAATGTCATGGTTGGGGAGAATACTGAAATAAGTTTACTCAAAAGTAGGAATCAACACTCAATTCTTGTGTGACTTCGTTCTGCGACGAGAATTAATCTTTATGCACAATGTGTCGTGGGTTCTTTTCGAGTCCATAACCGACAAAGACATTGAGTAAGTGAGTCCATCGCGTTTCCTTACGGCAATGAAGTATCACAGACGTTTTCAGGTGGATTTGAATGGACTCCTACGTCCGTTCAACTTCCGATTGACAACCCGTATCTCGCTCCCGGGCCTTCCATTAAACTCAAAAAGAAGGGAGCGGAGGATTAATAATGGTTCGGCCGGAGGACGAAACGGGGAGAGAGACGTGGGCGGGCACGCCAGGAGAGATGTCGCCCATTGGTTCCCTTTCGAACGAACCGTAAGGACGCGAGAATGAAAGGAGTTAATAGCGGTCGGACCATCGAAATAACACGCGATCGAAGATTTAGGTGAGAAGAGAGGATAGTTAAGGCCACCGGGGAGTGGGATATCATAAACGTCTCGGATATTTTATCCTCAAGGCCCTTTCCTTGTGAATATTTTCTTCAAAGCTCTCTTTATGGCTGTCTTTAGAATGCAAAAGATTTACGCCCCAAAGACTCGAAACGTCATATTAAAAAAAAATACGGTCGGATTTAGCCGGTCCACTATTCCTTGTGCCGTGTTGGACCCAGGGACCAAGTTTTTCGAGGGGTGTTACAGGAATTTATGCCAAAGATTTGCAGCGCCGTGGTGCTTGAAGTGTTGATCGTTGAAAATCCGCCCGGTATCTATTTAGAACGATTAGCTAACCGGAAATCCGAAGGGTTCTCAGCGGTCTTCCCGATATAAAGATGCAATCTGTCCCTGGGATGAAATATCAGTGGATCGATGAACCAATTGTATTTGCATGCGTGTGAGTTAAAAAAGTTTTTTTATGAATTTATACGCCAATCTCGGTGTTGGTTTGCATAAATGTGTTGATTTTGCACGTGGTTTTGTTGGTGGATGGTGAACTAACTTCCCCTGCCACACTCCCTTGCGGCTGCTTGCGGGGAATTATGCAGATGTAGATGAACCAACTCGGCAGAAAAACAACAACTTCGCATTTCATAAAATGTGATATGAACTTATTATTTCTGCCGCAATGACGGATATAGCGAAATTCCGATTTTGGAATGAGCAAATAATCTACATCTACACAATACCCCGCAAACCGCCGCAAGGTCGTGTGGCGAAAGGGTGTTAGGTCCACCCGTAAACTAGAATTAAACCACATGCAAAACCAAATAATGTTACCTCTACACAAACATCTGTTTGTTCATGCACTTGACAAATCTTAATCACACGAAAGAAAGTACTTACATGCAACAATATTTAATAACAGGATACGCACATTTTAATCATGCAGTGGAACTGTTAAAAAGATGGGTCTGTTAAATAAAAAGAATAACATGCCGGAAGAAACATGCAAGATATCAACAAATATACACACTACCAATTCTAATAATCTCCTACACGAGTACTGTCACGTCTATTATGATCTCTAATAGTTCGAGGAAAAAACGACATTTTAAATCTATCCATTCTACAATAAGTCTCCCTGATTTTTCGTTGGTGATAATGAAAATAAAAAATCGACTAACGCAATAAATTACTATTATAAGGCATCCATCTATTTTATTGATCTACATCCTCACTATAGCCCGCAAAGCCATCGCTAGTGTGTGTGAAAAGCATTCAACACCAGGGGTACACATCTAAATTTTATACTATATATTGCTAGTCATGAATAAATGTGTAAATTATTTAGAATACAAGGGACAATTTCAACTACAGGTACAATAGGTATTACGATATCTATGTATGAAATACTTCTCTGTGCATGCGAGACGAGCTGCTAATAACAAGAACGCCAGTTAAATAAAGGATAAATGAAACAGTGGTAACAGACTAAGCTACTAAGAATGAAAAAATGAAAATTCTTTCCCCTCCTAGAGCGTTCAGATGGAGTTTTTCTGCTTCCTTATCGTTCGCAGGAAAAGTGAGATCTTTAGTCTGTCGGTTTTACACTTGATCTCTCTAGTCTTATATTAATGGTTTATCCTACGAAGGGGCTAATTATACATTTTCAACATCATCTTAAAAGAGATCGGCTTATTATTTATGCAAAACATTTAACTTCTTAATTAACCTTTGTTCAGTGAGTGATATCAAATCAGTTCCTCTGATAACCTAGATACATGACTAGGTTTATCATGAAAAAGTTTTACAAATCTAGCTCATATAAGGTGCACGATATCTACTTTGTCAATCAAACCAACTTCATGATGATTCCATATACGAGTCCTAGTACCATATTCTAAATTAGACCTAACTCTTGTAGTTGGGTACACCTCTAATGAGTTAATTCCTTTGACGAATAGTTTTTTCTTAATGTTAGATAAGAGGTCCCTAATCTAGCTTATCACTCTCCCAATAGCTTAGTTTGTTTATTAATTTCTCATAAATCACCTTGACGATAGCATTCTTTAAATCTTAACGTACGTCTACATCATACCCTGAAAGTCGCGAAGCAGGAGTGTCACAGGTCACCAGCCTTCAGTAAATGAATTATAAGTGTTAGAGATAATGAAATGAAATACTTAACTTTGTAATTACACACAATTTATTTAAAAAAACATGACCCAGGTTTCGACGTTGAACGTCATCATCAGGTGGTTTAATTTTAGAAATGAACAAATTTTATAAGTGTTTGAGGCTAGTGAAACGGCGAATAATATACGCGAAGCATATATTTGGGCCATGGGCCCGTAACGGGGACTATTGGTTACATCTACATCTACATAATACCCCGCGGCGTGTGGCAGGGGGTGTTAGGTCACCACCCAAAAAAAGGAAAAAAGAAAAACCGCATTCAAAACCAACACATGCGTGCAAACCCAAATCCACAGTAGTGCATACATTCATAGGAATATCCTACCATTTTACACGCATGCAAATACACATCTACCTCCCTTAACTCCACAAGCATGCAAAGTACATATGCTTAATAATAACAAATAATTGTACCTTAGGATGCAGCAACAAATTTATCCAAGAACGTACAAACGTGGTTAAGTCCTTTTAGTTCAATTAAATTGATTTATCCTGTTTCAAGTGGAAGTCGAGTCAATTGAGTGAACGCCGCTAAATATAAAAGCTTACGTGAAAGTCCTTAAGGGTCATACATTCGTGTCATGAAAACGGTTTTGTCATGTAATTTCCAGTTTCGGGGGTGAGTTACGTTAATTTAATTATTTCCTGCTCACCAATAGAATTTTTACCAGATGCTTATATTGTTTTCCCATATAGTTTCTGGGAATGTGGAATGCCGATAGGTATACTCTGTTTGCTTCTCGTTGCGCACAGCATGGTTCGTGACTCATGATTCCCAAGCCTCTCTCATTAACACCAGCACACCTCGAGTCTCCCTCATCCTCCACCAGTCCAGTCACTCCTCCCTCGGTACCATCAACACCAAAACTCTCCTCTCTCTCTCACCTTTCCTGCCCCAACAGCTCCGTCCAGTCGCCGTAATTAGCCCTCCATTTGCGCAAGGACATCCCAGGGCCTCCCGTTTTTCCCCTGCACCTCTTTAAGAAGGTCCCCTCCTTCCCTTGCAAAGGCCCCTCTCCTTCCCACCTCGCCCCCTTGTCGCCACCCACGGACGACTCGCGAAAACACCTTAATGACACCCTTATACCCGGTCCCCACTTCTCACCCACGCCTTAATTCACCACATCTCCCCTCCTTCTCCCTCCCCCGCCATCCCGTCCCGCCAGCCGCCCCTCCCCCGCACCCTGACTGGCACTTAAAGAGTCCGCAAGAGATGCGTTGCATCTCCTCTTTGCCTCTCTTTGTCTAAGAGGTTGCAATTTTCCTTTCCCGTCTCCCACGCCCAGGTCCGGCCGGCTAAGGTCCGCTCCCACGCTGCGAAATCCCTTTCGCACTCCCTTCCTCCCCACCTCCTTTGGCTCCTCAGCCTAACTTCACATCATTCGGGACTGCTATAGGGCCAATTTTTCTCTAGCCATATGCGCCTTTGCGGCGCTCATTTCTACTCAATTTATCTGGGACTCCATTTAGGTGTTTCCTGAAGTAGCTCACTACTCAACAAATTGTCTCTCCTTAAAGTTTATTTAAATCTAGATTAAACGCTGTGAACCGCTAGATCACATTCTCCATTGTGCATGTACAGGGTTCGTCCGGAAAATAAGTGTACTGAGCTCAGGAAAAAAAATTTATTACACTTTTACATATCTTAAGCTAATAGTCCCCAAAATAGGACCCTTGTGAGTCGATACACTTGTTCCAGCGGCGTTCCCATTCCTGGAACGCTCCCGCGAAGGCATCATCGGGAACCTCTCGAAGACACATCGTTACGGCCTCTTTGACGGCGTCCAAAGTCCCGTATCGCGTTCCTTTCAAACTCCTCTTTATCTTCGGGAACAGAAAGAAGTCCGGTGGTGCCAAGTCCGGGCTGTAGGGCGGGTGCGGCAGCGTTGCCACGCCTTGCTTGGCCAAGAAGTCCGACACGACAAGCGCGGTGTGAGACGGCGCATTGCCGTCATGCAGCCGCCAGATGTTTTTGATCGCTGGCCGGACGCGGGCGACTCGTTTTCGAAGCCTGTCGAGCACTTGGACGTAAAATCCAGCATTTACAGTTTGTCGTTCAGGTACAAATTCGTAGTGGACGACTCCCCTTTTGTCAAAAAAGACAATGAGCTTATTACACTTATTTTCCGGACGAACCCTGTACGTGTGATTGTGTGAATGAAAAAATATATATACGAGCATCTATGTAAGAGTATGAACTCGTATATATACATATTTCTCGGCATGTATATATGTGTGTGTACGTGTGTGCATATAACATTTTGTCACTTTTGTGAAAATCCCACGGACGTGCACAATAAGGTAAATGCATTAGTCGACACAAACACAGAAACACGTAAAAGAGGGACTCACTGGGTCTCGAATTTTCGGCGGTGCAACCACCTTTCTCAAGAGGAGTTAGGAACAGAATTTCTACTTCTCTAACGCCCTTCGTTATACTCCCTTGCTTTCTATGTAGACTTAATTTTTGTGCAGATGTGCTATGTACTCATGAAAATTCATTAAGGTTTACGTTTTTAGAAAAGTTCGATTCATTCGAGTTTAACGTGGATACGGCTGGATTATCTCTAGAGCCGCATTACATTGGTAGGCGAGAAATGGATTGCAGAACTGATCGCTATAAGGAATCGTTTTCCTCTTGTATAATTAGCAGCCAAACAGTGTGAAATATGAGTTAATTCTTTTTAGAATTAATTGCTTTGTTGGGCGGTGAACTAACATCACTTGCCACACTTCTTTGTATCATGTTGATGAAGATATGTTACATACCGCTACATCAACGGCCTCTGAAATGTACAAAAGTTATTGTGTTTGAAATGCTTTCGTCGTACGAGTTTAAGAATGTATTTAAATTCTTTGAACATTGTGCTTATGAAATTTAACCTTACTTTTAAAGTGATCGTGAACTTTATCAGAGGAGAAAGAACAATGAAATTACTCAGTGTTAGAGTGTTACTCTTGGTTAAAATAACTCAAAAAGTTTTGTCATATTAAGTATTATTTTTCAGAATATATAGTAACAACAAAGTATATTTATCAGAATAATATAAGTTCATATTAAGTATACCATTTTTTACACCACTCAGGTCTCGTTGCTCTGCAACATCTACAGGCGTTCATCATTCTTCATCTCCTGCTGAAGATGTTACACAGCAACGAATCCTTGTTCGTGCAATTAATATATTTGATGAGGAGTTGAGTGGCTATTTGAGTTCTTTTGATGATCATCATTTTTGTCATCAGTTTCAAAATCACACGATGAATCGCATTTCCTTAAAATGTGTACCTTATTTCATTCGGGCAGTCTGGTATAACGATGCAAGTCGGGGTCCGATTCATTCCCACTTTAAGTGTTCTCTGCGATTTGTTAAGACTTAATTTCGCTTGCGGTCTTAGTAAATAAGTTACCGCCGAAGAAGTGTTTTGATCGGTGTTCTTTTAAAGATGACAAAACTTTATAATGTCCGGGGACATGCGTTTGAATGAATAATATTTTCTAGAACACACATACACTCATATCACATCCGCTTTCGGCATTCAGATTGTCCCAAAAATCTGCAGGTAAATTGGTACGTGAATTAAAGAGTGTTCTAGTAACGTTACAACTTTCAATCTGATGTATTCACGTATGGTTGTACATGAAAACTATTTTTTACGACATACATGACATCGTCAGGTTGCTGTATATTTTATGCCCAATTGTTCCTTATTTATATACTAAAATATTATTTTCTTAAATTTATTAGTATATATTTATATACTTATACTTAAGAAACTTGCGGAATACATCGGATCGTATTTCAAAAATAATTTTTATAAGTCGATGGAAGGTTTAGTAGGTCGCGAACGGAAGTTAGCTCCTATAGCCCCCCTCTATAAAGGCGGCAATAGAGAGGTTCCGGCAATTACAGTCCAATTTCTTTGATATCAATATCCTTCAATATCTTAGAACAAAGCATTGTTAGCGGAATAATGGACTTTCTTGACAATGATTCTAAGATGGGTTTAGGAAAATGGGAATAGGAAACGAAGATCTTTCAAAAGACAATTGTTCATTATATCTGTGATATCCGGAACTCGGTAAAAGTAATACTGAAATAAATGCTGTGTTTTTAAATGTCAAGATTGCCTTCGGCGAGCTAAAATATTATAGTATTAACAAAGAAGTAATTTACTGAATTAGGGGCCTCTTATTTAACCTTAAACAAAACCAATCGTCGGCGATATTTGTTCATTAGAGACAGACGTAACTTCAAAAGTGTCGCTGGAAAGTGTTATAGGACCTCTATTGTTCTTATGATACATGAACGACGTAAGCTCCCACGTAATCAGCTATCTTTGATTATTTGAAAACGACACAGCGATATATAGAAAAATAAGGTAACCGGCAAATAGATTTCCATTCATAACTATTTACCCCAGATATCGGAATGGCGTAAAAAATAACGGTTAAAATTAAATATCAGAAAATGTAAAACACTGAATTTTTTTAGTAAAAGAAAATGTAAAACTAACAATAAGATAGGATATAAATTATGTTAAAGATGAGATCTATCTAAGCATCAAAAAGGGATCAAATACTTGTGTGAGTGAACATCAAGCGTTTAGTTAGAAAACGCGACACACGTTAGAAAAATATGCAGGTCAACCATAAAAAAAACTAGGTTTTATTTGACGAGTTGTAGACCAATGTAATTAAAAAGTAATTATCACTACTGTTATACTAAATGAGAGAGATCTGGAAATCATGCGATAAACGTTAATTAAAGAATTATAATACGTTTAGAGAAAATCCATTAGGTTTTTTTTAACATTATCACCAGAAATAAATAAGCGTTCAAGGATAAAATGGAAGAATTAGGTCGGGAGCGTCTTGGTTCTCGAATAAATCAGGCAAAACAGAAAGAATACACATCACTTAGAAAGATATAGGGCAACCGAGTTTTCTTGCGATACAGAGTGAATTATTGTGACACCAAATTTAGTTAATAGTTTCTATCTCCGTGTTAAAATAAGGGAATTAGACACCACAACATACAGGTTCAAGTCCCCGTTCTGCCCTCGTGTGATACAAAGTCAACATAAAATCGAACCCGGGACCCCAAATAAATTAAATTTTATTAAATTCTAAAATTTCGAATATTAATTGAGGATAACCATATTGAATCATTTACATGGGCACGTATGTGCAGAGATGTGTTCGCATTTGAGGCTGGATATATTCATGTGAATGTTAAACCTAATAAATCGGCTTGCGTGGATCGTGCTATCAAACCCCCTCACCGCACAGCAGTGATCAGAGCTATTATTTGTGATGGTAATTCTTTGTCTGCCTTGGCGCACCTATGAATCCCGAATGGACTGATTTTTTTGCTTTATAATACCATTTAAGTGAAACTTTAAGGCTGAAACCATTCATATTAAGTCTACTATATAAACTTATGAAATGAATGAAAGTTCGTCTTCCACTGCACAGTTTTCTCACAGCAAAAACCCGCTCCTCGTTGATAGTACATAATCCAGAAACATCAGCGTGTGGTGATAGAAATGAATACACTTTGATGGTATAGAGTTAAAGCATTTAGATGAGCCTTTTAAACAAACAATATATGGCCTTTGATGTTATTAATTTAGAATATCTAGAAATTAGGTTTCCAATGATAAATACAGAAATTTAATATAAAAAATATACGGAGTGCCCTTACTATTTGAGCAAAGGGTATAAACTTAAAAAAGGTGTAAGTAATTTCTCAAAAGCCGAAATCTACACCTACACAATACCTCGCCAGCCACCAGCCCCGCAAGGGCGTGTGGCGGGAGGTGTTAACGCCACTACCACTTATGCATACATATGCATAACTATGAATATATTTATGTATATGAGCATACATTGTGCCATATATCCCTGCCAACTTCAAATTGAAGACACCTTCAGGGCTGGGTGGCGAAACTGTTGTCACTAAAATAATCTACAAGACATTTGAAAAATAAACAACTTGGCTTTTCCACTTGAAATCTTAATTCCACTTCATCCTATGAAAAATTTTAAGTGGAAAAGCCAAGTTGTTTAATTTTCAAATGTCAATTTGAAGATTTTCCACTCAATGTGAAGTTACGCCAGAAACTGTTTTATTTAACCTACAAGACAGATAATCTTGGAAGAAGTGTGAAGCCTTTCCCAGCAGCATATCACGGAATCTTTCAGGGTAATATGAATATGTTCTACCACGTATACATAAACACACTTATACTGACATACATGCACATGCCTGACCACAGGATCCAGTGGGATGGAAAACTGAATTTTGTTGAGGATTTAGAAATCGTCTTAATTATTTGATGCCTGCGATGCAAAAAGGTTGACTTTAGTTCTACGTGCATAAATTGAGATCACATAGTAGGAAAAGATGGGAATCACTTTGTTTTGCCACTGACACCTAAACTTGCAACCCACTAGAAAGATTTTAAGTGAAGTTAAACCATTTTATGGGCCGTTTTCATTCGATAAAAATGCAGAAAAAGTAGTAAAAAAATTACTACGATATTCAACTAGAATGTTAGTTTGTACAACAAGAGTGGAACTCTTCTCGCGTAAAGTAGTTTGGTGAGTCAAGTTCACACATTCAAGTTCGCAGTAGCTCCTGTCCCAGTTCCTGACATTGCCCGTGAATTTTCTCATATCCATTTAGTCGTCCTGTCTGGATTAGCTGTGTGTTTGTTCAGAGGCATGATGTCGATTTAACCCCTGGATCCTCCGGTCAGCTTTCCAATGCTCTGCACAGCTCACCTCGTCGTATCATGAACATTTATTTACCCCTATAAGTATTTCAATGCAAGTAATTTTTTAAAATAATGAAAGCTATTTCACGGCGGGAAGAATATAATTTATATTTTCCTTCATGTACTATATGTGAAATAAATGGGTATCCAGTGATGAAATTAAAAAAACAAATGAAAAGAATTTCCATCACCATATATCCCTGTCAAAAAAAAAACTAAGAAAAATCCACCTGGAAAAAAATATGGAAATATGCAGTATGATGTAAAGTAGTCCGCCGTCTATTGTTTCCCAGTTATTACCATTTTTTGCGAAATAAGTCAATGTAACGATGCTCCTTTTGAAGTGGGAAACGCGTGTGTACCCTTGATTGAGAGCAAGAATGAGCTTCAGAGAATTATTCTATCACAGCCAGTCTGTCGATATCTTATTTATTTACTACCCTACCAGCCACCAGTAGGGTGTTTGGCAGGGGGTGACTACACACCAGACTTTACTTCTGACCCAAAACACCATTCCCTCCTGGCGCTGTCGGATAAACGTTATTTTATTCTGACCCCTTATCGCATATGCTTAGATATGGGGAGCACTAAATCGGAAATGAAGAACTAACGCTCGCATCATTTTGATTACCATATTACACATTCACCGATCTGATGTGTCAATCTGTGGAAGATTGAATCTTTTCCCTCAAAGGAAAATTTGCTAGGTAATTCATGTGTCAAAACGATGTAGCCTCAAGAGTGAAGAAGTAATTGAAACAATAATAATGAGGGGTATTCTAACACCGGGACATAGTGCGTGAGTCTGAGAAAACTTCTCTGACTTTCGTAAAATTACGAAAGATATGTCCAAGACTTTTGTGACTAATTGTTTTTTATCAATCGTCTTCGGCTTTCAGCTGTGTTGATGAATCAAAATATGATGATCCCTCCCCCCTTGTCCAATTGCGTTTCTGGGTAAATGCTAGTGGATTCGGATTAGAATTTTAGAGATGCTTCCTCATCTGAGTTCCATTTAAAGACGTCTCCTCGTCCGAATTTCGAATTGGGCTCCCTTTTCACCTTCTGCTCTCCCATCCCCCCTTCGTCTCCGCACCTTCTCTACCGCTCACTCCGAGGCCTCGCCTTTTTTCCCCGAAGTCTCTATGACCCAGACTTAAAAGAGAGTGTAAGACGAACATCGCCCACACCGTTTGTTTGTGAGAGTGGATATCGATCAGCATAGATGGGAAAAGAAAAAAAAGGGGGGGGAGCGTACAAGAAAACCGGATCGCGTGGGGGTCTTCCGATTGCATTACCCACTCCTCGAACTGTTGATCTGATCAGAGTGTGGATTTTATCGCTGGTATTGCTCTCAGGTGGGAAGAAGTCTGTGCGTTCGTTGTCCGTTTGTTAAGAGTGCGTGTGTGTGCATGAGAATAGGCGTTCGTTTTTGTCCCCAATGGCCTTGCCCTTAAAATAGTTCCCCGAATATGGAGAGCCTTGTTAGTCTGAGGCGTGTTCGGGTTACCTCTCCAATTGCTCGATCGACTTTGTCCCGACCATGAGTAGATCAAATTATTCAAATGTGGTTTTTGCTATTCCTAGAAAATCTGACACTCTTTCAGACATTTAAGCATCGAAATTCATATCAAAAGGATCCTAATGAGAGGTTTTTTTTTAGATTCCATAATATTTGTATGGGTTGCTCATTGTCACCGGTGCTGTTCAACGTATATGTGGAGGAAATGATTAAAGAGGCATGGGAAGAACGGAGGGAGGTAGGAATGAAAGTCGGAGGGGAATTCGTAAAATCGGTTAGGTTTGCTGATGACCAAGCATTAGTTGCTCAGTCAGCCAAGGGGTTGCAAGCATTGCTGAGTGAATTGGAGGTTCAGTGTTCAGTTAGATATGGGATGAGAATCAATATTAATAAAACAAAGATTATGCGATTTTCCAGAAAGAAAAAGGCTAAGCTAAATGTTAAAATAGGCGGGGAAAAATAGAGCAGGTAGAACAGTTTACATATCTCGGAAGTGTTTTGGACCAATACGGTCAAAGTAGTAGGGACGTAAGGAGAAGAATTACGCTAGGCAAGGAGGTTTTCTCAAGGAGGAGAGAGTTGATGATGGAGACGTTGAGTAGGGAGGTTAAGACAAGATTCGTAAAAACTCTGATATGGAGCGTAGAAGTACGCGTACGGCGCGGAACCGTGGTCGCTGAAGCAGGAGGATTGACGTAGATTGGAGACTTTAGAAATGTGGGTGTGGAGAAGAATGGAGAAGGTGAAATGGACCGAAAGTAAAACAAATGAGGAAGTACTAGGGATGGTGGGTGAGGAGAGGGGTTTGTTGAGAGAAATCCTATGGAGGCAGGAAAAATGATGAAAGGTGTAATGAGCGGCAGTGGGATGTTGAAGAAGGTAATAGAGGGGGGAATGTTGGGCAAGCGAGGAAAGGCCAGGAACAGGATAGGGATGTTGGAAGGGATGAAGGGAGGAAAGAAGTACACAGAGATGAAGAGGGAACTGATGTAGAGTAGGTGCTGGATTGGGTTTTGTTTGGAGTTACAAAATATTTATTTGATAGTTGTGCCCATCCAAAAACCTACCTTAACCGGTAGATTACCAAATAAAAAAATATTTGTTTGAGCAGAGGAAACGCTTTCGAGTCAATCGTATCATTTTGGCCAATTGTAAGGGGGGGGGGGACTTAATTTACGATTCTCTTAATTCTAATCTCGGTGCTATTTATTTATATCCAAATATGCTCTATTTTCTCGCGAAAGTCAATGAAAGTCGTTATCATGCAAAGGCGTATATTTCCGCGGTGTTATGAAATGATTTTAACCTATCTTGGCATTATGGGTAAATTCGTGCCTTTCGGTTTGGAGCTGTCTGCTCTTCCGGAAAACGCATTGGGTTCAAGCATCCCAGTGCAATGCGTAACTTGAAATATTAGATTTTTGACTTCAGTTATCGAGGACACGCTTGTCAACCTGGTTTTAATTTTAAAAACTTTTGCAGCGGTTGGTGTCGGAGTGTTTTTATTTAACTTTGAATTTCGAATGCAGGGGAAACTTTGCATTTTGGTCAAAGTTCAAATTGTTTGCATTATCGCTGTCCTTTTATGTTCATGCAATGCTAATCGTTGCACAATCTATTCCTCAGTCGCCACGTGAATATCTCATGCATGCATACACCTGTCCTTCGATCAGTCATCTGTGGCTTTAGATATCCCTTAAAGACTCCTTCAAGATTCATAACTTCTATTTTATGAACATATGCGGCCGTCAGAAATTATTCTGGTAAAAATAATAATTTTTCTTAGAGAATTAACTGGATATGAATACCCATTTCTTTAGAATAAAAAGTAGTTAACATTGCGCACAAAAACAGCATTGCGCCATCGGAAGTAAGACTTTTTATTAACAACCTTCTAACTTCCACTTTCACCGAGCCCAAAACCGACACCTAATCACTGGCATTGATATTTTCAGTCATCTGAAATTAAACTTGTACTCAGTTATTAAACCGAGCCATTAAGTGCAGATCTTTTCACACCTGGGTCTTTGACAGTCGATCGACCAGCTCTCCTTCGCGTGATCTGCTGAACAGTTCGGTTGTAATGACAACTTGAGACCACGGTAATTAATATTTTACGTCAGTCCCGTTTTATTGCCATCCTATTTAACCTTTCGGAGGTGGATTTCAAAAATATTTTATGGAAAATTAGGGCAGTCAAAATGCAAGGAGAACCAATAAAAAGGGGCCATGGCTCATCGTAAAATTTTCTTTCAGGGTGCCGGTGTAATCGAAGAAATGAGCCATAATCGAACGGCAGGAAATGGCGAGGGGGGAGGAAAATATTGACACGGCCATTCACTATGCCCGCTTCGTATAATGAGTAGCCTTCACACATAAACCCGAGAGCGTCTGTAGAAGAATATTAGGCCGCCCCCTTGGGCGTCCGTGCTTATCTCGTTTGGCGCCTCCGAGATGCGTGAACCGTAGTCGTTCCGGGCCTGAATTTGAACGAGTTAAAAACTCACTGTCGGTGATTTCCCCCTGGTGGGCATTAATAGGGTGAAGTTGTGGGGGGAGGGGGAGGAGGGGTTGTAAAAACTCTTTCCTTTCTGTTGGGGATGTTCATCAATGGCCTCTTAACTCTTCGCGTATGGACCACCCCTTTCTCTCTCTCTCTCTCTCTCTCTATCTGCTCTCTCTCCCCTCCCCCGCCTGTTTTTCCCACCGCTTCTTTGCCGTCGTTAAACGGGATGGTCGCCCTTGTAAGGGGCGTGCGAACGCGAATTACGGCCCCGGGGAGTCCCGCCGGTGGAGCCCGAGAGTGTGGAAGTGTCGGTCGCGAGGCCAATAAAAGGAAAGGGAAAAATTTCGACGTTACTGCTCTTGGTCGTCGCCACCATAATGCGGGACTACTTACGCTAATTCCCTTTCCATTGTAACACGCGTTCACATGCTCCGTAGGGTGTATTTTCAGGTAAAATATTGCCATGAAAACCGGTCGAGAAAAAAATGTACGGGGTATAATTTAGCGAGTAATGACTGCTGTCGTATTTGACGCAGCTAGTGGTTTAATATTTGCGGTGATTTTTTTATTTAAAGATTATATATTAAAATGTATGTGCCTCTCTAGCAGGTTGACCGATAATTTTTCCTAGGGAGCATAAGATTTTATTTGAATACGGACAGAACTCGCTATTATTGCGATGGCCGGTTGATTACGAAGCAAATTGCTTCATGAATGCTTTCCCTTGTGATGGAGTTCAATTCGTAGTCGTATATCTTGTTTTTATGTTAAAAAAGTGTTATTAAAGATGTAGGAAATGCCTATCGTTAACTCGAATTTACAGAAAGTGCCAAAATAATTGTATTCACAATTGCGAAATACTTGTACACCACATTATTTTTCTAACCCTTGATAACTGGTAAAAAAAATGTCGAGCTTTCTGTCCCTGGGAAAATAATGTTGTGATACCTTATTTCTGCCTTAAAAATCACAGGATTACATCAATGACAGTCAGTTTTATCACACCTTTAATGATAAGCATTGCCTTACCGCTTTGGTCTCCACTTGCTCTCATACGAGGAAGGGCTGTTGTCCCAATCTCTGGGTATTCGGCAGATTATTGATGGGTTTGGCCGTAAAAATATCAGTTATGACGGTATTTTATAACTATAAAGCATCATTTTTAACCATCATATACCTAAGTTTTTCAACAGCCATAAACGTCACGAGGAAATATTCACACCCTAATTATGATACGGTTCCAATTCCTTGAAAGATGAGCATGATAATGGAAGTTGTCATTTTAAACTAGTATGCTTAGAAATGAGGCTGATAATAGTTGGGAGGAGGTTTTGTGCTTCGATATTTCTTGCTTGAAAGTGTTAAGTGCATGTCTTTTTTAAATGGTTTTAAAACGAGCATTTTGAGTGTCTCTAAAACATTCCTACTTTCTATTTTAGGTAATCAGTAATTTTTTAGCCACCATAGACGTACTCAACTAATGGAAAAAAATGTTTTAGTGGCATTCTTTCACGGAAAGGGGAGCTGTTGGAGTGACTTTTTAGATATCTATTCAGGTTGTCTGACCACTCCTCTTGAGTATCGTTTTTCAGTACTTTCCAAAGTTTCACATAGGTAGGTACTCTTAGAAATGGTAAAGATGGATCTTCACAAAAGAGGTTTTCTCCGGAGCAGGAAGGGAAATTCCATGTCAGCACTTGTGTTTTTCATTTTAAAAGTCATTTAATTTTTTTTCCCTAAACGCTCGTAGATTGCCTTACCCTCCGACGATGCTTTTA
The DNA here is from genome assembly GCA_037158775.1 of Hetaerina titia. Classification (NCBI taxonomy): domain Eukaryota; kingdom Metazoa; phylum Arthropoda; class Insecta; order Odonata; family Calopterygidae; genus Hetaerina; species Hetaerina titia. The sequence goes on along the minus strand of CM073773.1, from coordinate 49,389,638 downwards.
CGCTTGAGAATTCTTTTCGTAGAATCTCATTCTTTCTTGATTTTTTTTGTGGCTCGGTCCGTATTTTACTCTTTCCTTATTGGATTCCTTGACCGAAACGATTTTTTTTGTCGTGAGTAAACCTTTCGATGCATTTATTTGAGAAAATCCCCCTCCTCCTACCTTTTTCAAACTGAATTACCCATTCAAAACCATTTTTTTTCATCATTTCATTTCTAAATTTTCAGGAAAGAGTTTATTTTTGGAATGTTAGAATATTCTGTAAGTTTCCCATTGAATGAATGAGGATGTTGAAAATTCGTCCCCCCCCCTCCCATGCAGAATATCATCGTCTATTACCTCATAGAAAAATATTAATACATGCCCACAAACTTTATTTGAAAGTAAAACTTGATTTTAAAACTCGTGTTGAGGCAAATATGTTTAATTTCTTGCACCCGGTATCAATTATATATATACGTGTAATTCAGCTAAGGGTTTATGCTCTATGACTATTTTTATAATTCTAAAAACAGAATGATCAAAAAATAGGGCATCTTGATTCAGCATTAGTTTTACAGCAAATATAAAAGAATTAACTTGAAAATATTAATATCTAAAATTTCTACCCCAATATATGAGCATGACTAGTAAAGTAAGAGTATTTCGGCCACTAGGTGATCTAAACAAATTAAAAAGCTTCGTACCGTGCTCATACAAAGACCAATTTCACGTATTAACATACAGTTATGTTGGTCAAGGATTGCCTCCTAATTTTATCAATAAAATACGTGTCTTCTTCATTATTTACACTAGATGTTGATAAGTTCCACGAACGAAAAAGGATCAGCGTAACTATTTTCGACGGCACTAATTGAACCAATTTTTGTTATGATAAATAGGTTAGCGTATGGTCATTATTTTATCTAACTCTTACTTTTGTGTTTCTCTTACTATCAGCTCATATTTGCTACATATTACGTACTTGCTTGCTTGAATAGAATTATTTCAAACTTAGACTTAGCCGCAGTGAATGTAAGCTATGCTAAGAATTATGTCCATCATTTGAACTATTTAACTTCCCCATTCGGATCTAGAAATAGAAAAAGATTTAATCTCCATATCGCACCCCTGAAATTACCCTCTCCCACTAACCCTGGCTGTAGCAGGCAGATTAGCTAGTAGTTGTAAATGAAAAACAATTAACTCTAGGGCATACCTCCGAGTAGATTCGACTTAACATCGCGATAGCATAGCGATATATATATTTTTTAATATCTTTATGATTAACTTGGCGACCTCTTATTTAACTCTAAATGTATTCTGTTGTCCGATCCCTCTTTAGCTGCTATTTTGAAACCATATCAGGATAAGGTGTCGGCTCATTCTTTGATTTGACTAATTTCTGCGGAGCTCTACCCGCTTGGTCGACCATCTTCATATATCCTGATAATTCTGAGTTCTGCTCACTCTTGTCCCTCCAATTCATTCTCTTCCTCTCTCCTACGCATATGCACACCTCAACATCACGCGCACAACCCTTTACACACGCCAACGATCGCTTAGCGTTCTCTCTCATTATCACATCCTTCCAACTTCTCGCCTCACCGTCCGCTGTTCCAGTTTTAGACACCAGGTGATTATATCGGCACGGTGCCATTGTCATCAAAACATACTGCAGTAGTATTTTACTCCATTATTTTTCCTTCCCGATGTACAATTGACTACATCCACATCTCCTTTGAGAGTATCCCCAAACCAGTATCCCCAAACTGCGTTATGTATTGACTAAAATGTTTCTCTTTCATCTATATGACCTGCCTCTAACTAATCAGGCAGGAAATTAATATCTAAATTCAACTTCCAAGTTATTTAATCACGGGACATCCTTCTGTCTCCTTCAAAATAACTTCATCAGTACATTTTCACCATAAAGAAATGAGAAAAGCTCCTCTGTGCTTCGTTTTTCATGCCTCCACCCCTGCATCCGTCCACTTCTCTCCTCGAATGTCGACGTCGTCGATTGGCAAAGCATAATCATGGCTAATATAAAGAAATGGGAAGGGAACGATTTGCTTCACTGGTTGTTTCACAGAATGCTCATTCTCACTAGTTATGAGAGGGGTTGGGAAATACATATTACCCTCCACAAGAAGTTTTCTCCACCCAAATTCGTGTGACTCAGCTACAACTCAATCCATCTGATGTTTAAATAAACCTATTATTTTTAATACCTCTCCTGGCTTCACGGTGTCGTTTTACCGAAGTAAATTACCACGCGAGACTTACAAAAAATCTAATATTTTTGAGCATTTAATATCATTAGCGTAAGAGAATTCGGTACAAACTTATAATTTACTCAAAGTTTCAGATATACAAATATCAAATTATTTATTAATGATCCAACTGATCTAACGTTTCAACAACCTCGCATTTAATTTTTCATCAACTGCCGTGTTGCTTTCAGCATTTTGCCTCCATGCATCTTTGGTAATTCACACCGACCGATCTCCACAAATTCTGCTGTCCTTTCTCTGCATCGGACATCGCTCCTATGTTGTTGTTTAACAGGTCGCCGGCGTTAGAACGTGAGGATGGTGCTTGTTGCAGTCGTAGCCGTGAGGTCAGGGTATGTAATTCAAGGTCCTGCCTTGGTCCGTCGATTGCCTGTCAATTCGATCTTTCAAGATAAGACCTGCTGAGTAGATACTCCATGTAGTTGAATTTTGAGCGTGGGCAGCTACATTCTAGGCTGCAAGGGAGAGGAGAAGGATAAGAGATTATCTATGCCGGAATGCGAAACACCCTTAGAAAGAGAGAAAGACAGCAACAACTCTTAATTGATAAGAGAGGAATACATGTTATTCGTAAAACATAAATTGAGTATCTTATTTTGAACGGTCGGCGCTGTACATAATTTGACTTTAGCATGATATCTTCCAAATTAAAATTGCTACCGATGCGATGGGTGCCTGGTCGATTTAATCCTGTGCTCAGTACTATTCACTGCGCTGTATGGCTACGCGAGCAATTAATGTTCCCCACCGCTTTTAAGCTTCATTTTACTTCGTATTTTCATAAAATTTCGTCATAATTTGTTTGAAAGTAGTTCTTAAAGCTAACTTTATCGTCGGTATCTTCATTCTAAAAGAGTCGACTTTAATTCTCACATTACCAGCTGGTAATCAATTCTTGTTCTTTCCCTGTAGTTTTTCTCTTCTATTGCTTCTCCCATTTTCAGTAAATAATTGTTTCATAGCATGTTCAAAGTGTCTCATAATTCCCTATATTTTCTAAAAGTATCTTCTCTCATCAGGATTCCTTTTAAATCTCTCGAGTTCAGAGCTGTTCATATTATATTCATAATTCTTCTGCAGCACTATTTTTT
>CM073773.1:49142839-49386171 GCA_037158775.1 Hetaerina titia | reverse complement strand
GAGACTAGATCCTATTCATAATGTGACACTTCATGATATCGTGACTCCCCAGAGGTGATATTCCTCCATATGAGAATGCGGAAATGATTTTTGTGTAGCGCTTTGTCCGCACGAATGTAATGGGGAAATATTTCTTTTCGTATTGAATCTCCAAGTGGAAAGGTATGCCTCACTCGCGATTACTCCCTCATCGTAGTGCTCGCAATTGCGAAGTTAACTTAGTATCCAATTTTATTTGCAATCGTAACTATCCAGTTTTTACTTTTAGGGGACAGCAAATAAACTACTCAGGTGATATCAGAAATAAATAGCTTGAGGCCCATTTCCACATTTTTTAATTCAACGTAACCAATTTCAACGTCACTGCGTTAACTCGTGCAGGACAGATCCGCCTGTACATAAGAAGTTTGTTAAAAAAAATAATGAGAATTTGAATTTTTCGGACAATAATATTTATTTATTCTTAAACATTGATATTGTCACCTTCAAAGTAGTTCCCATTGGAGATTATGCCCTTGTGCCAGCGCTTCTTCCTTACGCAAAATTTGATACAAATTCTTTGATCCATTTCTGTTAACGAAGGAAAATCGCCGAGCTCATAAAACACGTCTAACCTAAGTGGTTGTCACAGACAATGTCCACAATGAAAACAGCTGAAAGTTTTACTTCAAGGGCATGTATACCAACTTAATAAAAAAAATGACAATCGGACTCTCCAAGCCCGCGAAATGAAAAAATTCTCGTTTGTTTTGAACACACCTTGTGTATATGATATCGGTTGCAGGTGTATAGACTATAGATTTTTTTAAAAATCCAATTTCGTCGACGAAATTTTATATTGTGAGACGAAAGGAATGAGTTTGCTTTGTGCGAGATACGGAGATAGTATCAGCTTAAGAACAATACCTAAGTATTGTGAATGATTTCCTTTTGCCACATCGCACGAGAACTGAAGAATTCCCCTGTTAAATACAGTGCAACTACCATCTATTCTCTGCACCCCCTTCCACTGTCACACCCACCGTCCCTTTGATCATTATAAAGAAGGAGCTGGCTTGTACGGCTTACACCTGATTTAGCGCTGAAACTGGTTGTATTAAATGAAAAAAACATGTTGAAATGGATGCAAAGTTATTTATATTTAATATTATGTTTTTTCCAAAAATGTCTATTCATTCTCAAATGACAAGCTTTGAAAGCAAAAATACCAATGATTTGTTCATCAGAACTTTGAATAGAGTCATCGCCACTAGGTTTTAAAAGTAAATGATCAATTTTCTTATTCCATTGTGCGAGTATTTTCGGGTTGATGCTAAATAGCGACTTTGCTACGCAATATTAATCATTCTGTTGGAATTGAAAACTGATTTTATATTTCAATAGGTGAACGACAGATAAGTACGGTAGAAAATGGGCTTATGTTCAGCTCCCCTTGCTCGTAAATCAATGGGAAGTTGAACATTTTATGGCTTAAGACCAAAACACAGAGACCCTTGTGCCTCTTAGAGTAATTGACTCTACAAAATAAATTGCGAGCATTGTCGCGTCACATGGCTTACGACTTGAACTCGAGAATATCACCTCCTAGAGTAGCAGCAATTGAATTTATAAGGTGCTCCGACGGCTTAAATCGCTACGTACAGTAAGAGCAACGCAAGGAAATCCACGGAATGGTAACACAGCGGCATAGAAGGGAGTTGAACTCATTACTGTGGATTAAATAAACAGAGACGTTAACCTATAGGTTTTAATTACTTTGAGCAGAAACCAATGAAAAGCTTTCTTAGGGAAAAAAAATGCAGCTGACCTCACTTTGGAAGTTCAAAATCAATATGAGAACTCTTCTTTGAGCGGAGGAAAAAAAAGAGATTACTTTTCCTTAATTACTGCGGAAAATTTTTCAATCTTTTGCAATAGTAGATCTGGAGATTCACTTTAAATCAATAATAAGATAATTTCAAAGTGCATTAAATTCTTTATAAATTACAAATATTTTTTTTATTATTAAAAAGTTTCAGTATGTTTAATTTCGGTATTTAATTCTTAACCGTTTTTTGACGAAAATAGAATCGAAAATGTGTGTTGTATGTTGTTTTATTTTGGTTATTTTTTATTACATTTTTGTACTCGTTTATTTTTCAATGCTAAAATAATATTTTCTTACCATATACGACTTCCTTCTAAATTGAAAATAGGGTAAAATTGTTGGCAAATGGACAAAAGGAGCTGGAAACGCCTTTCAGTTATAGATATTTGGTTTCAATACTTCCTTACTTTCGGTTGATAAAAAATTTGAAAAAATAATTCTGATTCTAGAAATAAAGTGGTTAGAGCGTCCGCCCGGCCAGTGGAAAGAACCGGTGTTCAACTCCCAGTTAAGTAAATAATTTTGCACTTGTGATCTGCTCGATTCCGCCTCTCCTGTGTTCGTCCCTTATACGTGTTCCTATCCCTTTTGCTTATATCTATTTCCATGTGAATGAATAAACACGTATTCATATATATAATATTATATACCCTCCGAATTAATTCATATATGGTTGTTATATTGGATATATTGTGTAGCAAATGTTGACAGCGTGTAATCAGAAATTCAATTGTCTTGTGGCAGCTTTCTCTTGGAATAGTTGAAAGTTTGGAAGAGGGACCCCTAAAACCCACCCATAGACTGTTGAAAGGATGGATGGGAATTGTTCGACTGTAGTATTGTCGTAAATCTTTGAAAGATGAACTCTCCCTCGGGCCGATGCCTTTCTCAAGAGAAAATGGAACGACACAGGTAAGGCACGGAAGATAATAGTCTAAGAGAGAGAGAGGGTCCGTCATGACAGCAGTAAGTTATTGTCCGCGTCGCAGCGCTGACCCTCGTGGTCATCCTAGAACCGCGCTCGCCATTCGGGTCCCTCATCTACGCGCCCTGGCTGGGCAAGCCCCCCCTGCCTCCTCTCACCCCTAGCCCTCTCCCTCCACTCCCTGAGATTTTCGGGTGAACCTCAAACCCCTCAGCCTCTTGGCCTCTTCATTTCCACGTGGAGTCGGCGCCGCCGGTCGCTCTTCATATTGAGAACGACAAGGGGGAAGTGGAACTGGAGGGCGGAGGGGGCTTTGGAGAGCCGCCGGGGGGCGGAGGGACCCTCCCGTTCCTTTGTTATCTTTGGTGTGGAGAAGGGAGAGGGAAGCGGCGGGAGGGAGAGATAGAACTCGGAGAGGCGTTCGTGCGAGTTTTCAGTTGTGTTTTCTGCGTGTGGGTGCGTGCCTTATTTTGAAATTTTAGAACGGGTCGGAGAATTTCAAGGGGAGGATGGAGTTGAGTGAGAGATACTCCCTCGAGGTTGACAGCTCTCACGTGGGATCTAGGCGAGGGGTCTCCCTAAAAAGTGGTGGTCTGCCGGGAGCATGGAGAGAAAATGGTGGGGGAGGTCTTCGCGGGAAGGTCGTGGGGATGGGGGGCGGAAGAGGCGGCGGAATGGCCGGGAATCGTAAAGGGGGAGGAACATCAACGTCCTATCCTTTTGTTCGTCAGTGTTGCGTCCCGACGTCCGATGACGCTCCTCGGGGTTTTTAAATGTGATTTGTGACGAGGTGCTGTCCGTTTTCCGGCGGCGTGTCTTCTTAGGAAAATGGAATTTTCGGTTTTGTGGTCAAGCTCGTAGTTATTTTCCCGAAATGGGGCTGGAAGCGGTCTCGGAAAATGTTGTCTTTTCCTCGGAAAGAAGAAAATGGAAATTAGGATATATTTTCTTTTCTCGAGTTGCCTTTCAGGTTAAACTATCATCTCGATGGCCCTGAGTAACAAATCTCCTCTTCCCACGGCGTCCACGTGCACGAAGCGTCATTTAATAAAATATTCAAAATTATTTGCCCCTCTGAGTTTCTTAAGATATCCAATAAAGTGTCAATCGTAAGCTAATTTGTGTAAATGCACCATAAAAGCTTTACATTGTAATTGACCTGACTATATCAATGCGTTCTACTCATTATTTTCATTACTCCTCGAATATTGCGGTTAATACGGAAGAAATACTCATTCTTTTCAAAAGTTGAATTCGTGTATGCTACAAAAAAGTTGTAGTCTTATTTGCTATTATTTTAAGCAAAAGATTTTTTAAGTGGATGAATCAACATTTTAGCAAAGAAAATATTAATCAAAAGGTCCCTTTTTCGTGTCGAAGCCTAGAGTTTAGGCTAAGGATATTTTTTGACTGTTTGGTTCTAATGCCTCTACCAAAATAAATATTCGTGTAAGTATGTAATGGGAAGAAAAATGTTTGGCTAACAATTTCGGTCATGATTAAAAAAAGGAGTTACGAGGTCATTTCAACTGGTCGCGGTAATTCGGCTGCTAATTGATCACCCTGGAAGCTGAAAGTTTGTTCTTTCAAATCCCACTTCTGGAATATTTTTGTTGCGTTAGATGATTACTACTTTAGAAAGTGCGATATAATCTTAAGACGTTGGAACACCTGTAATGTTAATCTATTTTCCATTGTCCCTCAATCGACTCATGAGTAGCTTTCTTGGGGTTCTTGATTTACGTTGAGACGATAGTACAGTCTTTTCATTAGTTAATGAAAGGATTTGTTAGGGTACTCGCCGAATTATTTCTCTCAACTCATTCGATAGCGCATTCAAGTAGGTCCAATTTGTCCCTTTAATTGCCAGGCTCTTTTCGGGAAGCAGCATGATTTATTTATTATAACATCATAAACGGAGCCAAGAACTTTCCTGACGTGAAGTACAAAGAACGACAAGAATCAACACAAAGCAAATTGGAACAGTTAGCAGACACAGTTTATATCACTACGGCATTAAAGGAGGTATATTAGAAGAACAGTTCAAGCAAAAGATGCTTTCCTGCGAGAAAATTAAATACGGAGGAGATTCTGTAGAGGAGGTAACTCTGGGATAAGGATGGGTTACGACGGTGACGGGCAACAGCAAGGAAGAAACTGATGGGGCGGCTAAGGAGTTTTAATGTCGTGGGGAATGCGTTGGATCAATTGGGAAGGCAATATTATAGGATGGGGTGGATACAGCCTAAGAACTCAGTTCTTATGGCAGGAGGGTCGTTACTGTCCACTAGCCAGTAAAGTAAGCCGACCACGGTCATTGCCTTTTAAAACATTTTAAAAATATGATTATCAAACGTGAGCCTAAAATCCAAAACTTACTTCTTTGCCGGAGTGAGATTTTACAGAGGAAATGGGGCATTGTCTGGTGGTATATATTTGTCTCCGCTGTTGTTCCATTTTAAAGAAAAAGGCCTTAGGGCTGATTTGTACTGTTTGATGTGTAACCCTCATCTACCACACCAAAGACAAATGGCAGTTTGTGACGAATGGAAATAGCCCAATTTTATGGCTCCCTCAATACACTTAATTTTCTTGCAAACTATCTACGTGTACCAAAATATTGATCGTTAAGTGTGACACTATCAATACCGTCATTCATAGGCAGGACAAACAACTAGGGACCAAGAACACTGTCCTGTGGAACCCAGGATGAGATGGGCAGGTCTACGATTGACGATTCGTCATGCTGATCGTTTGAGTAAAGGAAGTCAACCATGTCAGATAATAGAACACATTCAATATTATAACTATACTAAGTTTGTGAATTAGAAGGCTATAGTTGATAGAGTCGAAGACCTTAGAAAAATCAATATAACAAATTTCAAGTTGGGAGTTATGCTTAATGCCAATTTTAATATATAATAAATATATCTTAATGCCCAGCTGATGCCAAATTTTATTCTAACCAACATCTATAAAAAATTTTAAGTGTTTGTTATCCGAAGAAATGAAATTACCCATTGAGGAAGGTAATTTTTCCTTGATAACGTCGATGATGATAGTGGAAATTCAGACATTTTCTGCCTTCAGATTATCACGGAGTTTTCTTGTTAACATTACGCTAAATTTGATCGAACTGTAGTTTCCAGCAGAAAATTTGATTGAAAAGTATCCCTGGAATTAACCTTAAAACCCTCGCACTTAATTTTTTTCTTGAGGCGGCTATCAGGTTGTTTCCACAATATATATGATGTGGAATGCCTAATATCTATCATTATTATTTGGTAATCTACCGGTTAAGGTAGGTTTTTGGATGGACACAACTATCAAATAAATATTTTGTAACTCCAAACATACACAATCCAGCAACCTACTCTACATCAGGTCTCTCTTCATCTCTATGTACTTCCTTCCTTCATCCCGTCCAACATCCCTATCCTGTTCCCGCCCTTTCCTCGTTTGCCCAACATTCTCCCCTCTATTACCTTCTTCAACATCCCACTGCCGCTCAATACGCCTTTCACCCATTTTTCCTGCCTCCATAGGATTTCTCCCAACAAACCCCTCTCCTCACCCACCATCTCCAGCACTTCATTTGTTTTCCTTTCGGTCCATTTCACCTTCTTCATTCTTCTCCACACCCACATTTCAAAAGCCTCCAATCTACGTTTATCCTCCTGCTTCAGGGTACACTTACATTATTGTCAACGTGTTTTTTGTACTTTATTCAAAACAGACTAACGTGTTTCCTTGTTTCTGTGTTCGTAATGATGACTTTTATTAAATGATCGAATTTCTTTGATTTCCATTGACGAAAATTGTTGTCTTATGATCGTCTTTTGAGTTGTTTTCTCAACTCTCACCTGTGCATAATGAAAAGTAGTGGGAAAAAATGTTTCCTAATGTACTTATTCTATCATAATTGTGGCTTTTAAACCTTGTTTATCAGCTAAAATTTTAAGTTACGTATTTTTCTAAAAAAGTTTTGAATTAAAAATAATCATATCTATTCCCCGTATAACGATGTTACTATTTAGAAGGCATTATCGTATCTACCTTCCTTGTCGTTTATCGAAAGAGGATTCATTCATCAAACATCGATGCATTAACTATGTAAATGCCGACAGCATAAGTTTAAATTGAATGTATTTAGGTGTATTAAATAAAATACTTCCGACCAATTGCTTCCATAGACATGTTTTTGTGATTCCTCAGAACCACCTGGAAAACACTAAGAAAAGTATTTCCCTGTACAGGAAATGCCACCCACTGCGATGGCATTTCCTAGCGTCAGAATAAACGAGGGAAACCTTTTAGTGTTCCATTCCGAGAAATAAATCATGTTCAAAATGTTTGATCTTAAATTAACCTCTACATAAGCTTTCATGATGACGCCATGGCGTGTAACGAAGGCAGAATAGCATTTTTGTTTTTGGTTTAAATTTTTCAAAAAAATTGTCGTACTCTAAAGAGATTGGAAAAAGATAAAATAGCTCTCTTCAAGGAACGACCCTGGAAAACACGGTATTCTAACTTTACGATTTGCATATAGATTATTATTATTAGGTAATCTACCGGTTAAGGTAGGTTTTTTACGAGTCTTTTTTTAACATCCCTACTCAACCTCCCCGTCATCAACTCCCTCCTTGAGAAAGCCTCCTTGCCTAGCGCAATTCTTCTCCTTACGTCCCTACTACTTTGACCGTATTGGTCCAAAACACTTCCGAGATATGTAGACTGTTCTACCTGCTCTATATTTTCCCCTTTTATTTTAATGTTTAGCTTAGCCTTTTTCTTTCTGAAAAATCGCATAACCTTTGTTTTATTAATATTGATAAAAAAAGAGCATGCGATTTTCCACGAAGAAAAAGGCTTAGCTAAACATTAAAATAGGAGGGGAAAAATAGAGCAAGTAGAACTGTTTACATTTCTCGGAAGTGTTTTGGACCAATGCGGTAAAAGTAGTAGGGACGTAAGGAGAAGAATTGCACTAGGCAAGGAGGCTTTCTCAAGCAGGAATATACCTGTAGATATAAATATAGATTCTTGCATTTAGATATAAAAATATCATACGTTTTTATATGCCTGATGCATTGTTGAACATCGAATAGGCTCAGATCTACAAATGTGCTCTGAATATAATATTTACATGAGTCAATTCTATTTAGAATTACGAGGTGGTGATGAAGGAAGCTCTGAGGCTTTCGTCCCCTTATTGAATCGGGGATAATTTTTCAAGCCTTTGCAAAGTGAATTTATGCTTCATAAACTCATCTCCAAGGTAGTGACGTAATTTGACTATGATGATTTCAAATCCGGTTGACCGTTACTGTAACTTCCTTGGCTAACCCCCGCACGTTCACTTCAGTGACCCCAAGCGCCTTTCTTTGTGATGCGTGGGCTCCTTTGAGTGACAGGTGTAGTCTTGGCAAATTAATTGAACGGACGTCACGCAGAAAACGCTCCACGCAAGTATATTCGCACAAATCATAATTGACAAAAATAATCTCGATAAAGCGGCAATTAATTTTTTTTCCGGAAGAAAAACTAAAATATTTTAAGAGTTAAGTATATGCTTTGAAATTACTGGTCTGCAGGAAAATTAGTCTCAATAATACCATGTAGGTCTGCTCGAAAACGTTTGAGAACGTCGCTGGCCCTGCAGTCGCATTTTACCGTATGAGAACGATGCCACTTAAAATCTCTTCTAACGCCATTTTTTTATTTAAATAACTTAAATACAGGTTGATAGGATAGTTTAAAAACACTTATTCGTTGAAAATAATTCGTTCGCCAACGCTTTTTTTCCACGCCTTCTTATTTCTTGATTTTTGGCTCATCCAATGCTAATTAACATGAATAAATGGACATTATTATAGGTCTTGGATTTACGTGGCCTCTCTATATATCCAAGATGGTTAATTCAGGGAAAATGACTTCTAATAAGTAAATAAGGCAAGGCAAGAATTGAGGAGTTCGAAAGGATATTATATCATAAGCTTCAAGAATGGAGTTATGGTATGGGCAAGTTACGTATAGTCTTCTTATATGCACTTCTTTCATTGATTATTTTATCGAAGCATAAAATATCTATTTAAGTTTTGTCTTAGCAGGTTACCACAAACGGCATTTGATAAAACTCTCTAATATAGATACAAAAACTCAGAATACATCAGCGTTTCATTAGCCTTTTATGGGTATTTCATTTTACTTGTATCCTATGGTATGTTATGCTATAAACTTCAAATCCGAAATTTCTTGTTTTCACTTATCTTTATTCGGTTTTTGCCCGAAATTGGAATCGTACTTATAAATCGTTTATTCTGAATTATAACTTTTCCACTCTAAAAGAATTTTGGTATTTCCAGGTGTGCGTTATTTCCTCATCGCAGTTCAGGAGTCAAACTCTTGAATACAAAATACATTGAGAAGAAGATTAGCTGACATGGTTATACATGTTATGTATCCTGAGTGTAGTATAGGGCACTCGAGGTTAATAGTTACCTGTTAGTTTTTGCTCGTGCGTTGGAAATGTTTGATACGTACTTAAAAGTAATTCTTCTTGTAGGCTGAATTTGAAAATAAATCGTGTGGTGGAAAATTCATGTAGGGTTCATCATTTAAATTCTCGAGTCCAAAATCGCCGGTTGTATTATTTGCGAAAGTACGTGAATTTCAATGCGGCTAAAACACGCATTTTAGTTAATTTAATGGTAATAGTAGAGAGTTCTTTTTATGTATATTTGTGATAGTTATATCTTTGATTTTTAGTTCTTCGCAGCAATAATTCTGTCTAACTTGAGTTTTACTCTAAAATTTTAGAACTGATTTAAAAAAAGGGGACATTGGGAAATGGTTACCTGGAACCATCGATAGAAGGACTCATTTAATTAAAATTGGCTCAATGCGATTCATTGCTCAATGACGCCGTGATGTGAATGTGAGGCGAAACTGTTATTATCGAAGTTGATTATTTGAAACTCCCTGAATTCTATTTTGTGCAATAAGTATTGAGTTATTGCTATTGGTTATGAATTTTGATCCTGCCCATCACCGCATAAGATGTATCAAAAACATGCTTAAGGAGGTTGAATATAGATGCCATGTTTTTCCCGAATTTTAGACACAAGATATCTCCATGCAAGTTTTTAAAGGAGTTGACATATGAAATCTATTAAACAAGGCTTTGAACATACTCACCTCGATGTTTATCAGTAGGGGACTGGCATTAAAATATTTTAGATAAATGGTGAGGAAATACATGTCATTCTTACAAAAAAATGACACCATGTACGCATTGAGATTCTAATTTTTACAGCTTTAACATGATAGCCTCCCTACCTTTGTTTGAATATTATCAACTAATTCGTTGGGAAAACAACGGCATTGCATAATTTCAAAAATTGGCCCGTCAAAATTAGTACAAAATATATTTACGACACGTTTTAAAATTTAATAAGAACTTCTGGGTACGGAAAAATTCTTTATTGGCTTCATATTTGTTTACGAACTGCACGCGAATGGCTGTTAGACTTCTTTGCATTACTCACCATTAACACGAACTAAGGTGTAACATTGAGTCGTGAAGTTACGGTGTAGCCACCTAAACACTAGGAAACACACTCAGCGTTAATGGGCGGCGTTGCTCTTTTCGGCAAATTTCGAGAAGGCATTTAAATGTCCACCCCGCTCAGGTCGTGTCGCCTTGCCGGTATCCAATGCCCAGGTTCCTCCGGATCGAAGTCCCAGCGAATGAGCTACAGCTAGATATATCCATGCGTTTGCGTGTCGAAGCGCCCCGCTCTCCATCTTTCGCGTGACCGAAATCGGAGTGTACCCCCTCCTCCCGCACCTACCTCAGTCAGCGAGAAGCGTGTGGGCCTTTTAGGAGTTGAGGGGAAGGGGAAAATAAGAGGGGGAAGAGCGCGTTCAATAATCACCTTTAACTCCCATTCCTTTCAATCCAAAACCCTTATGTTTTTTATCATCTGAAGAGTAAATTTAGTTTTGTTCATTTTATAACCTACTATAATTATGCAAACATATTTCCTACCTTTTAATGTCTTACAAATGGGACGATATATATATATATATATATATATATATATATGTATATATATATATATTTTTTTTTTATTATATTTTTTCATTCATGTGGAAATGGATATCAGGAAAAGGGATAGGAACACACAAAAGACGAACAAAGGCACAGTAGGAAAGGTGGAAGGTGTTCCACTTTCACCACCAATATTGTGTTTGTAGTTTAAGTGTTCATATTCCTTTTCCTTGTATTCATTTCAGTGTGCATGAATACAGGTTCGCCATTTGGTGGGTTTTCGTGTCTGAATGTGTATTTGGCCAATGTGGCTCCTTTCCTTCATCTTGCTATGCGTGCCGCGAAACGCACTGTTCTTCTCCTTTATGACATTGTATGATTGCTTTCCCTACTGTCCTTTCGTCCTGTGCCCTCGTCCATTTCTCCTTTTGTGTGTGAATTAGCTCTCTAACGCCATTTCCTGGCCAAAAAATCAGGGCATTTTTGTTTTAATGAACCCCCGTAGATTTCATTGTAATTGACTTTTACTCGATAGCTCAAGAGAATCGGTCCGGGAAGTCAAAGATCCGTGGTTCAAATGCCGGTCAAGGAAACTTTTATGAGCTTGTGATTTGCTCGATTCCACCTCCTCCACCAAACATATTTTCATCGTTTATACGTGTTCCTGTCCCTTTTTTGTTATATCTATTTCCATGAGAATGTATATATGTACGCAATTTGGCGGAGTTTCGAATTTAAATGTAATGTATACAGTACAGTATATAAAGACAAACACAAAGCTAGCGACGACGATACAAGACTGCAGTGAGGATTGATTATTTCCAGTAAATCTTCCAATTCTCATTTTCTCTCCCAGCATTTTCTTGAAAGTCGATATTTTTGAGGGTGGATTATATATCAAAAGGACTTAGTTCAGCCTCCGTGCTATGACTGAGTTCACTTCTTTATTTTATCGCGGTGTATCTATGCATGAAATAACAACCGTTTTGAAAAATATTTAACTTTAAATTTAACTTTTACTCTGACTTAAACCTCCAGGATTTCAATTGGTTTAATCAAAATATAAAATACAATGAATCGTAACAAAATATAGAAAATATAATGGAAACAGTAAAATAAGAAGCGGGATATCTCTCGGGCATCTGTTGTGAATATATTTAAAAAGTTGACGAAAATATGCACAGGGTTCGTCCGGAAGATAAGTGTACTGATTTTTTCCGGATTTTTGACAAAAGGGGAGTCGTCCACTACGAATTTGTACCTGAACGACAAACTGTAAATGCTGCATTTTACGTCCAAGTGCTCGACAGGCTTCGAAAACGAGTCGCCCGCGTCCGGCCAGCGATCAAAAACATCTGGCGGCTGCGTCACGACAATGCGCCGTCTCACACCGCGCTTGTCGTGTCGGAGTTCTTGGCCAAGCACGGCGTGGCAACGCTGACGCACCCGCCCTACAGCCCGGACTTGGCACCACCGGACTTCTTTCTGTTCCCGAAGATAAAGAGGAGTTTGAAAGGAACGCGATACGGGACTTTGGACGCCGTCAAAGAGGCCGTGACGACGTGTCTTCGAGAGGTTTCCGATGATGCCTTCGCGGGAGCGTTCCAGGAATGGGAACGCCGCTGGAACAAGTGTATCGACTCACAAGGGTCCTATTTTGAGGAATATTAGCTTAAGATATGTAAATGTGTAATACATTTTTTTTCCTGAGCTCAGTACACTTATTTTCCGGACGAACCCTGTAATATAATTGAGAAAAGACTGAAGCAAAAAGTTAGATTCCAAAAGCAAGGAAAGAAACAATATAAAAAAGGAAACGGAGAAAGAAAGAAATACTTTAAGGGATAAGGCGTTGATATTGGAGCAATTCTCAGGCGAAAGAGAAGGAAAATTGCAGGATGTGGTTCGAAGAAAGAAAAAAAGAGACTCAGCAAAAAGATGAATATTCGAAATGAATTAGAGAATATTTTCGAATTAAATAAAATAACAACAGGTGAATGTATTGGAATTGACACGTGGTCCCTTGATTGTCCCGTCGTGGAGAAGAGAAAATAAAGAAGTGTCTTAGTAACTATAGGTATGGTTAAGTAAAAAAAAAGGAATTGGTAAATAAACCAACTATAATTGATTTATCCTTTGGTTGCTTCTGGGCGTTTTCCTCAGTTTCATTCTTAAACAATGGCTGTGGTACAGATGGGACGCTCTTCGAATAGCACGGAATTATAAAATATTTTGATATAATTTATAAAATTTCACGCAATTTTGATTCGAAGACAAATTTAATTGATAAACATAAGAAAGCTCATCCAATTTCCTTCCTTATGTTGTCTCTCGATTTCGTGCAATCATTATGTCTAGTTTAATTTGGAAAATTAAATCAAGCCTCCATGCGATAAAAATGAACCCCACGTGCATTATCATTGAAATTGATGCGAATGAAATTAAGTCAAAACTGAGAAATTATTTTCGCAAAAAATGAAACTATTTTTTCTGCAGAGTGGCGACATACAATGATGTACAAAATTCGTAAGGTGTTTCAACATCTATTCTTGAAAAAAAATTAGAGTTGCTAGAAAACATTTATTTAGTTATAGGACCTTCATTTTATATGCGACAGTACGCAAACACAAATACATATATGCACACACATCTAGATGCCGGCACATATTTATCTTTATTTTATTTCACCCAGTGTTCATTTCTCCCCACCCTCCCCCGATCACTTTTTCGACATTTCTTTTCGGCGAGCGGGGCGGGGCGTGCTTGAGTTGTTCCCTGACCTCCTGGTGATTGTATGTGTGTGTTTGCGAGCGAGTGGGTATGGCTACACGCACCCGCACTCGGGGAACGTGGGTGTGTGTGTGTGCGTATGGGAAACCGATGGTGTTTTTGTGGGAGGAGGAGGGGAGCGAGAACTAGGGAGGAGGAAGGAAGAACCGTGGGCGGAGTTTGGGAGAGGGAATACCCCGCGGGCAAGAGAACGGGCTGTTCGCTCCCACCGACACCGCGCCACCTACCGACAGGCAGACAGACCTTCCCATCTTTTATTTTTCTTTGCCCCATAACCTCATCCCCCTACCCATTCCCTACCCTTTCCCCTTTCCTTTCGGCGAGAAGAGAGAGAGAGGGGGGAGAAAAAAGAAATAATGGAACCGTCTGGGGCGACAGGCGCCGCGGGCGCCGGCTTTTATTTGTTCCAGACCAGGGAAACGCATGCAAACCGATGGCCCCACCTCCTCTGCTTTGGGAGACGGATTGCAAAAGGGAGTCAGGATGTCTGGGGGGGCGGTGAGGCGGGAGAAATTTAAATAATCGCCCTATAAACCTAAGTCCTCCCCACTCGATATCATTACCCCCGGGGAAAAAATTATTCTTTTATTGAAAAGGAAAATGTATATACGAAAAGAAAGAGGGTTTTGGGAAGAGGGGAGGCATTAATAGAGAGAGAATTGAAGTGTGCATACACTGACTTAACTACTTTCGAATTCATCACAGCGTCCCTTAAATGAGGAGATTACATGCAAAACACTAAGTGCTGATCAAAAAACACGATAAACAGACGGCTAATTATGTCTTAAAATATTATTACTTCGGCGGTCTGTTATAATCAATCTGGACTATTAAAATTAATATCATTGAATAAAACAAAATTGCGACGGAATTAGTTCTCTCGTCCAGTTCCTGGGTAGTCTCGTCCGCCGTCTCGATTCTACCCTCCCAGTCTCCCCACCCACCAGCGACGATGGCGGCCGAATAGGCTTTTGGATGTTGCAAAGACCCAACATCTCTCCGGAGTGTTCCTAAATCTTTCGCCTCTTGCATATTTCAAACTGACACTGCGATGACTAATAGACTGATGCTCGTGGGAACTCCACGCGCGTGTAGGTATACATATGTATGTATGCAAGTGTTCAAATGGGGAAGACGGCGGGAGAGAGTAATTGGGAGGGGTATGTTCACACCACATGGCGTCCCATAAATCTTGACTTCGTTTGAGGGTGTTCTCCTTGTCTCTCAGCCCTTTCCCTCGATCGTCACTCAAATTTTCGCGCCTTGGTGCCCCGAAATTTCGTGACCCCCTTCCCAATGGGAGAGGAAAAAATATAAATATATGCCTAAGCTTACGTGATACACGGAGCATCAAATTTGCGTTTACAAGAAAGGGAAAATGCAAGAAAAAACGATTCAATTTTCAATTTAATACTTCAAGGAATTCAATTCTTTAGGCTTCAGATGAAGAATATAATTTGCATTGAACAGTCAATCTTTTCATTTTAATTTTAAAGCATAATAATATTGGAAAATAATAAATGTTGACAAAAAGTATATAAAGAGCATGAGATGGATATCTATCATATTTCGACATTCAAGTATCAATTAATGACCAACACGCTGTTAATCAGAACGTTGCATTTTAAATTAAAGTTATGATAAGAACTGGAAAATATTAGTTAAAATTTAGAATAAATAAATATTTCGTGCTAACAGCTGATTTGTTAGAAATTCTAGCTTGGAAACTATCAAAAATGAGACCTATTCCTTTAACCTTTAAGCACGTTCATTCGCTAATAAAATTTTTCTTTCTTTAGTCAATCTTGAGCCTAACTTTATTTATGTCAGCGCCACAGACGTTAAATCTTCTGCGCATTCATTATTACTAATATGCCATACATAAAATTTGAAACGAATGTTTCTAGAGTTTGCATTGGTGATACTTTTGTCAACTATTTTCAAAGAAACAAACAATACTGAAATCATCGTAACTGAAGTGCATCTTGATGCATATATGGTTTTAATGAATTTGCGGTTTTTGTAAAAAACAGTGAACTGACACTCTATGGTGGAATGAGTGACCTTTACAAAAATTCGATGGTGTCCCACTTGAGTGTGACATCCGGCGAATGGGCATCTTACAATTTTATTCGTTCGCAGTATGATAACGAAATTTCAGAATTGGCAACCTTTCTCACTCAAAATCATAGCACTAGCTACTTCGACGAACTGAGCTTCGATTTCTAACCTATCTTGAACCAGTTAAACCTCAATAAATATTTTATTTAGACCGCTAAATGCATAAAATTAGTTTTCATTAACATTCATATGGTCCCGTACGTTCTCTGAACGCTTTTACTACCAAGGTTAAATCTTGAATTGGGAAAGCGATTTGTTTTTGCCTGCTTTCCTTTCGCTTCCCCTTCTCATCATTGTAGAAGGTTTTCTCCGAATTACCATTCGCAATTGAGAACTTCCCAATAGGAAGATTGTTTTATGTTTAATATGAAGAGACCTTATTCCTTAGAAATGTATTTTGTAATTTTCTGAGAGTTCTCATCAGATCTCTTATCATTTTAAAAGACCTTGAATCGATACATTTAAATGTATATTTCTCACCGTATTATGAACTTGGCCACACATTGAGGCAATGTTTCAAAGGAAGTATCCCACTTTCCCACTTCAAAGAAGTCCAGATTCTCAAAGATTTTCAAAGGGAGCTATCAACTTCGTTGTTGTGTTTTGCTTCTTGAAACGATGTAATAAAAATGCCACGTCACAATTCTCGGAACCACCTCCGCTTGATCGATTCCCGAACAAAGGCGTTGGGAAATTTCCTTCTAAGGACAGAGTTGGCACAGATTTACTTTTCTTCTATATTTCCCCAATGCTTGAAGGAAATTGTTTTTCCGGAATCGTTACCCTCAATTCGATTCGCTGGCTTCAATCATTCGATCGTTTCTCCTCAGTTCCTCAGTTATTGGCTACTCTTCTCTTCCCTGTAAACACTTCCTCTTCCACCCCTCCCTTCTTCGTTACCTTCCCTTTACAAAACTCCGCTTCTAGGTGAAACTACGATTGGCCAAACCGTGTAATTTCCCCAGAGTTGAATCATTGAACATCTTACCCCTATCCAAAATTTCTCCCCTTTACACCCACCGTTACTTCACGATTTTTCCATTACTCTATTGAACATTTTTATCAGTCACTTTCTTTCTACTCCATGAGTGCAATGACATTCGTTACTGTTTGTCTTTATTCTTTTATTAAGATTAAGTTTATTAGCCATTTAGCTCAACTGTATTGTGTGCCGCGACAAATTTCTATCACGCGCTGGCATTCAGGCAAATGCGAGAAATTCACAGAAAAAAAATCGTTTACTTGACTCAACGTTCGAGTCCGTGTCGACGCTCGTCATGAAATCGGGGTCACCGCGGTAATCAACTTCGCAGTTTGCTTACGACGGGTGAGAGTCAAGTTAACCCCAAGCTAACCGCTGATCCGTGAGGGTGACCTCCTAAAACCCAGGTCGAAGAGAAGACGGGAAAATTACCTCCGTTCCTATTCGGATTTCCAAAATGTTAAAAAAAAACTTCCTGCCAAATAGAATCGTTCTCTCATCTTTCAAATGTCTATGTGCTAAGTTCCCCCGGTATCACACCCATACCTTTTTATTTTCATTGTCCAAAATCGTATAAAATAATTGACTCATAGGCAGACGTAAGTCATTTTGCGCTCGGACACGGATATTTTGAAAATTTGGCATGGTAGTTAGACAGATAAAGGACTTTATTTGGGCGAAATTGAGACCTAATGGTCCCTTCTTCCATAGAACCTATTGTCGTATACATATTATATAAGGTAAAATTTATAAAATATATGCATATATACACATGAATACATGTAGACCGACATATTCTTTTGTACAAATTTTAACATCGAAAAGTTTATGAGAAGGAAAGGAAAAAATTATACGTACATTTATATATATATATATATATATATATATATATATATATACACACATAAATATTTCTATACATATACATACAACGTGGTGGTACAGTATGGTAGAGAGGTTGAGAAATAGTTTTGATGTTTTTTTAATTCGTTTACAGGTCACTGTTATTAACGAATCATAATAAAAATCTCAAGTTTATACCGATTGCGGACTACTGAAAATTACTGAAATTATTTATTCGATTGGTAGCAAGTGTGTTGATTGAAAACAACAGTTACGCTCATTATAAAGTACCATTGTGCCATGAGGTGATAATTTCCAACTGCTGTTTACGTGTAAAAACTGATGGGTAACTCGTACCTCCGGGAGTACCTACCTATAATTTGTTTGCGTGAAAACGTTATATTTTGAACACAGTTTGGAGTACGTCATTTTTTCAACATTAACAACGACGACATTAGTGTGCCAAAGCTTTATCCTACTCTTAAGAGAAACCAAATAAAAGAAGTGCACAATTTATCTGTAATGTAATTCATATTATTGTCTGACTCTGCACAAAATTAAAGTAATTATGACGGAATATGATATTTAAGATTATATTTTGTTAAATATACTGTTGAAACTGATATTAATAATGATTTGATAAGTCTTATCGTATTTTTTGTAAAAATATGTCTACGTAAACAATCATCTTCCTTTTTCATGTCTGAATGTATTCTGTATGTTACCGTATTTTTTTCGTTGTAGTATTTCAAAACCAAGATGGCGTCTGTATTGGTGTAAAAATATAGTGTGATTGTTTATTTCGTTTTAATTGTTAACTGAGCGGAATTACTAGAGGAAAATCTAGGTTTTCTAGGGGACGAACTGAGGTATATTGGTTAAGAGTGACCAAAAGGAATAAAGAACGACGAGCATTAAAATAATTGATAAATAAATTAAAGAATCCTAATACACATAATCGAAAAAGTGAATAAGTACCAACATATGATTAGAATCATAACAAATCGTTAGGAATGTGAAATGGAAATCGTCATGGCGACGAGACCGCTAAAAAATAAGTTGCCCTGGAATATAAGAAAATGGAGTCAGGAACGAAATCTGTTTCCGTATATTTCAAAGCAGTGTGTTAATTTACGTATCAGAGCCGTAGTGCCTATTAGATAATGGTCTAAAAACGCTTAATAACTATAAACTCTAACAGCTTTCGAAGTATAGTTTTGAAGGAGAATACTGTAAATGAGGTGAGAAGCTACGAGGAAACGAGTTCGTGGAAAGTAGTTTGTGTGAAGAGAAGACTTAAAGGAAGAGTTCGTCCTTCATATATCAGAGAAGGGAAGATAGAATGAGTGACACAGGACCAATGTGTAGGATATTTTCGTGGAAATGTTACCATTCGATTTTTTCCCCTTCTTTTCTTCCTTAAATTCGGGATAAAAAACTCGGTAATTTTTATGTTTTTATTGAATTATTAGGAATAGTTGAATCTGGATGCGTAGATAATTTACAAACAAGGGGAAGAATTCCAATTACGGTGATTGTTCCATGCGCTGCATGGTCCTATAACCAGAGTCGGTGAACTAATTTGGGTCCAACACTATCGGCTAGTCCATTATTCTCTCTCGCTTCGATCTTTCCCACCCGCCTTATTTTATTCGATCCCATCCCAAAATAGTTTTCCTCACGAATCGCTCCACAATAGAGGATTGGTTATCACATTCCTTCGCTAATGACTATATTCCTCATGAAAGGATCCGACTGAAAGTGTGTTGCAATAACCCTTCCGTAAATCAAAATCTTCACACTCATTGGACGACCCCTATAATTGAACAAGTCATAATACAGTCGGGAGACCTGATCGTATTTCAACTGAAACCCTAACGCGTTACTTGGATTCCCCTTCCCATAACTGTCTTCAAGTTAATTGTTTTCCATTCTCTCTCAATTTCTAATCGCATTGAGTACGTTCCGAGTAGCATCTTTACCGCGGAAAAGTATGAGTGTGAGTGCTTCCTCTAATGACCACTCCACCAGAGGAGAACAACCGAAGGTAATTTTCTTGCTGTCAGAATCGATATTTAAAAGGGAAGTTACTGCAAGTTTGGTTGCTTTTTATTCATGCCATAAGCAATAAAAATTTTCAGCCTACCCAAGGTATGTGTACCCCGACAATTAGGACGTGTTCCTCCTCCTCTTCTATCAATACTTTAATACGATCGATATTTTTCTTTCGATACCAGGCACTTTGGTGCTCGATACTTTTTTTTCGATGATTCACTCCTCCCCTAATAATGTAGCGTTGAAGTTATTCTAGAATAACACATAAATCCGCTTTCTATATTTCGACGTATGAAAAGTCTTGGATGGTCAATTTTTCAACAATATTAGCAGAAATGAACATTAAATATATTAAATAAAAAAATCTATCAAATCAACCTATTTTTATCGATAGTTATTTGTTGGAATGCGATAGAAATACTTATTATGAATATTTTATATAACCACACATTGCCCTGTCTTTGCACATGGTATAAAATAATTAGGGTAACATAACACACAACCATTTTTCGTTTCGCTTATCTTCTGGGCATATAAAACCCAAGCCTTAGTAATCATCCCGAAGGTCGTTTGATAGATTAGGGTAGAGTTTACTTCGTACATACTAAGCCCATCGGATTGTGAAATGCAGACATCAGGGTAAGGGGGCTAGTTTCTTTCCCTGTGGCGCCTCTGGTTTCCCATAAAAATTTGGAGAAGCTGAGGGTGTCCACAGATTCATTCGTAGTCCATAGATTAAAGAGTTCGTCACCGGGAATCTGACGCGGGTCCTCTGGTCAGCATCCCAAAAAACTACCAACTGGACCCCTGGATTCCCTCTGGATGTACATACAATTTAATTTTTCCTTGTATATGGGAAGAAATTATATCACTCTCAACATTTCTTACCATAACAGAGACGAAGACTACTTTGATACTTGCTTTCGACGACGTAATACGTTCTTGCTATAATATATTTTCTCTGTGTCACATTTAAATACAAATTAAACTCCTGCGCAATGTCCCAAACACTGCAAACATACCGGACGAGGCCTAACCAACACCTCTTTACAACGGTTCCCCTTAGCGTTTTTACTCGTATACTCCTCACTCCACAATATTCGTTTTAAGAACACTATCTTACTCAATGCAGCTTCATAGATGATTCTAACGTACTCTCCCCAAGTTGAGTTCCAGGATGGCTCATCCTTGATGGTCTAATGATTGGTTTTGAATATATATCGACGGAGCTCTCTTACCGCATCGCAAGCCCTTCATTGTTTTATATTGCACTGGTAGGAATTAGAATTTCATCCATTCCGTAAAACTTTGCGTAGTAAAACTACTAGGTAGAATTCATAGAAATGAAATTCACCAAATATTGTTTTTTTTGGCAAACTTTAGTTAAATAATATAATTCTAATTGATTTTATATCAACTGTTTAAATTTTATAAAGGTTATTAGTGAAAATTTATTTCACTCAAAACTGATTACAGGTGAGAAAAAGGAATTCTAAACATTTTTCCATGAAAATTACTGGAAAGAAATTTGCTTTTAGAAGTTTTTTAGAAGTTTGAAACTTACAGGTTTCCAAAGTGTGAAATCTATGACGATTACCCGGTAATTAAAAACATTTAAGTAAATACCCGGAATGTATTATTTAGGTTTGACTTGTTTTGGAAACAAATTGTTTCGTTGCTCTTTAGAGACAAAATTCATCTTTTGAGACCGTCTTTAGTGACAAAAGCTCCTGATTTTGAAAAATATAGTATTGCCGGGTGAGACAATGGTCTAGCGGAGCACCGCAGAAGGGAATATTTTTTTCCAAGGTTTGAGAGTTAAAGCCTCGGAGGAGTCTATTTTAGGGGGTGGAAGAACGATTATTTTGCAACCCAGAGAGATCGTTGCCCACTCACTCCCTTTAACCACCGTTCCGACTGGCCAGTGCTAATCTACTCTCCAGTTAGTCCTGCTGTGTCCAAATATGAATCACTTGCTTCACAAAGCATATATTATAATTTTAGTCGAGAATGCAAGTCTTTCCCAAGCGCTCCGTCTGCCTTTACGTAACCCGCGCATAAAATGCAATCGTCCGCCTAACGAGTTTCCACGCTCATTTTTATGCAATTTGGGTCCGTTTCTCGTTTTTTCCATTTTCGGCGAGGTGTATCATTTATCGCCATCTGTGCCGCCACCCGAATAAATCTCACTCCCGTAGCCTTGGGGAAGGGGCGTCGTCAGAGCCCCTCGGCTACCGCGGATGATTGGCCCGAGAAAGTAAAAAAAAAAAATATGCCTCCCTTCGCGTTCCCTCCCCCATCCACCTCCAGGCACTTCTCCAAAAGCCGCTCAAGGGCGGGGAGAGACGACTGTGAACCAGAAAAGCCATTCGAACGGAGTGAGTTTCCTCGGATTGGTTCGCCGGAGTGGGGGAAATCTCATCGGCCCTCTCTCCCTCGCCCTCTCTCTCTCCACGAACCTCTTTCTCTTTTCTCCCATCTCTTCATCCCTCTCCCACCCCCCCCCCTCAATGTCCTCCTCCGCCCCTCCTCCTAATTGCCCTTGGTGTAAGACGGGTCATTCGGGGCTCATTTCGGCGAAATATAATGCGCCCCACGTCCTTCCGTTTATTGACGACTCCCGCTGCGTGCCCCTGTCTTCCCTCCCTCCCGCCATCCTTTCTCCCTCTCACTTACATTATACCTCCCTACCTGCCTACCTACATTTCGGTCAGACTTAATGGCTCCGCGGTCCGGCCTTCTTTCGACCGTAAGGAAAAAAACTTGCTCCTGACGAAGATAAGTGGCGAGAAGAGGGTAGGCAGGGCGCGCAATTCGACGGGGAGGGAATTTCGGGAGGGGGTTAAAAATATAGGGAGGCGGGTGCCACCCGCCTCCGTCTCTCCCCTTTCTTTCCGTCTTCTCTATCTCTTCTTCTTCCTCCTATCCTGCAATTACAGCGGTCCTCATTACGGTGAAGATTAAGGGAGAGAGAGAGTGGAAAGTAACGTGGGGGGATTATGTGTGTGTGTGTGGTGAGTAGGGATAGGTTGGGGGACGAGAAACACGGAACTCTTACGGGTGCGTCAGTATCTCTCCCTCTCTCGTTTCCTTTGTGGTTGTGTGTTTTTGCGTCTCCTCACCCTCTCGGTCCATCTTTTTTTTTTCCGCGAATGGGGGATTAAAATTTAAATTGGCGTCCTCCTCCATCTCCGGCGACCGTCGGGGTTGCGACCTCTCGGCGATGCAATATCTCATCCTCAATCGCCCGAGTCGAAGCGAACATGGAAGAAATATTCGCCTCCGAGGAGGAAGACGGTGGAAAGGGGTTGTATTTTTTTCTTCCTCTTAAAGCAGCCAAGGCAACTTCCGAGATACTCACCTACCCCTCTCTCCTTCGTCCTTCTCCCCTCCCCCCCCGCACTTAATGGCTAAATATTTATCGTCGTGTTGCTCCTAGATGTATCGTTTGCCATTAATCCACGATACATATCCCCCCGCGCCGAATGCGTTACTTCCCTACCCCAGTGGGAGCCATTCGGGACCACCGCCGAGTTTTTATTTTGCAATCTCCCCCAATTTGAATAAAGGGGTAAGCAGGGCGGTGTGGTCCGTCAGATTACGAAATGTCAAGGTTGCGGACGCGCGTGCGATTTTTCAAGATTATGTCCTTCAAAGGGCGCTTCCCCGAACTCAACCGTCGGATAATTACTTTCTTCTGGGTAGATTTTTTTTACCCTTTCTTTCGAGCTAATTATGCGAAAGGGATATGGAAATTCTCCGTGAAAGATCTATATATATATTTCGGAATGTCAACGGTTAAAACGCATACAATCAATAATAGCCGGCTTAATACTTTACCGAAGCCAAAGCTCAAAAGATATAGTTCACCTTGTTGAAAGAGTATGCATATCTATACAAGTGTTAACGTTTGCATTATGAGGTCCGCTAGGTATGGCAGGCAGTTAGTACTTTAGGAATTGAAATACCGTGATGATTACCATAAAATTTAATGAGAACCATTTTTTCGCTTACATATTACTCTCACACCCATCCATGTCATGAGAAGGATTGAGTTCTCGGAGAGTCATCCTGGGAATCAAATCTCGATTTTAAGCTTCCTTTGCCAATTATCTTAAAAAAATAATGTCCATCTACTTCAAAGAGACCGAAAAATAACAAATTGAGAGTATTTATTATCAAATAAATGGTGGGAGTGAGATATTTAAGGTATCTCTACTTCAGAACTCTGAGTCATTAACCTCTGGTCGTAGACGGAGTGAATTTGATTTGATCACATAATTTCTTTCAGTTGAAGCCGACCAGAATGTAATTTAAAATTTTCCTTTACTTAGGAATATTAAACATGATAGTAACATCAAAGATAATCAGAAATATCCGCAATTTGGATGGTGGATACTCAGTCAGTCAGGAATCAAACCCGTAACTTTGAAATTAATAGGCGAAAGCATTACTCCACCGACACTGATGCCGTCATATTCAAATTAATTTCAGTTTTAATTAAAAATATCTGGAAAACATTTTTGATTAATTTTTGTCAATTAAATCTCACTTCATTTGGTAAGTACACGTAATATTTTGTCTCATGTGACTAAGCACTTCTGCTCGAAGTTTCATCGGTATGATGCCTTTAATGTTTTTGTAGCTGCTACCCATTTTGTATGGCAGGCTATTCAATCGATGTTCCGTGCTGCTTCAGGGAATAACAAGGAAAATATAAGCGTTAAGATTAAGCTATTAAATCCCTGATATATTTTAGGTATCTTTTTCAGTACTCGTTACGATTTGTATTTATTTTTAAGCTTTTATGTAACAGCTTTGATGTTTTTTCCGGATATTTGATGGCACAAAAATCATATCAATTAACCAATGGTTTGGAATAGTATTTTGAAAACTGATTTCGAAACTTAATGAAATTTATACTAACAGTGTAAGAGGACTATTTCTGTTTCATGTCAAAAACTACTGTTTCCCACAATGCTCTGATAAAATCATACCATGGAATTGTAGTTGAGGTTATCTGAAGGTCAGCAAATTTAATCTGGGACCCCTGCCAGTGGTCAAAGGCATTAACCACCAGGCCGCCGATTTTTCCAACAAAGTCGTCAGAGGTATCATCACAGGTACTCGTACATTAGCAATTCCTACATACTTAATTTTTACACATAATTTTGTGTTCATTTTTGGTTTACTTCTGCCTCCGTTATGATCTACATAAATGAAGTGGCGAGGGTATCCACAGACCACGTTTTGTATCTGATAATCCAGTTATTTTTACCTCCAATTTCCGGTAGTAAGTAATATTGATAAGTGATAATCATGCTCCTAAATCTCATTCCTTTGAAATCGTTGGGGATTGGAGGAGGAAACAAGAATAAGTGACGGCATATTTTCAGGCGATGATTTAAAAACCAGGTTTTTACGGTTGATAAACTTAGGATATGCCTATTAGAGGAAATATCGCTCATATATATATATATATATATATATATATATATATATATATATATATATATATATATATATACATATATATGTATATAAACATATATATATATATATATATACATATATATATATCGATGATGCGGAAGAACTCACGAGAGCAATATAACTTTTGGACGGCACAATAGAGCACAGAATAAAACAGATAACATGTAAAAGAACACTCACATTGTAGATTATTTGAGCTTTCGGCCTACTCCGAGGCCTTCTTCAGGTCAGACTTCAGGTATATATATTATATATATATAAACATATATAGATTTTTAAAACATACAATCACAAAGAAAGGACACACACATATGTAGTTTCGACGGCATGACCGTCATCATCAGATTTCGTTGTATTTCTGTTTGTAAAATCTATATCTATATTTTCATATACGAGTATTTCTAAAAGTATACGAAAAATATATATTTCCACCCAGAAGGAAATGAAATTATTTCCAAATGAACTTTATATTCCACGTTAAATTGAACAATTTTCCATGGGAGAAACTTCGATCAACGTGAAAAAATTCAAATACTTGTATCTAATGGCGCAATAAATATTAACTTAAAGCATTTTTCACTGTCGTTATACCCCAACGAGGTATGAATCGTAGTATTAGTTATTAAGGGAAATAGTCGAGAGCTGAACTCATGTGCTCCATTGGAGATAGTTGGGAAATTCGGTAGGAGTAGGATTTCATGGACTGGGTAAGGGTGGAGAGAAATCCGGCGCTGACTTCACCCTACTTTAGCCTTAATAAAGACACCAAGAAGTGCTAACGTTTAACATCCCATACAACGGACGTCGTAATTCTCTCTCGAAAAGCTCTTCGCATGGAACCCAAGTATGGATCGAGATACCCCTTAAAGAATCATGAAAACACCGGGTTTCGAAGAACCTGAGAGTTTGGTGTTGGAACCCAGAACACTAGCAACCGCACTTACTAAATCCCCATGATATTCTAAAACCCGATGATTCATCGATCAAAAGAAAGAGAAATAATCTCTTGGCGTTAGCGTAACAGTCTTAACCGGAAGTGGAGTGAGGGAAAAATGACCATTCACAAAAGATGTAAATCGCATAACGTGTTTCCGCCAAACCTAGCACTTACCTCACACCCATTGTTCATTTGAGCAGTAACATTCTTCTCTTTCCGCTTAGCATGAGGGTCTTCCCTGGTCTCAACGTGGCATTCAAAACCCCATCATCCCACGTCGTAATTGAAACGACTTATTATCGACCATCAAAATAATAATATCAAAACCGCCCAGGGGGACGCGAAATTGCTTCCCTCCCACCCCTTCTTCCTCATCCACCCCACTTCCCTCCTCTCTATATTCCGATTATCGGGTAGGCGTCTGTTTTCACGCTTCTTCGCACACGCCGAGGTATTTTTCATCTCCGACGAATTCGGACGCCCTCCAATGTCCAATTCTCTCGGCACATCCCCTCGGGGAATGACCGAAGGATTTTTTCGGGGAGAGGGAGGGTTGCGGATGGGCGAGAGGCATGTCCGTGATCACGAAGGTGTTCGGACTCGGGTGGTGGAATGGGGCAGGAAGGAACCGCGGACCTCGAGGCTCCTCTCCCCCTCCCCCGAGCTCCCTCTTCCTCGTTCCTCTTCCCAGGCGACCCGAGGTCCATCTAGGAATTTCTTTTCAATCGAACCGTCACAAATTCACAGATGTCAATTCTTCTTTATTGAAAATTGGAGCGTGATTGAACGACCACGTGCCGCAGGAGGGACACGCTGCCGGCATGAGCGAAAGCTCGGATTTCCACGATCGCCACTTTTAAACGCGATCCCCATTACCCTTTTCCCCTGGCGCTTCCCGAAATTTGAAATAATTCCCCGAACCATGAATATGAATCACCCAGATCTTGTAGTGCTTACAAGATCGTTTGGCCTCTTCCTCATCTACCTTCTCGGAACTTGAATTTTATCACCTGTTTATTGCCTCTTCGGCCCTTCCACCTCTACGCATATAAAATGTTTTGTTTATGTAGACCAGAGGGAACGGAGATGATGGATAGCCTAAGAGCTAGCATGAGTGTTTCGAAAGATAAAGCACCCGCCTCAAGGGCTTAAGTTCCTTCCACACGATACTTGGAGTATCTTGGCGATCTTGACGATTATTGCCCTTTCTTCACCTTTCAGATCCGGTGTGGCGCGGCATCAGTCGATAGCTAGATCTGTTGTGTCCAAAGTATTAATTAGTTTTATTGCCACATACAATGGGTGCACTTTCCTTCATGAGATTTATCAGTAAAATATTGCACCTTCTTTTTTTGATTCTTCTAGACTCCCGGATCATATTCTAGTGGAAAATAAAATCACTCAGATTGAACGTGTTCTTACGAAACGTAATGGTCCTTAAAATTCGAGTGATCTGACCGCAATAAAAATACTTTTGAAAGAGTCAAGGTATGAAGTAGTGATGTCAATAAAAGGCGCTTTCCATTTGCGAAGTATATTTTTAGGTTTCAGCGTTCTCCTTGAAAGGTAATCAAGTTTTTTCCTTTGAAATGTTGAAAATGAATTTACGTTGAGAACAAAACTAAGGCGTGTACCAAAAATATGTTATAGATACTATCTGGGTGCTGAGTGAACGACAGAATTTATTGTATGAGGGCACGAACGCCAGCAATGAAATATTTTTTTTTAGGTAATCTACCGGTTAAGGTAGGTTTTTGGATGGACCCAACTATCAAACAAACATTTTGTGACTCCCCACCTAGCAAACTAATCTATATCAGGTCCCTCTTCATCTCGGTGTACTTCTTTCCTCCCTTCATCTCATCCAACATCCCTATCCTGTTCCTACCCTTACCTCGCTTGCCCAACATTCTTCCCTCTATTACCCTCTTCAACATTCCACTACCGCTCAATACGCCCTTCATCCATTTTTCCTGCCTCCATAGGATTTCTCTCAACAAACCCCTCTCCTCCCCCACCATTTCTAGTACCTCCTCATTTGTTTTCCTTCCGGTCCATTTCATCCACACTCTTCTCCATTCTTCTCCACACCCACATTTCAAAAGCCTCCAATCTACGTCTATCCTCCTGATTCAGCGACCACGTTTCCGCGCCGTACATAGCTACGCTCCATATCAGAGTTTTTACGAGTCTTGTCTTAACATCCCTACTCAACGTCCCCGTCATCAACTCCCTCCTCCTTGAGAAAGCCTCCTTGCCTAGCGCAATTCTTCTCCTTACGTCCCTACCACTTTGACCGTGTTGGTCCAAAACACTTCCGAGATATGTAAACTGTTCTACCTGCTCTATTTCTTCCCCGCCTATTTTAATATTTAGCTTAGCCTTTTTCTTTCTGGAAAATCGCATAACCTTTGTTTTATTAATATTTATTCTCATCCCATATTTATCGCACTGAACCTCCAATTCACTCAACAATGCTTGCAACCCCTTGGCTGACTGAGCAACTAATGCTTGGTCATCAGCAAACCTAACCGATTTTACGAATTCCCCTCCGACTTTCATTCCTACCTCCAGTTCTTCCCATGCCTCTTTAATCATTTCCTCTACATATACGTTGAACAGTACCGGTGACAATGGGCAACCCTGCCTTACACCTCTTCCTAACACTGCCCATCCGGACTCTCCGTTCCCCACTCGCACCTGAGCAGTCTGAGCAGCTGAGCAATGAAATATATAAAACAAAAAAAATATATATATATATATATTAATAATTTCGTCGAAGTAACATAAAAAGAACACTCACACGTTATTTCTTAATAATTTCGACGGAATTAATCTCCGTCGTCATCAGAAGATACAGTAGTACTCTCTGCTGGTATAAGGGAGGTGAGGTATGCGAGAGAGAGAGAGAGAAGGGGATGAAGGAAGGGGAGAACAGGTGGCGGGGGAGGGGTGAAAGAAAGGGTTTGGGAAAGGGAAAGGTAGAATGGGGGTCAGAGGGGAGCAGAGATAGAATAGGAGTGAGAGGGAGGGTGTGGATCTAATTCACAACCGGAAAAGAAAACAATTCGTTTAACCACACATATATATATGTATGTATATATATATATATATATATATATATATATATATATATATATTATCGGGAAGTAAGAATGCAAGATCTGTGCTAACAGTTAAAGATAAATGGGGTAAGATAATAGTTGAACCAGGAAAAATCCAAGAGAGATGGAAGGAATATATAGAAACAATGTATGGTAAAGAACTTAGGCCGACAAGGTTAGACATAGAAAAGGAACATGACGTAGAAGAAGATAGCTTAGGTCCAGGCATACTCGACGATGAAATAGAAAGGGCATTAAAGGAGATGAAAGCAAATAAGGCTGTGGGGGTGGACAACATTCCTGTAGAAATGTTGAAATGGTTAGGGAAAGGTGGGAAGAAGTCCATATATGGACTGATTCGTAGTATCTATGAGGAAGGAATCTGGCCGGAAGATTTTGTGAGATCGGTGTTAGTTCCTATTCCAAAAAAGGCAAAGGCTTCGTCATGTGAGGATTACAGAACAATAGGTTTGATATCCCACGCAGCTAAAGTTATTCTCAGGATCATCAACAAAAGGATAGAGAGTAAGGCAAATGATTACTTAGGGGATGATCAGTTTGGGTTCAGGAAAGGAAGAGGTACGCGTGATGCCATTGCAGTAATGAGATCACTAGTCGAGAGGAATATAGAATACAATCAGGACGTTTTTGCCTGTTTTGTAGATTTCGAAAAAGCGTTTGATAGAGTGAATTGGGAAAAATTAATGCGTGTATTGCAGAAAATAGGAATGGATTGGAGGGACAGGAGACTGATCCGCAACCTGTACATGTCTCAGACTGCTCAGGTGCGAGTGGGGAACGGAGAGTCCGGATGGGCAGTGTTAGGAAGAGGTGTAAGGCAGGGTTGCCCATTGTCACCGGTACTGTTCAACGTATATGTAGAGGAAATGATTAAAGAGGCATGGGAAGAACTGGAGGTAGGAATGAAAGTCGGAGGGGAATTCGTAAAATCGGTTAGGTTTGCGGATGACCAAGCATTAGTTGCTCAGTCAGCCAAGGGGTTGCAAGCATTGTTGAGTGAATTGGAGGTTCAATGCGATAAATATGGGATGAGAATCAATGTTAATAAAACAAAGGTTATGCGATTTTCCAGAAAGAAAAAGGCTAAGCTAAATATTAAAATAGGCGGGGAAAAAATAGAGCAGGTAGAACAGTTTACATATCTCGGAAGTGTTTTGGACCAATACGGTCAAAGTGGTAGGGACGTAAGGAGAAGAATTGCGCTAGGCAAGGAGGCTTTCTCAAGGAGGAGGGAGTTGATGACGGGGACGTTGAGTAGGGATGTTAAGACAAGACTCGTAAAAACTCTGATATGGAGCGTAGCTATGTACGGCGCGGAAACGTGGTCGCTGAAGCAGGAGGATAGACGTAGATTGGAGGCTTTTGAAATGTGGGTGTGGAGAAGAATGGAGAAGGTGAAATGGACCGAAAGGAAAACAAATGAGGAAGTACTAGAAATGGTGGGGGAGGAGAAGGGTTTGTTGAGAGAAATCCTATGGAGGCAGGAAATATGGATGAAAGGCGTATTGAGCGGTAGTGGAATGTTGAAGAGGGTAATAGAGGGGAGAATGTTGGGCAAGCGAGGTAAGGGTAGGAACAGGATAGGGATGTTGGACGGGATGAAGGGAGGAAAGAGGTACACCGAGATGAAGAGGGACCTGATGTAGATTAGTTGCTAGGTGGGGAGTCACAAAATGTTTATTTGATAGTTGTGTCCATCCAAAAACCTACCTTAACCGGTAGATTACCTAATAATAAATAATATATATATATATATATATATATATATATATATATATATATATATATATATATGCACATACCCACACCCATCAGCCCATATCAATACGTACCCAGATCTTACTGGGAAACCATAAATGGCACAATTAGAGGAACTGGCCCCTCTACCCTGATGTGTGAATTTCACACGCTGTCGGGCTTAGTACATGGGTGAAATCTACCATCACCTACAAAACCGACCTTAGGTTTGAATCCTGTGTTTTTGGCTAAATATATATACATACATATATAATCATATTTTTTAATATATTTTATTTTTTATATTTTATGCAAAAAAACACTGTTCAGTAATTTTTATTTTTTTTTATAGAAAAATAATAGTCTTAAAAATTTAGTTTATTTCCGATAGGAAAAAAATAAATTAATCTTATAAAAAACTCGCTTCCTTCAATCGTGATATGTATGACACGACATAAATTCACCCTGAATGAGTTTTCTTAAACAATTAAATCGTATTAATCTCACTGAAGGGTTAAAGTTAGAATGCTGTATTCATTTTGTTTTCAATAAAGTCGCAAAATAAGGTTACTAAATGTCTTTAGGGTATTGAATGAGGCATTGAAAAAATAGTGATTTTGATTAAGTAGGTAACAGAAAGGAAAGGTTTGATAAAGTCTAAAAATATCTAATAAAGGAAGAGTCTAAATACAGTCTCAGTAGCGCATGATGCATGATGAGTCTTCAAAGAAGTAGGGAAAAAAATCAGCAAATATGTTAAAAAATCTCTACTTTTTAGCGAACATAACAGAACCAAAATAATTATGCACTGTATGCACAAAAATTATTTAAAATTATTTTTTATAGAAATCTACAAAATTTGACCAATAGGAAGATGGAGGGTAAATATCTATAAAGGCTGGAAAGTTCACAGGCACGCTGCATAGTACGAAATGGAAGGTGAGCGTATGCCTCTATGAATATCGAATATTAAATGTGGTAAATCACGGGGGAAATATAGCCTGTCACCTTCCCCGAAATGACAGAGTGAAAGATTTATAATTTGTGCGCGTGACAAGCATATCTTGCATTTAACGATGTGTAACGTATAGCTATGGAACATGAATGCCGGTAAACATGCGTTTCAGTTACTAAGGATTGAAACATTCGCACCCGCCGCGATTCCGGGAGATGAATCACGGAGAGTCAAAAAGCAAAAAGAAAGAAACGGGACGGGAGCCGCTGAGAGTTTTCCAGTAAACGCGCTCATATCCGTGAGTTGCGTGCGCGCTCGCCATTAAATCGAACCGGGGGCGGCGGCGAGTCCACGCCTCCGCCCGCCTTGACGCCCGTCCCATTCGACCGCTTTTCATCCCGCAGGTACGGCGACCTCGGCGTGGTGGTGTCCGGCGGCGGTGTGGCGTCCGCCCTGGGCGCCAGCGTCCTGTGCTCCCTCATCCCCGGCCTCACCTACAGACAGCGCACGATGTGTAAGTCGGCTCCGGACGCCGTGGCGGCCGTCGGAGTGGGGGCCCGTCTCGGGCGCAACGAGTGCGCTGCTCAGTTCGGTCACCGCCGCTGGAATTGCACCCCCATTGGCTCGGACACGGTCTTTGGTCACGTGGTCGTCGTCGGTAAGTGCAGCGTCTCCATTGACGAATTTCACTCTAGTTTCCTGTGCAAGTGACTGCATCGTTGTCAAATACCCCAACCAATGGTCGTGTATTTAGAGGAATATATCGGTGTTTGCGGAGAAATGTGACAACAATGGAAGTCATTTCACTCGACCCAAATTGAGTAAATGGCATCACGTGTGGTCTTGCTCCTGCAGGATATACTGATATGGAGCTTAGAGAACTCTCTAATGACTAATAAATCTTCAAGACAAGGCTGCGGATGAAGATATTTGGCCAAAAATTGTTTCCATTTTTAATATGAAACTAGAGAAATCTTACGTAATTTTACCCAGAATCTTCATTTCTCATCTTTCATAACGTTCTCGATCAAATGGAAGGATATTATGTCACATATTCTATCCTGAGGTCATTGTCTTACAAAATGAAACGATGTTTACCGGTGAAATGATAAAAAATTGGTGTCCATCAATCGATTTCATAATCAATAGGAAAAGCATGGTATCAATACCTAGAATCCCAGATTCCTCTTGTCTAAATATTCTTTATTTTTCTAGCTTGCTGATACATATAGTCCCATTCTCGTTTTGAAAAATTCATAGGATTCATATACTATTCATTACTGGTCTGGTATAAAAGGACTTGACTATTTCACATAATATTTGCCATTTTTAGGTGAAGAAATTTTTATTTTCCCTGATCAGAGTTTGAAAAACTAATTACGTACTTTTGAAGGTGAATAAAATTGCACGTTCTTAGCCATTCTTCACAAAATTAATCGCTATACTTTGTTTTATTTTGTATTTCTTCAGTTCAAGCCTTTTAAGGACGACTGCTCGTCTTATACGTAAAATTTTTTATTTTTATATACATCATTATTTTTTATTTTTAAAAAAATAATGATGTGAGTGTTGAAAACGAAAGCATTTCCATTTCAAGGCTATTATTGCATAACTAACATGTCAGATTGTTTAACCAGTCCACATTTACGATCCAATTCAATACCTGAGACAACCTTTAAGTCTTCATAGGCAAATTAGGAAGAGTCAAGAAAAACAACCAAGAAATGAGCGAGTGGAGAAAATACCGCTCGATTTTGGCAAGCTTGAAAAGGTTAAGATTGTATCTCTGCTCATTAAGCCACGACAAATGTACCGCCGTAAAAGCTGATTTTTTTTTACCTGCGTGTATATCAGCAGGAACGAAAACGAGGTAAGATTTGAAGCAGGTTGTTAATTATAGCCAGGCTTCAAAGAAGTTCTTGCTGAGCGTGAAAATTCAGTCATTTTTTTCTATATCTATTTTCTCTTTTGCCTACCTAACAAATGAGGAATGCGAACAAAGAATGAACTCTCATATTTACAATGAAACGTAGTTCGGATCGATAAATATCTACTGAATATCGCTTCATCTTCGTTCCCTGTCCATCCAACTTTAGAAACACTTCATGCAGTTTAGTAGACGAAAGATACAGGGTTAAATGTCTTATTGGTATAGAGTATTGCTTTGACGGTTGCAATTCCCCATTCTACATAAGCAAATCATTAATGCAAGTGGCAATCGTATTTGTGTTTCGCGGGATGCATACAGATCAGGATACACACATACGAGTGAGGATTTACGCTCGTAAATCCTCACTCCACCAGGGAAAGAATATTTGCTTCTTATGTGTGTGTGTGTGTGTGAAAAAAATAATTTGTTCATAAAAATATATATGCGTATATGCGGGTCGCGATAGTCCACGGGTAGGACTCCTGACCGTTACACGCGGGTTTGATTCCCGGGTAAACCTCTTTGGGCAACTGCAGCTCCACCAAAACTATGTGATTTTTCCGGTACCAGATCTTCCTGGGAAACCATAACCGGCACAGGGAAAGGAAATTGACCCTCTACCCTGATGTGTGGATTTCACACGCCGTCGGGTGATCTCTACCATATACCAAACCGACCTTCGGGTTGATTACTGTGTTTATGGTTTATATGTATGTGCATACGAGTATATATATATATATATATATATATATATATATATATATATAGAGAGTCTGACCTGAAGAAGGCCTCGGAGTAGGCCGAAAGCTTAAATCATCTACAGTGTGAGTGTCCTTTTACGTGTTATCTGTTTTATTCTGTGTTCTATTGTGCCGTCCAAAAGTTATATTGCTCTCGTGAGTACTTCCGCATCATCGATATATATATATATATATATATATAAAATCAATTGATACATTTTTTATTACATATATATAATGTTTTAATAACTTTCAGGAGACCAAGATAGTAATGAATAATTGACGAAGCACTTTTCCACTTGATAAAATTTATTTTACGACTAGGGTTTGATGTATGTTAATGATGTATTTATTTAAAACATTATGTTCGACTTTTTATTTTATGCATCCTTTAATGTTAAATTAAAACGTAATGCTGAAAAAAATGCCTTAGATAAATGTTGCTTTAGAATTTGATAAGCACTCCATGAATACGAAATAGCAAAATGAATCGAGAAATTCTCCAAAGAGACCAGCGGTCGGTTTAATTTGTAAGAAAATTCATTCCGTTCACCATTAATATTCGCTAGAGGTAATCAGCTATCAGTCTATTCAGTAGCGCGGCGTTTCTCATTGCGGGATGCTCGGGCCTGGCATCAATCCATATATGCTCAACCTTTTTGCTTCCGAAAAATAGAATAAATCAGAATCCAATCTCCATGGCAATTAGGCGGAGCACGTGCCGATCCCTCATGGCCTCTCTACATGCACGAGGCTAATTGCGGCAATTTGCGACTCCCGTCCGTCCCTCACGGGAGGATGGTCCGGTGCCTCAAGAGCACGGGAGATCCCCCGCTGATGCCCGACGTCATGAGTTATCCGATCGATTATATTACTCGCGGGGCTTTTCGATTGCGAGCTAATCACTCTCCCTCTCTCTCTCCCTTACACGAGTCCGCTCGACATGTGGGCGCGAGGGTTGCGAGAGAGAGAGAGAGAGAGAGAGAGAGAGGTGTGATCCGTCCGAAGGGGTGGGAATGGCGTGACGGGGTTGTTTGAGGGGAGAGGGGCGACGGGGTGGAAGAGAGACGGGGTGGAGAGGAATTCCCAGCCGGGAAATCTTGGCAGCTGTTGGCGTGCGTCCCGATAGATAAGGACGACCCTGGGTTCGTTCCTTCTCCCACAGCTTCTCTCCTCGCCCCAATAGTGTTTCTCGAGAGACAAGACGCCCTGCCGTCTCCGGAATACGGAGAAGGTGCAATGCGAGGATGCAGGTGGGTAGGTGGGGTTGCAGAACTTTCGGGGAGGTTGCCAAATGAAACTTCGGTGGCCAACGATGACGACGCGTGCATAAGTGCACTCTTGCGAGGAGGGAGATAATGAGGAATTTTGAATCAGTGTTATCTATACGGTGAATGCGACTTCCCTTGAAAACTTTCCATTGTTTCTTTCTCTGCTGAAACTGTAACTGGTTTTTGATGTGATTTCCCCTCTTCCCTCGCACATCCAACTCTGAGCTGAAATTCTTAAGTAAGCTTTAAGGTAGCTTTCTATCTTTTACGTCTCTTTTTTCTTTATCTCGAAAAACTTTAGTTTTCAACGTATCCCATCATCCAAGTTAACGCGTTTCCAATGGTAGATGCGCAAATAAAAGTAACACTGATGCCTTTCCGAAGGTTTCCATCGTATTTTGACCAAAAAGAGTAAATGAACATAGATCTAATTGAAAACATGAACTGAATCAAGAATGTTATCTGATTTACAAAAAAAAAGCCTTTTTTGATGGATAAGAAAATGTTTTATTTAGTTTCGACGCATTAAACAGTCATGGGAATTTTGTTGCTGTTTTTATTATGTTAATAAGGCCCCTCCTATTTTTTATAATAATTGTCCAGAAGGTAATATGCGTGGCAAAAATGATTACCTCATGAACTCAGCGATTGATAGATATTTTAACTAAGGTTACCTAAGATGCTGTACGCATCATTTAATTAGTCTAATGGATAATCACTCACAAAGATGGAATCTGATATCTCAATCAGTTAAATTACATCGTCATTTAAAATTATACAGGATTCTCATCCATAAAATATATAAACGTTATAATGAAACCATTTCAGAGAGTAAAAATCATTCGCCTTGACCGGGATTCGAACCCGGATCCCTCGATATCCGGCCGAGTGCTTTAACCAATTAAGCTACCGAGACGTCCTCTTACACTCTGAAATTTTGGGGGCTTTAAAGGAACAAGATGTTATGACGAAATACCGTACATACAATGTCACAGGCATTTGTAGTCGTGCACGACGCGCCACAGTCCACGATGTTAATAAAGCCAATTTCAAACACTTAGGCTGTTCATACCTTAGACAAATTTCAAGAAACTGTAACAGTAACTTTAACGGAGTCACCCGCTATGTGTGCATTATAATGCAACCATTTCAGAGAGTAAAAATCATTCGCGAATGTTTTTTACTCTCTGAAATGGTTGCATTATAATGCACACATAGCGGGTGACTCCGTTAAAGTTACTGTTACAGTTTCTTGAAATTTATATAAACGTTTCTTGGAATTCCATTTTTGGACAGTAATAGCCTCTCTTAGAACTATCTGAGATATTTAGCGATAAAAAACACAGAAAATATTTATTTATGATTTTTTTCTTTGATAATTTGTCAAAGCAAACGATTTTTTGTTAATAAAAATATCAATATAGACCATAAAAGAACTATTTTTTTCTTAATATATATGAATTTTTTCCTTAGGTATACGCACAGACATTACTTTATTTCTTTATTCGACTAGACAGAAAAGCATTGCTTTTAACACTTAAAAGTTAAGTGACTACTTTAAGTTTCAATTTCACGTTTTTTATATTCGATGCGTAGGAATATATTCATGAAAATATATCCATGGCAAAGTGTGAATGTGAAGTAAAGTGAGAACTCACTACAGTAATAACAAACACACTGATATACAGACCATTTATGAATCATACTCTTGAACGTTTAAAATATATGGTCATACTTACAGGAGTGTGATAACCCCATGCTTTAAGAACTCGCACGTTGAGTTTTTTTCTGTCTCGTTCCCATGCGTCGGCCTCCACCCCGTGCCACGTCTCATTAGTCCCACTTTCAAACCCAGTTTGTTTAACTGCGACCTCTACCGAGTTAAACCCAATTTATTGCGATCCAAACGACGATGGAGATGCCATAAATAATGTACTTAAGTCAGTTTATGGCGTACACCAGGTTATTTCTTGCACTGCTATCTCTCATTTAAATAAGTCGCCTAGTAATTCCAAATTTCATTTTTTTCCCTCTCCTTCTATCTTTCATTTTTGAGAAATAACTTCCTACTAAACGTGTTTAACTCCCATTTGCTTAATTATGTGCGTGGATATATTCCGTTTTCTCCTTCAAGTGAGTCAGAAATCGCTGGATGTGAGTGTAGGAGCAACGCTGGAAGAAATCCCTTTTCATACGGTGCTTTAAAAAATGGGCGTAACCATTACTAATGAGTTCGGCGGGATAAAGACCCATAATTTAGTCTATATGGCTCAATCTTGTTCCACTTCAAAGGCTAAGCAAATAAAATCAGTGAAATTTAAGCTGGCGTATCCTGAGGTGAAGATCGGAACGGGTAATGAAGTAAATGATGTCACAGTCGTATGCATTGGAACATCATACAATGCTGAATTTGGGAATCCTAGTGTTGGATCCAGTGTGCGTGGCAGCACTTCAATTGCAGACCTATTAAAAAGCAACAACACGTTAACATAAATAATTATATGTTAAAATTACATGATGTTTGCTGAAATATAAATATTATTGTTTTTCTGGCTGTAAGGATATTGTGATCAACCAAAGTGTAGCCAAGCGTTAATCATCCATTCACACAGGCCGTTTTAACAATTGAAATATTTATCACTTAAATCATTTTATCGAAACATGTAATGCGTTTTACATTCGCAAATATCATACCTTTAGGTTTACCGAGAGTTTAGATTATTTTAACCCCGCTAAACTTTATTTTTAACGTCAAAATAATATGTTTATCGTATGTGTGATTATTATGAAAATTTACTGAAATATATCTGATTGCACTTTCATTGTTTGATCAAATCGACTACTGACGGCTGTTTATGATGATGATGTTGCAGAAGACATAAATAAAAACTCTTAGTCTGGAAAACAGGAATAAATTGCTCACGAAAGACTTTTCATCTACGGTAAGAATATATTTAGGAGAACAGTTTACTCCGTCAACAAAAATCTTGATTCCCTGTGGTTAGTTAAACGCGCAAGAATCCACTTCTGGTCCCTTCTAGACTTGTTGATCAATTGTCTCGATGAATTGGTGTGCGTTTTTTTAACGACAATGGACAGATAGAATCAGATCCAAAACCATGTAATATTTTGTATTCAAAACCATCCCCGCAAATACGAGTATCGTATGCCTTTGTTTTCCTATGGCTGGTTTACGAAATCTATTCCCATCTTAGCTTCTCTCAATGGAGTAGATCGCCCTCCTTAATTATTGGAAGTAATTTCAAATGGCGCAGAGCGAGAGCAGTTAAAATACCATAGGGACATAAGCGCGCAACGTCGTGGGTCTCACCACTGCAAAGAACCACGAAAAACCAACGATCTGCGAGTGAAGCCTGTGGGAGCTCGCGTCCTTGAGGGACCATATGTATATTTTTTTCGGCCGGGGATATTACCGCCACCTCGTCCTCGGCACGGGGTCGCCCGCTACAAGGAGCGAGGGCAGGGACGGGAAGAGGGGAGACGGAGGGGGGCACATTCCTGTTCCCTTTTTTCACATTGATATAATGGTGCGCTCTCGGGTATAATGAAGACATAGCGTAGGAGAGAAAGAGATATTGTATGGCGGCGGCGTCGGAGGGGTTTTTTGCGATTAACATTCGAGGGCGGATTATTGTGTCGCCGCCCCGTCGATT
Organism: Hetaerina titia; assembly: GCA_037158775.1. Classification (NCBI taxonomy): domain Eukaryota; kingdom Metazoa; phylum Arthropoda; class Insecta; order Odonata; family Calopterygidae; genus Hetaerina; species Hetaerina titia. Next base: position 49,346,670 of record CM073773.1, on the reverse strand, counting down.
TAGCCGCGCATATACCTGGCCTGAGGGGAGGGAGAGGAGAGTGATGGGTGTGAGTTGTTTGGGAGCGGGGAGTGGGATAGAAACAATGACAAACGTGGTTGTTTGGAGCTCGTGCATTGGATCGCGGCCGCCCCCCCCCCCATCACCCCCACCCCCGACTCCGATGGTGCGGTAAACGCGCGTTAAATGTATTCGTTCCCATTAAAATATTCGAGGGTGGGATGGGAGATGGGTATGCGAGAGCAGCGTTTAATTCGACTGTTTATCATTCGTACGAGAGAGCGCTTTCCCCTCCACGATTTTTGCCTTTGTTTGACGCTTGTTTGATCCGTTATTATTCAAATCCAAGGTGGGGGCAGGGCGTTATAATATGCAAACGTGAAATATTAACCTCTTCAGCCTCCCGAGTTCATCTACTGAGCCCTTTTGTGTTCCGTCAAATGGAGTGAGGGCGTTTTGGGGACAATGATTGTTACGTATAGGGCGAAATACTTTTCGATGCTCAGAGAATGCATCGGAAAGCGATAAATTTGATTCAGTTTAGTTTCACTATATCCAATATTATATTTTTATTGAGTAGCTATTGTCTTTTTAAAGTAAGTTTTATCTTGTTTACAAGAAAACGCCGAGACCGTAAACTTGAGTCAAGTTTATGGCCTCGGCATTTTTTTGTTTACATTGATTCACGACCGTAGCTACATTCCTTGTATATTTAAAGTTTTATCTTAATTGTAATGATACATGTGCTAGAAATATGTTGATAAGAGAAGGTAAAAAATCCAAAAATTAATTTCGTACATTTCCTAGGATGGATTTCGTATATTGTGATGTTTAGTGGACATTACCTATGGATGTACAGGGTACGATCTTAATAAAAATTTTAATGTTTTTCCTCTATATATACTCCTGTAAATTACAGATTCAGTTGTGGTGTGGTGGAATTGCAACGAGCACCATGTAGGGTATTAGTATTGTAATAATAGGTCATTTAGGATACCTTAGTTTTTCTTATTGTTGAGCAACACTAAACAGTAATGTGCGTCACCAAATATTACCATTAATATAAGCAGTGTAGAACTTGTTTTTTCCTGATAGTAGCCGACGTAGTGAACTTGTTTCGCAGATGATACTTGAAATCCTGTTAGCGCTGGGAGTTTTATTATTCTCCATGATCGAAGCTTTCTTTAACAACATAACTGTAATGGCGTTACCGACACAATGTACACATTCAGATAGGAAAATTCGATCTTGTACAAATTATGATGAAGTAATAGAAAATTCAACCAATGAATATTGTGAAATAGTGCCAGGACTATCATTTACACGCGAATTTCTGTTACCTCCGGACAAAAGAAGTGAGATTGACGCCCGAAGATTCATATCCTTCTCCGTCGATACATCGAACGAAAATGATTGATTTCCCTTTCAGCCTTCAATCAAGATTTTCGCGTGCCCCAACCGAGTCCCGGAACCCCGGAACCAGTGAAGTAGGCCAAAATGCTGTAAATCAATTTCGATGCAAAACAATTAGTTGGTTTTAAGAGGCGGGCGAGAGGTTGTATCGGGCACGACGGAGATGGCTTATCTGCAAAATGGACGCCGTGGAAAATGTAGCAAGAGTGGAAGTTTCAGAGGTACCTACTCGACCCACTCCTGGTGGGGGCCGTTTTACATGCCCTTGGGTATCTCGATCGACGGGCTCTCCCACTCCGTGCTCCGTCACTCTTCTCCCCCCCCCCTTCCCTTCCCTAGCCAGTCTCCCTCGTAATACCGGCCGAGTGGCGAGTTAAAAAGTATCGTTCTCCTCGCGGGTCGATAAAAATGCCTACAGCTGTGGCGTGCCTCTCCAGCCTACAAGTCTGCGAGCCACCCAAAAAACTCCACCCGAGAATGCGCATCCTTATTTCGGATACGTGGAGGTCGGTTGTATTGCCCACTAACTCGGTTTGATTAGTCATCGCTTGGACTTATTTTTGCTTTGAGCTCGAGAATTGTCCTCCTAGCGGCTTCAAATAATTACTGGATTTAAAGAAGCGGTGAATCAGCTCGTGTACTCATACTGATGCACAGACAGATTGGAATATCCTATGTACTGACAGTTCCCCGTGGTTTTCCGAAAACGTGTCTTCAGAAAAACTTCTGGAGCCGAAACAAATTGGGTTCAAAGTTTGCCAATATTTACTTTTAAATGCGTCATGTGCTGTCTGAAAGCTGTAAGTACTCCTGTACACGAGAATGTCTAGGGGGTAAAAAATAATGTATGTAATCTCAACTTTAATTTTTGAGGGAGTAAGAATATTGGTTAAGAAACCTTTATTTTTTGCTTGAAATTAATATGAAAATTGTGAGCAATATAGCAAAATAATGGATATGTATCTTTTATCGCTCGTATGTATCTTTTATGAGTAAATGCAAACATTTATTTCCAAATCGTGGAATGTTGATTGAAATTAATGTAAATATTTTTAACACTACTGTGAAAAAGAATGATCAGAGATGTTTGTATCATTTAATAGTATTGGTTTGCACGCATGACTACCAATCTTATGTGTAGCAAATGTAGATAGCTGATTAGAGAAGATGAGATACTTAATGAATTTGATCTTTTGAGACTCAACTTTGTGAAAATTATTGATCAATGAATAAATGAATTTAATATTTTTCACACCAAGTATTTTTATCGTTTATGTAAAAAATACCAAGTATATTTATTCATTGAAGACAAGATATTAGTAATTATATTAGGTTTTTCACTCAATTGGTATTTTTTCATTTTTATTTTACTCTGTAGTGTTAAAAAGATGAGGTGAGTAGGATTCCTGAAGTTAAAATTGGTTTTCGTAAATACTCACATGCAAGTTAGCAGGTAGTTAGCGGATAATGGAAGGACAAGAAGCGTGGGTACGTTCCTTTCACCGTTTTTATATAAAGACTTACGTCTGATAGAACCGAATCTGGCGTTTGAAAGTGGCGAACAATCGTAGAAAGCCCGTTTTCATTAAAGTGCAAAAATTCCCCAGCGCTCCTAGCCGTGGGGGTGGGATGGCGGGGGCGGTCGACCTCGGTTCCCGGGCGGTGACAAACGGGCGTCCGCGTGGGGGGAGGAAGCCCGGTGCATCGCGGGGGAGGGAAGGAGAGATCATAATGTGAAACGCGAGAGCGGGCTCAAAGGCCGGTCCGGTCGGGTGTGGGAGTGGCACCCCGCCGGGAGGCCACCCGGCGGGGTGCCCTGGGTGTGCGTGGTGCCAACCCCTGCCCCCACACCCTTCCTCCCTACACCCACTTGCCACCTCCAACCTCGTACTTTAGAGGGCACTCTTGCGGAGGAGGCTGAGGTCATGGGTCAGGCAGACTCGTCCAGGTGCTACCTCCCCGCTCAACTGGCGTTCCGCGTCGCCGTGGTTTGCTGCCGTCGCGGACTGATGGCACACTTATCTCTCTTACAAACTTTGACGAAACTATTTATTTAGAGACTATTCCACTGTGGATCGTAAAATTATGTAGCTAAGTTATCACTATCGCAGATCTATCAATTCGGTAACAAGACCAAGGTATGCAGCGTAGAGGGATAAAATAACCCTGCAATTGATAGAAGGGGCATTTTCATTTGCTAGCAAAAATAAAGTTGTTACATTTTATCCTCGCTGCAAAGACAGCAGAAAAACATGTTGAATTTGGAACCAACTGCACCGTTTGATTAATAGATCTCAACCCATTTTATAGTATTTAATTCTATGAACGGAGGACAGCAGACGTTTTTAATTCATTTCAAGCATCTATGGATTTTATCAAAGTCAAAAATATTCTCGAAAGGAATTTTCCCCTTTTTTCATATTTTTCACAAAAGTTTGTTGAGGTTATGAAGTCTTTCTTAAAGTGGGGATATGTATTTCCATATCCACAAAGTGAAAACATGCTCGGATAGTACAGGTGATTAAGCAGATAGAAAACAGCTTGACTTCGTTTCGGGAAATAGTTCAATGGTAACGGAATCTCGATTCCAATTTTTTAAAGCTAAAGCAAATCTCACACGATGGTTGGTCCACATTCATGATAGTTTTCTGGCTATGGGAGCCTCTAGAAGTAGCTTACTACGTAAATTGAAAGCGTTTCTGTTAAGATTGGACAATTAAGGAGACACCCCAAAAGACTTCTATAGCAGGTAAACGGTTCAGTTCACTAAGGTTATTCAAAATAATACGTACCTAATACTACTTAAAATCAGTGGAACGATCTGCCAACGAGACCACCACATTTTTTGTGAATGGATACGTCCAAATTTCAAGAAACTGCGGGAGATGCCGCAACAGTAACTTTTAACGGAGTCATCCACCAACATACATTTCATTGCAACAATTTCAGAGTGTAAACATCATTCCCCTTGACCGGGATTCGAACCCGGATCCCTCGATGTCCGGCCGAGTGCTTTAGCCAGTTAAGCTACCGAGGCGTTCTCTTAAACTCTGAAATTTTTGGGCTTTTAAAGGAACAAGATGCTGTGACGAAACACCGTACAATTTCACAGGCATTCGTAGTCGTGCGCGACGCACCACAGTCTATCAAAAGCTAATCACAGTTATCACAGTTAATCACAGAAATCACAGTTTAAAAGTCCAAAAATTTCTAAGAGGATGCCGCGATAGCTTAACTGGCTAAAGCGATCGAGGGATCCGGGTTCGAATCTCGGTCAAGGCGAATGATTTTTACTCTCTGAAATTGTTGCAATGGATATTTCCAATTAAAGATCAATGCATTTCGATGAGGTATCGTGCAGAAATGAAACCAAATCAAGTTAGATGAATTAATAGGGGTATTTAAGAGAGCTGAGAGAAGGAAATTATACAGAGGAGACCCTATAGTGACTCTATTTCTGCCTTTTCATGGACATACGCGAGAGTCAGACGATGAGTAATACTGAGATCTTCGGGAGAGAAAATTCATGCGTTCCATGCATTCACCTGGATTGAAGGTGACTCTTGGTTTAACTTGGCTCTTGGATAGTAATTCTCTCAATGGCATACCATATGGCTCCTTTTTAACTGTCGAAAAATAACATGTGGAATATAAAGCATATATATATATATTCTAACAGTATTCATATGCCGTTCACAAAACTCTCAATTTGACTGTAGTGAAAGTGGCTTTAGTGGATTTTGAGTCTCGCCCACATCCATGTGTGACTCATTTCCAGCACCGCATTAATGCGGTCGGGTGCGGCTTCTATCTTTACGTACGCTTGGGATAATGGATAATTTGATTCCGAAAGTGGTTGTGATCCATGTCGCTGAAGAAATGAACACAACGCTTTTCAATTCTCTCTTCACATTGTTTCAAAATATTGTCCTTTGGTACTCTCCATGATATTTTAAAACAAACTTACTGAAACTGAAAAAAATACACTATTTTTGTTGATTCTACCTTGATCTTATTCGTCCAATAGTCTTAATGATGGTAGAATCCGCCTCGTTTTTCGTAGTAGTTTTTATTAGTTTTTATGGGAGGCGACGGACAGCTAAGGTCGTTTGCACCATTAGGGATGGATGGGAAAGAAAGGGTTGGAGAGAAACCCGGCGCAGGTATTGGCCTACTCTTGTCGAAAGGCGCCAAGCGGTTGGCAGTTTAACGTCCCATCCGACGGACGTGGTACTCACTCAAAGTGTTCTCCACAAGGCACCTCAAGTAAGAATCAGGATACCGCTGAAAAATATTTGTTGTCTTCAGGATTTGAACCCGGGCCCTCTCGGTGGGAAGCCTGTGCGTCACTTATCGTTCATATTTCAGCAACCGAAACTCAATTTTGTTTAAGAACCCGTTGGACGGGATTGTGAAAATAATTGAGTTTTAAGTTTTAACGGTATTATCGAATTGGCAACTGGTTTCGGCATGCATGCATTTCTTCCGGAGCAGAAAGAGGCGGAACGGAACGATTCACTCATGAATATCCAGAAATTAACGCAGCGCATCGGTGTTATGCGTTCGGATGTTGTGCTCTTTTTATCCAACCAGGAATTTCACATCGGGTTTAGGAGGCGCCGTGTCATCGCACTCGATGCGGAAGGAAAGGGAGAGCGTAGTGCCCGAATGTTTATGTTAACCAGTTCTCATGCGCTTTCCCGTGTTCCTTTCACGACACTCGTGCGCCACTCTCACCGATGACCGCCGCGGTGCGATCATCAATCACACACCCGCCACACCACGCCAAGGCATCAATAAGGCTTTTAATTCAGACCGCTTTTATAACCACTTCTTTTAAAACTGACGTACGGTCGATCAATTCACTCGTTCCGTCTGTCATTTTCTCCGCATTTTGTCATTGCCCCACTGTTATCGTCCCACGCCCTTAAGTGCTATTCGATATCAACCTCCTTTGATGATCTTGTGTCAAGAATGGTTGGTAACGCAATTAAACACTCTTGAAGTCATAAAATTATTTATATATGCATTTTGATTCTCTGAAACTTTGACATGATGGAGAGAAAGCTCAAGTACATATTATGGTTTAAGTTGCAATGCACAATTTTTAATGCTTCGCATCGGATGGTTCCTCTTTGTGCTGAGGGGATGTCGAGCCGTCATTGAGGGGGGAATCTATTAGCACATTTATTCATTTTATGGGATATTCAAAAGGATTTATTTTAAATTTAATAATTAAAATAAAATTATTACAGCAATCAATTAAATGATGGACAACAAATGTTAGAGAGAAATATCAATGATTATAAATTTTATGTGTGATTAATAAAAATTGGCAATTTTCCACAAAATAAAATTTTTTATTCGACCGGTTTCGATATAACTACACCATCTTCATATTCCACCATATCACGCCTGAAACGTCTCTTTTTATATCTGTATGATTTTAAATAGTTTTAAAGTTTTATAATCATAACTCAAAATTGTATTGACGACATAAGAATCTTCTGTGTTATTATCCATAACAACACTTTAATTATTAGAATAATGATTGATCAATCTTACTACTTTTTCATTCATAATTGTCTAGGTACGTTATATCCTGCTGTCCTTAACGACAGCGTGTGGAGAAGTATTTTAAAATCATCTTAAAGGAGTGATGTCAATTATCAAGTACATAGGTAACCATTGTTTCCATCCACTGCTGCCCCCCGACCTGTTAATTAGTCACTTCTTATTCTCCTCTCTTTATGTCATCTAATACTTTCAGTCTTTTTTTTCCTCCTCTCTACACTCCTTCTGTTGTGTCCTCCTCAATGGCCATTGTATTCCCATTCCCTATTAGCACATGCCGTATTCAGTTTTATGTTCTGAATACAGAGAGCTGTATCTTATCTTAGCAGCGTTCCCTCTTCTACAGTCCTGTGACCCTCGAAGAACTCTGGGAGTTTCATCAGTTTATTTTTAGAAAACGAGATTTTATATTAAATTTCACGTAATTGTAATCATGTAGTAGAAACGGCAGAGAGGAGGAGTGGAGTGATCGCAGTTGATGAGCTATTTCACCTTGGTTTTGAGGAGATGGGGAATCGTCAAGAAGAAAGACTATTCATATTCGTCAGTCCTGGTTTCTGTTTTATTTTGAGTGGTCTGATCTGCCAATGTAATGGGATCCTAATAACTTTTTCGATGACAAAAGTAAACTTGATCATTCCGCAGGCACACATCTAAAAGTATCACTCACAATTGCTTTTCTTCGTGTCCAATGGGACTCTCTTTCTAGTTACTCCAATCATCCCGCTACGCTTACATTCTCCTGGCAACAGTCTTGACTAATCCAGGGAATTATTTTTGTTAACAACCTGATCACGTAATTGGCATTTACTCCAAAGCATCCCAAATATATTCCAAAAGTGGTTCATTTCGAAAAAAGCATCTCTTCTTTATTTGTTTTCTTAACCTATCGCCACCCTAAAATAAAAGGGTGGCGGTAGCCATTTTTCAGTTCTAAGGAATTGAGTCTTCATATGTATAACTTTCGAGGTTTGGGGAGAATTCATTGGTTATTTCTTTTCGAAATCTTCTCCGGGATCTCTTCCGATTAAGGATATTTGTCCTCTTTCAATGCGCATAAAAATCTATACATGCGTTGAAATTCCCTGAAATCCATGGGAATGGTGTTGGCAGGGAGTATACAATACCGAGTATGAACAAAGCGAGTAGAGCTGTAACGTCACGTAACTCACATTAATTCACATTTACACAATGCCTTTTAAGCCTCCGCAAGGGCGTGGGGGTGTAAATTACCAGCCAAACATGGACAAATTTAAGGTATTTCGTGCTTTTGAATATTAATTTGCTCGAATACACTAACACTCGTACAAATACGCAAACATGCTCGTGTAACAACTAGTTTGCCTGGCCAAATCATTAAATCTGGGTTCCCGTGCAAATGCAATCGGGTGCTTGTGCTCCGTATAGTAATGAATGGTAGTATACAAAAACGCTTGCCATGTTAACTTCATCTCTTGATATTCACTAAATCCACTCATCTCCAAGAGTCCTTGAATGAGCTTATAGATGGCCTGGATTTTTTTTATTTCACATCGGTTGGTCTCAGAACCAGAAGTGCCCGGGGAAGCCCTGTAGGTCTCCCGACCTCCTCCCGTCTCCCTCACGATATTTCATGTACCCACCTCTTATCTTTGTTCTCTCCCTTCCCACACCATCAAAAATCCTTACGCTCGTTCTTACTTCGCCCTTCCTTCCATGCCCATTTCCCCCGACCTCACAACCGGCAGTCTCCCTTCCTCAACGGCCCGAAACTGTCTTCAGATCAAAGATCTACACCCCCGGGCATCCTCGATCTTTTCTCCTGCCCTCGGCCTCTCCATTCTCCAGCAATTCTGCCCCGAGTTCCGAGAAACGTACATATACCGTACTGATTTCCCCCTCCACCCATTTCCGCTCGCCGTCCTTTTGCATGTGATGCGGTCCTATGAAAAAAAAGTAAACTCGATGTATCCATGACAGTTCTGTGTTGGTCATTATCTTGTCATAGCCCCCTCTCTGCGTTTAATCCTTCCTCGTGAGCAACCCCACATTTTGAATCGCAATGCCTTCTTTTTCAGCTCGTACAGTCGCCTCCTCTGCCATTTGAATTTCAACAATGATTATATAGGAAAGTTCCCATCTTCACGTATCGAAGCCACCTACTTATTTTACCAAACTATATTCAGAGTACGTCTGCCACCTAGCTTGAATAGCAACCTGTAATTAAAAAATCTCTCTACGAGTGCAAAAAATATTGAGGGAGGTTAGTTTTTATTTAGCTGAATAGAAAATCATCACACGTGACACCAATCTCACTAGTTGTAATCTTGAAATCCTCCTCTCAAACCATTCTTAGTTTGCAATATATTAATAACAAAACTATTCGGCACGTTTTTGATCATGTCGGAAAAAGTTGTAGAGTAACAAAGTGACGCTAACTTAAGCAATGGCGGAAGTTGTAATGGCCGCCAAAGTCGAAAAGTTTGATAATTGTAACGGCACATAAGTAATCAGTTTCATGAGTCGCCCACGTATTATATATATATAGAGAAATACTACCAGCGTCTCTGTCAAATTTATCACACCAGAAATCATCTTTCGAAGTATTTTTAAAGAACACGAAGAATTTATTTTTAGTAAGCCTTCGAAATATACAGACCAATAATATTTTATCTCCAAGTCCGCTCGAAGTCGATCTAAAAGGTGAACGAATGCAAATTGACCCTCCCACTCGATAAAATGTCTTGTTTACATTCTAAGATAAGAGAATACCTTTTCCTCACCATTCTTTTTCGCGGAGCAAATTCGACTTCGTTGATCTTCGTCCTTCTGATCCTACGCACTTCGTCCGTCTGATGTTCAAACGCGATGGGGCTTTAGCGAGCCGCTTACCTCCGCTTCCAACCGTTTGAACAATAGCGAAGCTTCGGGACCTGGTGGTCATCAAGTGAAAAACATTGTGATGGATTTCGGGTCGTGGAATTGGATGTCGCAGGGGTCGATGGTGACAACTTGTAGGGGGAAACGAGGGCCGCGGGTAAGCAAACATCTCATAGAGGCGGAAGGGATAGAGAAGCGTGAGGAAGTCACGTCCCCTCACGGCGAACGAAAGGACCAGGAGCGAGATAGAGACAGAGAAAGGGAAAGAGAAAGCCTGTTTTGTCGCATTCATAAATATTTGTCGCGCGAGAGGGTGGACGAGTTTTTTTCCTCTCCGCTTTTGAGGTGTTTTCCGGGGAGTTTTGTAGTGGTCTTGTTTGTTGAGTCGCATCTGTTGTGTTCTTTTTTCTTCCCTTCGCTCCAACACCCTCCCCTTCCGTTTGCGTCCAACCTGTGGGAAGAGCGTGGAGAGGGCGGGAGGAGAGACCTCCAGCGGCGGAGGACCAGTTAGTCTAATCACACGCCGGCAGACACGGTGTCCACGTAGACGGGGGGTCCTTTCTCGCGGCAGTTCCAGCGGCAGTGGGGGATGGATGGGCGGTTGGACGAGGAGGAGGGGGATTGCGGAGGACGAGGAGGATATATATATAAATAGGAGTGGAAGGGGAGACTACGACAGGGAGTGGGGACGTAATCTTCGGGCAAGTGAGAAACCAAGAATTTCTGAGGTAACAACTTGTTTTTATTTTTTCCATATTTACTTTTGCTATCTCCGACAAAATTATCACTTCCGCATTAGATTTAAACATGGACCAAAATGGTTACAACAATCCTACGATATTGCCAAACTGTTTTGTAACACTACAGTTAGAAAAAAAAACACGAGTGTTTCACCATTCTCCAAATGTAATTCTTGACTAAAGCAATTGAGTGTCTATGTGGCTTACCATTGTAATTTTAATATATATATATATATATATATATATATATATATATATATACGTTCAAACACGAAATCCCGCCATACGGCGAACAAATATTCATTCACATTGAAATAGAGATAAGGAAATGGGATAGGAACACACATAAAGGAAGATCACAAGAGAGGTGGGGAAGGCGGATGTGAGCAGATCACGAATGTAAAAATATTTTCCGGGACTATATATATATTTATATTATAAAAAAAAAAATATATATATATATATATTTTTATATCTGTGTGTTACATAATATGTTTAGACACACTGCTGAGGTAAACGTCCGTGACTTGCCATGAATAGCCCCCTGAAAAATTGGCGAACTAGTTGCTGCAGAAATTGGATAAAGAAAAGGGACAAAATTAAGCAATCAAAGCTTATCCTGGAATGCCTTCTATTTCCTTTATGTATAGAATACGGAGTGGTAGTAGCAGCAGTCACTCATTGTAAATCTCTAAGATGAATTATTTAAATCGTGTTTTTTTTAATATTGATTTTTAAAACTTAAGTTTTTTCGGATGGTTTAGGTAACCTGTCAAAATCTAAATGAAAAATTAGGTGAAAATATTTGCCTCGTATTAAATCGAAAGAAGAAGCTACTGCATGGATAACAACTACTTATAACTTTTCTATTGAAAGCCTTTAGGTCTGATAAGTTCCATGTATGTACAGGAGAGGAGTATTATGCGTAATCAAATGATTGGTGACGTCTTTGCTTCATTGTAAAGGTGAATGTATGTAGAGAAAGGCTTAACTTTGAGCTACGAAGAAAGTTAGTTAGAGGGCAATGGTTTGTCAAAATATCATGTACACAGTCGCTCGTTGGCAATTGAAAGAGTCGGTGTAATGAGTGGACTTGGTTGGATTCTGGTGGCATGAAGAAGGGTACAAATTTAGAAAAAGGTCATGGGGATTATTTATGGAGGAGAAATAAAATCCAGTTGGATTAAACATATTGTATTTCGTGGACATATATATATATATATATATATATATATGTATATATATAGTATATGCGTGTGCATAGTCTAATATTTCAGTGCACAAACTTTTTAATAAAGATAAGAATAATTCCGCCCTTAGTTTCGTTGCGAATAATAGTATTTTTAGAGGGTTCTCTATCCTCTGATGTAACCTTGATCCTTTAACTTATAAAAGAAAAATTCATTAAGCTGAAGATCAGTGTCCGTGAGTTGGATGAAACTTGAATCTGCGGCATTAATCATCGTTGGGGAACGCATGACGTGGCGGGCTGGCCCTCTCGGTTTGAATTTTGAGGACCCGGTAATAAAATCCGTCCAGATTCATTTTATCTCATGAAGCAAATTGCAAGGTATTTTCTAAACTAAAGTAAGTCTTACCGAGCTAAGGATGTCTCGTAAAATATTTTCTCTCAGTCTTTTTACGAAAATAGATAAGTCTTGCTTTATCATGTCGAATTGACATTTATAACTGAATAGTATTCGAAAACATCTCCATTTAAATTTTGAAAAACCGATTCTATATCATTAATTTCAACATGGTAACATGTTTTATTCATTTTAATATTTTGAATCAGATTCTCATTAAGGGAATGCTCAATGTATTAATGGTTGTTGACTCAAAGTCTCATACGAAAATTTATTCATAAAGGAAATAGTTTAAATAAGTTTAATTACATTTATGTGCTTACTAAAAGACATATATGGCCGGTTTTAAAGTTTTTAAGAGTTCTTATAATGATTCTAGGGAAATGTTTAAGTTTCTGCAAACATTTAATCTTGCCTTATGATAAATATTACATGCATAATACATTTACATCTTATCCTGATAGCTGCCAAGAGCTCATGTGCATAGGGACTGTGATATGAAATATTTTATCGCTGCATTTTCTAACCTCTGGGAGATCATTGGAAATTTCACTCTTGTTAGATACTCATTCATGAAACTTATCCGAGACGGTTTTAGAAGAGTACATTGTCAGAGTAAGAGTCTATGTTGAAGCAACTGAGCCATATGGAAAGGACGACTTGCATTTCAAATGCCATCATATGTTCTTTTCTGTGATGGTCCCGATTGTCCAGCGTAACATATAGGGCCGCCTTTTATCCGCAGGAAGACATGCATTGCCGTCATGTATATCCGACATTTTCATCCAGTAAAGTTTCAGCTCGCGCGTCGTAGAGCCTTTGCTTTTCCCACCACGAATTCCCTATTCGCTCGTTCGCAAGAGTCAACCCGCCCTGTCTTTATCTCTCCGCTCAGACATTCCTTTTCGGTAAACTCCCCGCTGAGGACGCGAGGACTCATGAGGCGAAGCACGCATGGAGGACATGTTGACGTGATGGTCTTCTCGATCTGTTCCTTCGAGAGAACGAAAATGCGCAAACATTTCCGAGCGTGGGAGACACGTAGGGAAGCATTTAAAGGGGAAACACTTGCTTCAAAAAGATATTCATGAAATTCACGACGTCCTGAACACTCGAACACCCGTTCTCGACCAGAAGCCTCAAACATAGTTTGGTGAGGAAACGTTGAGCTGAGGGATATTCCACAACGGGATATTGTTACGCTCAATCGCGCCCACTAGCAATATAAGTAATTACATCTTACTGCCGAAGAAATTTTCCGTAAAAAATCATTTGACTAGACCGAAAACCTATTCTTCTGACTTCCCCTAGGTTATATCGCATATTAAATCGGTTTGACAGCGTAATTTTCAATACATTCGACAAGGGAATGTGGAATTCATTTCAAATGATTTTTTCGGGTTGAATCCCCACTATTCATGGATTCAGAGAATCTGTATCTCCTCAGTGGGACTAGTGTAACCGAGGGGTCGTGCGTTAGGGGGAGTAGGACACAATTCATGAAATAAGTCTGTAAATAAAATATTTTATTAGTCTATATCTTTCTCGGAAAGCTGCCGCAAAGGATTGAGGCAGATGGTGTTGGGCTATCAGCCATAGAGTAATTAGTCACTGGTGTTTAATGGAATTCAGGAAGTTCAAATTGTGTTACCTTATATTCTTTACCATTTTGGTCACGAATGTTGCGGAGAAAAACATGATTCCTGGTATCAATCGATTTGGCAGTTCATGTGATTTCTCACGTTGGTCCCAACTACCAAAATAAGCGGGACGAAAATCATCATATTTTTAGAGTTCCATCTGAATGATTTTAAACTGTTTTTATTCTTTTTTATACACAAATTAAGACACTAGTTGTTCACTGCCTTGGTTGCATGTTCTTGAATCATGTGAGGCACATATAAATTCATAAAATTGCCTGTATAATAGAAGGTAAATCTTCCAAATCTGGCCAATATTTTATGATCTGCCGATGCTGCTGTGGACGAGGACCGTTTCCTCAATATAACAAGTTATACACGTAGTAAGACCGAGTCCTTTGTATAAAATTCAATCCAATCTCAAATCCTTTAATTTCCAGAGGTTGCCATCCAATACCAGATCCACCAAGGGATTGTATCACGGTCTATGTTCTTTCGCCGCGATTTTATCACGGACGGGGCAGCTTCTGTATAAAACTTGTTCAATTCTTGGTTCATTCTTCTTCGGATAGTTCCCAAATACTTGTCGGTCAAATTGTTGGAACGCCAACCTCAATAGTTCAAAAGAAGGCGTTGTCGCAATCAGTGATTCAAACTAAAAAATTTAAATTCATCCCAAATTTTACTCTATGGATATCATAGTCGACATCTATTGCATGAGCTCTATTTTAACGATGAAAGGAAAGGAATTTATACTCTCCGTTTCCCGTTGAGGGAAATCGAGGGAAAGTTGAGGGGACTTTTGCTGAGAAAGTATGATGAAGCTACAAAAAGATGAGCTTAAATCTGTCAAGATATTTGCGCGATAAAAAAAGCATAAATACCTCTAGCCGTGACAGCATACTTACTTTCCCCATAATCGCCTTACGTCTTCACTCGTCATGTCTATTCATTGGAAGTGACAGAAATTTTGTTTCTTAATCCTCTATTATTATTTTTTCTAGTTTCATCACCACCGGTTCCCTCTCTTCCGATGGCAATGGCCAATTAGAGGTTTTTGAATTATCTAAGATGATCTTACCTCACCTAGCCATCAATCCTAGAACAGGTTTGGTTGAGCTTTTCAATCCGCTGTTCTGTCACTAATACTTTCATGTGTTCTCACCTCAGTATAAAAAATATACATAGATAAGCTCTTTCATAATTCCTAAAACTCAGTTTCCCAGTATTATTTCTACCAACTTGGATTGTTTCCATTTATTTGAATGTAGTAATTTTTCGTAGAAAAGTGAAACGTGAAATTTACCCTCGCGTCTTTCCATATGCGAATCAAATTAAGTTTTTTTTGCGACAATTTTTATTGCTCATTTTAAATTTGATCTGACGAATCCAAGCTATCCATTTTTTTTAATTTGGACAATTTTAGATTTTCTGCCGTGGTCTAATTGTTTTTGTCTGATCATGGTTTGATTGAAAATAAACAAAGGCAAGGAATTAATCTAGCGCATTATTCTCATTTAAAATGATGTGCTCAGTGCTAATTCGAGAAAGCATAGGGTTAACATTTATTAAACGGGATAAAATGTTTTTCTTTATGAATTTGAACTTAACTCAGATTTCTGTTTGAACTTCATATCGAATTTTTAGAAGGGTCAATATTTATTTTTAATTTGAATGACTTTCAAGAAAATTGTCCATATTTCGATTGTTTGTACTGATTCCCGCACGTGTAATTTGAAATAAAAGTATTCACATGAAACTTAGGTAGGTATGGTTATTTATCAGTTACAGTGCATTAATTGTGTTACGGAAACTGCAAATAATTGCTTGAAAAACAATATGGCAAAAATTTTAATTCTGGATATCTCTTCCTGGGAAAACTGGTTCTATCCCGTCAAGAAAGTGATTTCAGGACATCCACTCAACTGTTATTTCACTAAGCACGATGTGATTTTATGGGGAAAATCATGTCGTAAATCATGATTGAAGTGATAGTGACCATTGGGTCATTTAAAACAACTATTCCCATATCCTCTACCTGAAAAGACAACCTATGCATGCACAATACCTTAATGCTTGAGTTATAAACACCTGCACCACGTGCGTAATACAATCATCCCGTTCGAGGACCATTCATGCGAGAGAACCTCGGATTTCTCCGATGGCGGATAAACTATTGAGGGACGCCGCTGTCGGCTGAACAGAGCCAGCCTCTTGCCTCGTTGGGTGAGTGAGTGATGAAATCGTCAAGTCCAGATACACTTGGCGGTAATTGGGATTGATACTCTCACGGCGGAGTTTGAAAATCTCCACCGTCTCATCTCGCGTCCACTCGTGTCAAGGGTTCGCCTACGCCGACGGCGAGCCGCGTACATGACTTGAAATTCGTCTTCATCACCCGAGAATCCACGCTGTGTAGAGAGACCATTCACGGATGAAAAGAATTCCGTCTTCTCGTGCGCGATTGTTGCTGGGATGACGTTCTTTTGACAGCAGGTGCTGCGAAGTGGAAGACTATCCCATTTTTACCCGTTGAATACGGAAGTACTCACCGCCACGCATATTGCAGTTAAGGGGTAAGACAATGGCTTTCATAGTCGGAACAATGTGGATTATGTAGTTAGGTCATTTAACAGTGTATATAAACGTAATATTTTCATTGCTCTTGCGGAAAACTATAGCAAATGGCATTGCTATCTTTTTATCTGTTCCATGGTTCAAGTTACCTTAGCATATACTGCATCCCATTTATTTTTTATCTATTTATCCACCCCAGAGTGGTAAATTCCTTCCTACATTCCCTTTATTTAGTTAAAGAATTATTAAATATTTAAAAATGTATGGGTAGCACTATAAAAGATTTCAAGATGCTCATGTCATGAAAGGGGATAATTCATTAGATATTTACAAATGAAATTCCAACTGTACATTTTAATTATTTTCATCCAAAGTTTTTTGAAATTATGTTTGAAGTACGTTTAAGTTCAGATGTGTCCATTGGTGATGAACATTTCCAACCACGAGGTTATTATGGTCAATCGCAATGGTAGTTAACTACTGTGAACCCCTCTTTGCAATCAGTAGCTTCAATTTTGGAGTAAAAATAATTGCTTGAGCTTCCGTTACTTCTACATGTGTACTTTATCCTAAAACATGTTATAATTTTTTATTCCTGACGTAATTATTTTTAATTCTGCGTAAAATATAAACTTTTGCCTTGAGTTTCACGTTGGAACACTTCTCTCTCTCTCTCTCTCTCGTGGAAATCGTGTTTTTAGAGAATATTGCATCATGAGCTCATGGTTTTAGTAAACAGTAACATTTTTGTTAGTAGCCTTTTAAAATAATAAGATAGTATAAACATTTTAGATATATTTTATAATTTTACACATCCTTTGACTTGATTTAAATGTAATTGTGTAAAATGAAATAACCCTCCTCAAACATTAATTGATTGATGGTAGAGTTCACCCCGTACTAAGCCCAACGGCGTGTGAAATTCACATTTCAGAGTATATATATTTACACACACACGCACACACACACACATATATATGTATACCTGTATTATTATCAGGTAATATACCGGTTAAGGTAGGTTTTTGGATGGACACAACTACCAAATAAATATCTTGTGACTCCAAACAAAGCACAATCGAGCAACAGACTCTACATCAGGTCCCTCTTCATCCCTGTGTACTTCTTCCCTTCATCCCGTCCAACATCCCTATCCTGTTCCTGCCCTTTTCTTTTTTGCCTAACATTCTCCCCTCTATTATCGTCTTCAACATCCCTCTGCCTCTCAGCATGCCTTAGTTTGTTGCCACGAGTTATATCGTACTGAGGAGCGGTCGAGATTGGGTGAAAATATATTATTTATTTTATTAGGTAATCTACCGGTTAAGGTAGGTCTTTGGATGGACACAACTATCAAATGAATATTTTGTAACTCCAAACAAAACCCAATCCAGCAACCTACTCTACATCAGGTCCCTCTTCATCTCCGCGTACTTCCTTCCTCCCTTCATCCCGTCCAACATCCCTATCCTGTTCCTGCCCTTTCCTCGCTTGCCCAACATCCTCTAACAACCCCTCTATTACCTTCTTTAACATTCCACTACCGCTCAATACGTCTTTCATCCATTTCTCCTGCCTCCATAGGATTTCTCTCAACAAATCCCTCTCCTCACTCACCATCCCTAGTACTTCCTCATTTGTTTTGCTTTTGGTCCATTTCACCTTCTCCATTCTTCTCCAAACCCACATTTCAAAAGCCTCCAATTTACGTCTATCCTCCTGCTTCAGCGACCACGTTTCCGCGCCGTACATAGGTACGCTCCATATCAGAGTTTTTATGAGTTTTGCCTTAACCTCCCGACTCAACGTCCCCGTCATCAACTCCCTCCTCCTTGGGAAAGCCTCCTTGCCTAGCGCAATTCTTCTCCTTACGTCCCTACTACTTGGACCGTAATGGTCCAAAACACTTCCGAGATATGTAAACTGTTCTACCTGCTCTATTTTTTTCCCTCTTATTTTAATATTTAGCCTAGCCTTTTTCTTTCTGGAAAATCACATAACCTTTGTTTCATTAATATTGATTCTCATCCCATATCTAACTGAACACTGAACCTCCAATTTACTCAGCAATGCTTGCAACCCCTTGGCTGACTGAGCAACTAATGCTTGGCCATCAGCAAACTTAACCGATTTTACGAATTCCCTTCCGACTTTCATTCCTACCTCCAGTTCTTCCCATGCCTCTTTAATCATTTCCTCCACATATACGTTGAACAGCACCGGTGACAATGGGCAACCCTGCCTTACACCTCTTCCTAACACTGCCCATCCGAGAGTATGAGACTGCAGAGTATGGAGTGGAGAGACGTAAGAGTATGGAGACGGAAGTGAACCCGTAGCACATTTTAATTATTTTGTTGTGCATTCTTCTTTTTTATGAAAAATCCCATTGAGTAGGTTGGTCCAAAAGTTCAAGGTTCAATTCAAACTCGAGGGTATTTGAATATGGTGACACTTAACATTTACTCCTCCGAGAGACTGGAAAAAGCGAAAATGAATTTTTCAGTTTTTCGCGCTATGGTTCACCAATAGCCAATAGGCCTGAAAAATTATTTTCAGGATCATTTAGCGCAGGCAATATCGACAGCATCATGGTATAATTACAAGACTTCGTCTTGAGATGGGCTCAAACGAAGAATAGAATGATCTATTTGACATTTTAAATTTAGAGAACGTTTGCTGTGTGGAGGACTGAGGTAGACTGGTTTATTCACGTCCTTCACAAGAAAACACCGAAGTACAGGTAATACGTACGGTTTTATTAACCCTGGTGATGATCGGGAAAATGTTTCAATTAATTTGTCCGTACAGTTGCCGGAATTAATGACGGATTATGCATGCCCAACTGCCCATTGAAAAGCGGAAAATAGCTTGCTGACGACCCATGACCTTCGCAAACGGCGTGTTCCGCACACATGCACGCCAGTTGTGTCAAAACGTATCTGTGGAGGTGCAGCACAGGTTGATGAGGGAAATCCGGTGGCCCTCTCCTTACGAGTCGCCGAAGTCCCGATCTCTGTGGGAGGGCGACATTACGGAGCCAAGCGAACGGAGATTTGCCCCCGGCCTCGCTACCAGGGTCGAACCCGGACGTCACGCGACACGCAAATGTAAAGGAGACGGAGATCCGTCCCTCGCCTCCAGTGTTCCTCGCCCGTGACTGTCCACCTGCACGCCATGAGAATACCGTGGCCGACCGCGAACCGGGTGTCGCAAGGAGGTGGTCGGCGGGGAAAGGGGAACGCCGCCTCAGTGTCGTCCCTACCGGTGGAATTCCATCCTGGACGGAGAGGAGATGGAAACAACGCCATTTATCGCGAAAAACAACTTATCCTAAACACATGCAAAATGGTGCGAAATCATTTTCAGCCGTAGGATCAATTAAAAAACGCTGACACTTGTCGCTCCAAACCTTATAAATCACTTACCGGCACTGATAGGAACGTAACTGTCCAACGTGAATAATGGTCGCCATTTCTTCACAATGATTGTCAGTTCACTGAGGACTGATTTTTTCCCATAGATTCTAAAGGATATATAATAATTTTTAACCGGTAATTTATTCTTCGGAAAATAATCAAAATTCCAGCAAAGAGAGTCTAATACGAGCTGTTTGATTTTCTTTCGAGTAGTTTTTCTTGCCTTGAAATGTATTTTTAAGAGTTTTAAACTTTCATGAATTATATTCTGACGAAACAGAATAGCTGAAAATGTGAGCAAAACGATATTGATAACGGTGGCTAACACTTGAAAACGAGGCTACCGTGATAAAGCGAGGGGGATTACAAACATTTTACAAGTAATTGGCAGTCGAATAACAGAAATTGTATATTTCATCTAAGAAGATAATCGAACAAATTTTCAATGGTGACATTAACTGAGTAGGTCACCACTTACCACCCTAGGATTTTGTCTACCTGTAGTATATAATAGCTAGCGTGGGTATAAAGTATTGTGTTGTCAGACTGATGAATGTCCTTTACTTCTAAATAAGTATAATTTTTTAGAATAATAGTCAGTAATTATTAAATACTAGGTGATCACCAAAATTGTTTTATAACAGAAAAACAGGTGTTTACGAGTATCATGACATGAACATCAAATATATACGTATTTGCTGGACGCGAGAGATATTCATTCTTCTAAGTCTTCATAGCTCATTTCCACCCTCTCTTCCCACTCCTGAACCAGACCCAAATATATTAAAATATTTATTTTTATTTTTGATATCTGATTTAACGATCGGAAATGTGATACCATGTACAAACAGAGTTTAACTTGGATGCCCATGGGGCGTGTTTTCCGATACAATCAAAGGCTTTACCAATTTATTGCTAACATACCGTTAGAGAGGTACATAAAGACGCGTAGTAGCGAACGGAAAGTCTACTGAAAATCTGATCGACACATCTTAAAATGGAAGGCTTGTTGTTCTGGAAGGGAAGGTAAACGGGATGAAAAATGGGGTGAGATCCAGAAAGAAAACGTGAGGCATATAATGGCTGACGTGAAAGCGGAGACACGTGAAGTCACAAGAGAGAAGTCGATTGGGGAACTGAGTTGATAGCTCCGTCAAACAAATTCCAGGATTAATGATCACCGATGTTGATTGATGTTCAATGACAATCTGACTTCATCGAAATCATTTCGATGTAAACGTCCAAGCAATACATTAATAAAGATGTCGGTTGACTTTAGGCGATGACACGGACTCAAATCGCAACGCCTTATGGTTTATAATGAATTTATTTAAACTCGCCATTACAATAAGCTCCCTTCCGATCAGTTAAGATTATTTCAGGATAGAGATATTAATAGGGCAAGTGTGAGAGGTGAAGAGTAATGGATAGAGAGAAGGAGAGGCGAAAAAGTGAAGGAGGAAAAAAGAAGGGGATAGAGATGGAGCGGGAAGAAGAGAATTAGGGTGGAGATAAAGAGGGGAAGTAGTGAAATGGAGAGAAAAGGAGAGAGAGAGAAGGAATGAGAGAAGCAGAAGACAGGAGAGGGGAGGATGGACGGAAGGAGGACGAGAGAAAAAGAGATCGCAGCAAGGAAGCGTGAATGGGGTTGAACCATGGAAAGGTCGGATTGCGTGTCTCAACAGATGGATGCCGTAAAAGCCGCGGGGGAGAAAATTAACCCTGGAGTCCGCGAGCAGGTTAGGACAAAGGAACTGATATCCCCGGCAAGGACGGAGAGGGAGAGAATGGCGAGGATGAGTCGCCGAGGAGGCACGAGGGGGATCGATATTTCTCCCAAGACGAGCAACCCTTAGGGAATGGGAATAGGGCGGGGTGGAGGGATCAGAGTGCAGAAGCGAGCAAGAATTGAGTCACGGCTGTTTTATTTTGCACTCCCGCTCCCCCGCCCAACCGGCCCTTGCATGAGTGCTCGCGGCGGTGAAAAATCAAGTACGGGTGCGGCTGGAAATGGGATGGAGAAAGGGGTGCGGACGGGCTCGATACTCCCACGCCTCTCCCCCATTTCGCCTCCCCATTCTCCCGTCCACCCCCTCGATTCCGCCGTAATTAATTATCATAAGCCAAGAGGAGGGGATCTTGTCGCGGTGCACGGGGGCGGGAGGGCGGGGTATCCAGGCGTTCTGGTCGACTTTACCTCCCTCCTCCCCGCACTTCCTCCTTTCTCTCCTCCTTCTTCCACACCCCTCTCCACCCCCATCATCTACTCCCGGCTTACCTCGCGCCCGCCTCCCCCGAGATGGTCGGACTGCGGGCTATTAAGTGGCGTGTGAGCGAGTACGTGAGAGGGCGTGCGTGATGCCGCGCTTCGCCCCATCCTACCTGCTCCGCTCTCTCTCTCTCCATCCCTAGTCGCAAACGGGTCGAGCCGAGTCAATCGCTGCTGCCCTCCGCCCCGCTTCCATCTCCCTCGCACCCCAGCACCCCTGCCTCCCTTCCGCCACAGAGCTACGCCCTCCGAGGACTCGACATCGACGAAAGGACTCGCCAGCCAATATTTTGATGATCATATGGTACTTTTTGATATATTCAACAGATTCAGGCGATTCAGGTACTCTTCAACCTCATTCGGGAACCAAAAGTAGGCATTTCACTTTTGATTGAACGCTGACGGCGGAATGTGAGTGTTATGGATGTTAAGGTCTTGTCACCCTAAATTTCGTGAATTCCCATGGTCACTCAGGCTTTTTTTGTGTTTTATCCTTATTTTGGTCAAATATTTCGGTATAACTTTAGCCTTTTGAGCATATAAAACCTCAATGCATTACTACTGACAAATTGAAAATGCTCAGTCGTGATGCGATGTAATTGTCTCACAATCAATGATTACGAATAAAATTTTCCACTCGACAAACCCATTTATCTGACCTAGGTTATGAGATGCACTATTTTCATGTAAAGATATTTCTCGGGTAATAATTGTGCAGGGCACAAAACATTTGGTAGGAATAAATGCTTTTACCTAATAGAATATATATATAGTGTAAGTTCACTCAATAGGCGCTATTACTGTTTGTAAATGTAGCTTTGTTCTACATGGAAAATTAGAACACCGCAAAAGTTTCATTTACAAATGAGTTATTAGGGCACAGGGATATTTCTGGGCATATTCATAATTTTCAGCAACGAAATGAGATAAGTGATAACACAAGATGTACATATAATTGTATACATAAGGAAGGTTACATGTGAATTCCACATTCATTAAGGTTTCATGATAATAAAACCGAAATCGACTCTTGCCCACGAAACCTACCGATTGGCTGCAGTTAATTATTGATAAGGATACTTTTACTGAGTAATAAAAACCCGTATATTACCTAAATTTGACAGAAACTAATAAAATTAATGAATTTCCAGCGCAAAAAAATAATATGCAATTAGTCCAAGGCGAGTGAAACCATGTACTAGGAGTGAAAAACTATTTGTTGCTACCCATCTCACACTTTTATTTATCATATTTTCCGATATTGTGAAAATACCCAGAAAATTGCAATTGCCATCAGGGGTGATTGTCTTCCAATTTGACGTCATTTGTCACTGCCGGAGAGTAGTGTAAATCTAATTTTTCACCAAATGTTAGCAATAATTCGAAATAAGCAATACTTAATATTGTCAAACCTTTTATTAAAGTCCAAAGTTACCTAAATCGTTTAAAAATAGATAATAACTTGGCATTACTATAAAGGAAGATCATGGACGGAATACTTAAAACAAACGACGAAATATGCAAATTTAAACGTTATGGAGTAGTGAAGGAGTTAGCTGTGAGTAGAATAGAGTAAAAATTAGCAGTAGTGAAGACCTCTGAATAATGACTGTCGATGATAAAGCCTACTACAATCTGAGTTTACCCAAGATGCGAACATTTTAATTATTTATCTCTGGGGAAAATATTTCATATCTACAACGATTATTTCAATTACATTAATGAATAATCAATCAGGATTAAGCATTCAAGCAGTTAAAAATAAAGCTAAACTAGCTAAGCTAAACATTAAAATAGGAGGGGGAAAAATAGAGAAGGTAGAACAGTTTACGTATCTCGGAGGTGTTTTGGACCAATACGGCCAAAGTGGTAGGGACGTAAGGAGAAGAATTGCGCTAGGCAAGGTTTTCTCAAGGAGGAGGGAGTTGATGACGGGGACGTTGAGGAGGGAGGTTAAGACAAGACTCGTAAAAACTCTGATATGGAGCTATGTACGGCGCGGAAACGTGGTCACTGAAGCAGGAAGATAGACGTAGATTGGAGGCTTTTGAAATGTGGGTGTGGAGAAGAATGAAAAAGGTGAAATGGACCGAAAGGAAAACAAATGAGGAAGTACTAGAAATGGTGGGGGAGGAGAGGGGTTTGTTGAGAGAAATCCTATGGAGGCAGGAAAAATGGATGAAAGGCGTATTGAGCGGTAGTGGAATGTTGAAGAGGGTAATAGAGGGGAGAATGTTGGGCAAGCGAGGAAAGGACAGGAACAGGATAGGGATGTTGGACGGGATGAAGGGAGGAAGGAAGCACGCGGAGATGAAGAGGGACCTGATGTAGAGTAGGTTGCTGGATTGGGTTTTGTTTGGAGTTACAAAATATTCATTTGATAGTTGTGTCCATCCAAAGACCTACCTTAACCGGTAGATTACCTAATAAAATAAATAATATATTTTCACCCAATCTCGACCGCTCCTCAGTACGATATAACTCATGAAGTATTTCTATTTTATTCGTGTACTTTTTCATGTGTTTTGTGTGTATTTATTTCGTTATTAAAATCATTTCTGTCGTGACTTTTACAGTAAAGTGGTAATAATTCAACGCCCTTTTGTTAATCGAAAATTAGTAACGCTATTTCTCAGTATTTAACGATGATTCTCACGAAATTTAATTGCGGAGAAGATTAAAACCCTACGCCACGTACATAATGCAACAATAATACTGAAATGTTCATAAATTAGGACAGCTGTTTACATAATCTTTTATTTTCATTTGCACTTATATTATGCACCTATAGTGTTTGACATGTAAAGTTTTTTTTATAACGAAAACAATTTTATTATTAATGTTTTAGTTTTTATTTATAACGCTTCATTTTTTGGTAAAGATTTTCCTTCATATGGCCACCATTTTCCTCCATGCACACAAGTAGAAAAACTCCGCATTACTTCTCGAAGGGTCATTTCCGGTATTCGGAAAATTTCTTCACGAATTCTTTTAGTAAGTTTAGGTCTCCGGATCCGTAAAGGTACACTTTAGCTTTTAAATAATCCTAATAATTCAGGGGAAGTAAGACCTGGTAAACGCGGATGCCATGGCAAATCATTGGAACGAGAAAACATAAACGATGCGGAAATAAAGGCGAACGGGAACCGTGCTGTTGTCCTTACCCTATGGGTCACTACTGTTCCTTCGGCATGACAATCCTTAACACCCTAGTGGAAAAGTGCGTATTTAACCTCTTAACTGCAATAGTGTTTCGTCCTCACTCTGTGTGTAAATATATAGTATATTGGAGACATTAGGGCTTTCGAAGAAAATCTTGGAAAATACCTTTTATGCCACACATTTGGTGGATTTCAGGGGAAAATAAAAGAAACTTACGATTTCGCTCCTTTTTGAGAGATGTAGGATTTTCAACCTCGTCATCAAATATCCTTGGCTTTTTGTGAATTTAAAAAATATTTTAATGATATGTTTTTTTTGAGGAATCATGCCTATTTATATACATATTATTAGAGCATAAAGGTGAGATTTGATTTATTCGCACAAAGTATCATTTGACTCTAGTCGTGACTGTTAACTTTAACGCACAAACATGCGTACTTTTTGGGAAAAAATTAAACTTCTCCGAGTTAATGTACCGTAAAAGTGACAGATGATAGCCATTGTCCATGCCGTTGAGGTACCTATTGCCGCTCGGGATTTAAATATTCATATTCTTGCTTGACTAATTCTTTGGGTGGATTTAATTCCTGTGGCAATTAATTACACGAAAAGAGGTAATCGACGTCGGAGATTATTCGTTTGAGCAGCGCAGCCAATGCTCGGCTGTCATTGATTGCGAGAGGACTTCTCCGGACTGCTCGGAACAATTCGTTCACTCGCCGCTTAAGAAAAAGACATGGGTAAGATCGTTTGTTTTCATCTCGCCGCTGATCACTCTCCGAGAATTTGATTATGCCGCGCGCGAATAAATCTTTCCCTCTCTCTCTTCGCTCAAATTGTTTCTCCACCTTCTCTCCTTTCGCAAACTACTGCCCCCTCTCCCCTCCGCTTTCACCGTTTCCCGTCCACCGCAGCCGCCGCCCAGCCCGAGAGCATTATGGGAGGAGGGGGGAGGGAAAAAATAATTCATCCGTGATGTCATAACTATCGCTCACACCTACCACCTCCACTCTTTCCGTCTCTCATATCGGATCCTCGTCCCGCACTCAAATCTCGCCCGTGGCCAGTAATATTCCCGTAGACCAATGGCCGGCCACCTCCCACTTCATCATCCGCGCCCCCTCCCACACAATTCCCTGCTACCCTCAATCCTCCTTCCCTCCGTCTATTACGCGCGTCTATCCAGTACTGAACTAAACCTTTTCCGCTCTCCTTATTCGTCTAAGTAACATAATCTGTAATTTATGTGTGGTTCGCTGGCTGCGCTTTTAATTCCCCAGAAAATCTTTCTGGTATTTCGCAAGTACTGGCGCACTCCGCTTCTCATTTGCCATTAAACAAGAGTAAAGGTTCCCTTTTCTCCGCTACTTGTATCCAACCTACTCAAACTCGGGCCCGAAAGCTTTATTTTCCCATTGTGAATTGAGAGCAATCACTTTTACAGCAAATTTTATTTTTTCAATCGTTCCACGCGAGTTCCAAGGCACTTAAGACAAGGAATAAAACTCTCGAATCGCTGTGATAGTCAGTGTCTCTCAGGAGAAGATAAAGGTTTCGATTCGATGGCAGGTTTCATAAATATATTTGTAGCACCCCGGATTGCAATTGTGACTTAAATGGAATGAAAATAATCCATCTTTCCTAATGATATTTTTTCCTAGGGTATGGTTTTAAAATTTACGCGTTTGGCTAATCTTTTTATATTTTTTTGGCTAATTTTTATTGCTTATTAGATCATAATAATTACCTTGCCCTTGTTTCCATCCCGCCATTCTCCTTCGCGATTTTAAATTAGCTGTTCCAAAAGAAGTGCTTCGCTGTAACTCTATGTAATCGAGAAAGCTTGCATTTTGTACGCGTGCGCTTGACTATGTGCTTCGAAATGTTAAAAAAAAATATTTTTAAGACAATTTATGTTAATCTTTTTTCGCATCAAAATAATAATAATGAATTCTCAATTATGAATTCTATGTTTCTCGGCTCGATTTGATGGAACTTTATGATGAAAAGTGAATAATAATAACTTTGTAAGTTCCACTGATTTTTGTTTTTAAAACGACCGGTTTCGTCGAGTAGTCGATATCATCAGGTACACTATACAGGACTTTTGTACCCTCCCCCTCCCTTTCTCCCAAGTTCTCCCACCACCCCCTCCCTTTCACACCACGCCTCCCATCCACCCACAACCCCTCCTACCACATTCATGCATCAATAAATGCCAAAAAGTCATGTATGTTGTACCTGATGATGTCGACTATTCAACGAAACCGTTCGTTTTTAAATTATAAATCAGGGGAACTTACAAAGCTATTATTATTCACTTTTCAATCCTCAATCGTTTAAAAAAAAAAGATAAAAATTCCAAATAATTTCAAATTGATTGTTGACCTCAAGGCTTTAAATATTCCAATACAAAAAGGTCGAAGAATGACGCTGCCTTTTTTGCAAATTCATTTCGTATAAGTATCGAATTAGCGTCCTTGTTAACTTTAATTCTCAAAAAAAACTAACACACGATCACTGTTAAGCAATAATAATGGTGGTGAGGTTTAACTTTTCTCAGTGATAATAGATATGGACCAAGTTCATCCAGCATGCATGAATAAGATCCTGTTGCGAGTGGCTGTTGATGTGACTTTATGGAACCGATTCAGTTCATAAAGAAATCTACAGCTTTGTTATTCCACAGTATTTTATTTATATACGACCTGGGTTTCGACGTTCAATGTCATCAACAGACCATAGAGCCGATGATGAATTGAATTTCGAAACCTGGGTCGTGTAGAAATAAAATACTATGGAACTAAAAAACTATAGTTTTCATTATATCTTATTACGAGTGTGCAAATTAGGAGCATTAATATAATTTATTATAATGGAGGAAAATCGTCACCAAACAAATTTTGTCCTAATTATAGTGCATGAGATGTTACGCTTCTTGGGCAAAAATATAAAAAAAGCTAATGATAAAAGAGAAATGGAATGGAAAAACCATGCCAATTTTCCCCCAATCATCCAAAATTATGAAACATGGTTGGATTTGTAGGGGATTATTTTCAATTGTCTTAATTTACTTGATTTTCGTGCATCTTTCTTTTCCCCGTGGAATATTTAAATTATCTTACCCCATCTACTTCCTCTTTAGTTTATAGGAAATCTTTGTGATGCACATTAATCAACCAATTAATGTAAGATTGACTTACCTGTCAAATATGAGAAAAATATTGACATACCATTCGGATAGACTGCAAACAAAATTTAATTTCGATGTTTCATGAAATTTGTGAATAGATACAAGGAAATACTTGGACAGACTTCAGAAAGAAAAAAAATTAATATTATGTCCATGTCCATGAGTCGTTGACTACTGACCGGGAGGCCAGGGTTCTGTTCCTGGGTATTAAAATTAAAATTATTAAAATTTACATGTGCAAATAGACAAATGTCAGGTGGCACACAAGTCCCAAGTGTTACAATAAACTTGCCTTGGAAAAATAACATGGTTTCTGAAATACAATCAACATCACAAAAGATAATAAATAAAATAAGTCTGAAAAAAGAAAAAAAAATACACTTTAAGGAAATTTCCAAACACCAATCTGTAGTACATAAAAAAATCCCCATTTCATTAACATTTGTTTCCCAATCAACAAGAAAAAAAAATTAAGCTATTACATTTAATTTTATACAACACATCAATCAAATGATTACAGAAGTTGTTTACATCTTTTCTTAAAAGTTTGGACTCTGTTGGGAAAGGGCTTAAAAATATTTGCAGGTAAATTGTTCCAATCAACAATTGTTTTATTTAGAAAAGAAAATTTCTTTTTATTCGTTCTTTGTGCCCGGCATTTTACCTTGTTATTATTATGGCTCTCTGGGCACCCTCAGCTCAACGCGAGCTGAGTGATTTTTCGAGTGACAGAACTTCCCGGGAAAACATAGACGGGACTAGTAAAGGGACTGTCCTCCCTACCCTCATGTATAAATTTCACACGCTATTGGGCTTAACTAGGTGGGCTCCAACCTCGCCTATCAAACCGGCCTTTGGGTTGAAAACTGTGCTTTCATTTTCCTCATATTTAACACACTTCTATAAAGTAATTTCTTGAAGCTTACAGCCATTGAAACCCCGATCTTACAACTCTACCCTAGGTTGATGATCAATTCGTTGTGTTTACGAAAAACATGCGGTATTGTGAGAGTGGATGGAATATCTAACTTACTAACGCATGTGAGATTGTGTAAATACTCCGAGAACTATGGTCCCCAGAATTAAGTCCGTTTCGACCGTCCTTTCCCACCGCCCCTCCCTCCCACTCTTTCCTCTTCTCCCCCCAATTCCCCCCCTCCGGCGACCAATTCCCTCCCTCTTTCCCCCACCCCGGTTCCCTTCTCCGGCGGTCTCGGGGGGCAGGGGGGTGGGGGGTTGGTTCGCTGCTTCTCGCCGGAGTTTGCCCACGCCGTATCGTTACGCCTCTCGCGCCGTGTAATGTACGGTCTCCTCGAATGATGGAATACGGAGGGAGCGCCGGCGGTGAGTTTCGGCGTGGGCGGGGACGGGAATGGCGGGAGTGGGGCGGTGGGAGGGGGGGTGAGAGTGGGAGGGGGTGAGCGGGAGGGAGTGGTAGTTTTCGTCCGGGGTGGGATGGAGGGAGGTAGAGCGAGTGGGTGGGGATGAGATATCATGAGTCGTCACGGGATTTAGAAAGGAGCTGCATGCAAACGCAAGCATGACGACCATCCGACACTTAAAACCGACTCACCCTCTCGCAAAAAAAATAGCAAAAAGCACATTCAATATTAAAAGCAACCCAGAACAGTGTTTCGGAGTGAAATCAATTGAATAGAATGGGATTTGAGATGGTGGTGGCGGGCGCGATTGACATAAACCACAGTTGCAATGTTATAGAGTTAAGGGAGGGTATTTAAATTATTAAGAAACACGATGTTTCCAACAAGGAGGAGATCTACCCGTCGACCAGGAATAGAAGACGTGTTTTTAACCATCTAAAAGAAAGTACGTCAATGATGATCAACAATTACGGATGGAATACAGACAGTTCAATAAGATCATCGCAGGACCCAAATAAGCCAGAATAAAAGAACTCATTGAGCTTTATCTGAAGAAGTCGAATGGGACTCCGGCGGGACTGATTGTAATAAACATTATGCATGGATGTAATCTTGAATATAAATATACTCATCAACTTTTCTCTATGGAAATCTTCACAGAAATTTATCAAAACTAGTAATAGTAAATTTCTAACCAGTAAACATGAAGTAACCATAAAATGTGAGTAGTAATGGACCCAATAGTTGTCTGAGGTTCGAGGACAGAGCTCATCTAATACTTTTATAAGCAGCTTCCCAGCTGCATTGGGTTGGTTGCATTGAAATCCCAGGCGCCTCTCCATACGACTGGCATGAGCCTCAACATTTTTTCGGCATCACCAACCAGCAGTGAGCCGAACAGCATATCTAAATTACAAATCACCTCACGGATGGCCAGCCCTTCCCATTGTACCGTCCGCAGTTTCCCAAGTGGATCTGGTATCCGAAAAAATCACAGTTCGGGTAATTTTTGACACTTAATAGACAGCTATTACTGTGGAAGTCTACAGTATTCTGAGTGGCGCGTAACTGATATTGGGGACTGAAGTCTCAGCAGGAGAGTCTTGTAAAATTCAAACGGATATTTCCAGACAATAGGTTCAACCTAAATATCTATCTCTCTCTACTTCAAATTTTAGACCCCTAAATTTCCATTGAATTATGGGCATTTTCTCTCTTTTCATTTATGATTAGCAATTTGGGGTAACGGCAAGTTACGATATGTTATTTTCCTGATGGAAAAATGTTGTACAAATGACAAGTTATTATTTTCAAGTAGGTTGAGGAAAAGCTCAAAAGTACCTTCTTTATTTTCACACCTCTTTCATAGACAAAGAGGAATATTAATAACATCCAAATTGGATCGAAACGAGGATATCGATCGTTCGCTGGCGTAAAATATGCTGATTTGGCTGTTGAATTTTATTCTGTCAACATTCACGAGAATTTCGCAGATGTTGTCCACAGATTCGTGAATTTGGTCATGTGTTCACATTTTTCCACTCCTCCAACGCAAAGGATGTATCATCGCTTTTATCCTCCGCACCGAACCACTCTCGGGCACGAAAACAGACAAGTTAGTTGGATTTCTCTTATCGGATCGGTAGCCTTTTCTCAGTCCACGAAACGCGTCCAAAATATGGGAGCTACGATGACATACCGAAACAGTTGCGGAAGCGATCCCGCTCGTTATCTCCGGAGAGAGGACTCAGAAGAAGATTAAAATCCGTTGGCTGGAGTTGGAGCTTGCGGTGCTGTCTCGCTTCTCTCTCTCGCCCTCTCTCTCCACTCGACATCCACCCGTGTTCCGTACTTGTCCTCTCTCTCCTACTCCCTCCCTCCCCTCCGATTCCCCACCGTCTTTTCCTCCGCCTCGATCCCCCGGCACCCACCTCGTATTAGCTACGTACACACGTTCCCCCTGTCCGCGATGCATGATAAACTGGCGCGTCCCACGTACGTACGTACACCTTCCGCTTCATTTTGCTCCTATCACGGTAAGAGTCGGCTTTAGCTCCCACCCACCCACCCCATCTCAAGTAGTCCTCTGCTCGATCTCGTCCCGATACAGCGACCCGATGGTAAACCAGGTGGAACCAGGACGCCTCGTGATAAGGAAGAGATAAAAAGGAGACCTCAACGGGAGGGTGCGTGTGATGCTTTTAGCTTTGTGCTTTCGTAGCAGATGTCAAAGTTGATCTGGGTACTTAATTTTTCATGTTGGGTGGAAATGAATATTGTTTCCATTGCTTTCTCAGGTTTTGGAAATACTCTGGTACTCGTAATACAGGTAATCTTCTTCCATCTAGTAAGATAGACTACTGTGGCCGGTTTCTCTACAACTCAGCCTCCAGTGGAGATAATCGCGACACCATTTTTTTGGTCAGCAAATGTTTCTTCTGCTTGTGGGAAATTTCTTTTTGCTATACAAACCATTCTAACGCTTGTCATCCTATTTATTCATTCCACCATTCTTTTTCTTTTAAATGTCCAAGCATTTATGTTTTCGCTTTTCTCTAATTTTGTTATGGTTTTATTACTTTCTGTGTCTAGTAGTGTTTCTCTTTTTGTGTACCTTTTGGAGTATTTTCATCTCTACTAGTAGTCTCTAATAATTTCCTAGTCTTGTGTCCCGCCTCGTGTCGGCTTCGTGCACCATGATTAATCAGATTGCTGTTTTGTTAATTCTGTGTTTTATTTCGTTTCTCAGGCTTTCATATCTTCAAATTTTGCCCTTAAGGCAACATACTGCCTTAATGATATCCTGCCGTTCCTTATCTTCAACTTATCCAGAGATAAATAAAACAGTTTCTGGCGTAACTTGGTGGAAAATCTTCATACTGACTTTTAATAATCAAACCACTTTACTTTTCCACATAAACATAAAGTTTATGTGGAAAAGTAAAGTGGTTTGATTATTAAAAGTCATTATCCAGAGATTTTTATGTAAATTTCTACGTGTATAAATTTTAGTTCTTGTTGTATCTCACACCGTACACGTACTTAAACCTCCCAACGGTTGAGGTCTTTCGACGTCTCTTGCGTTTTATTTTCTCCCATAAATTTAAAGTTAAAAACCAAATATCTTGTTTCCCTCGATTGATTGTGCTACAGGGTAACGGACCCTATGACGTGTGAATTTGTTTTTCAGATATATAATAGTAAACTTATACCCATATGACACCTACGATTTCCCAGGAGGTTATGGTATTAATTACACAGCTCAGATTTTGATAGAAATTCACTAATTACCACTCATTTAAGAACCTGTGACCCACCAGCCAAGAGCTCAAATAAGCTAGATTTCTCACTAAACACACTTGTTTACATGGAGAGGTTAGTTAGTACCTTTGAACTTTGTATTACATGTCTTAAATATTAGCAACTCAGTTGGAGAAATTGACAATTCTCTTTCTCCTCCTTCCACATACATAAAAACTTTACTTATAATTCATTCAGATGTTTCTACATCCCGATACCCGTCAATGTTTCCTTCATCGTCTTCTTTGGTTTTATTCCCCCCTCCCAACCTTATTTTTCCTAGTTAATACTTACATCTATGTATTTCACTTTTTGCAAGTTATTTATTCCATTTTTCTTATGCCAGAAATCAGAAAATTCTGGGCTAACACCTGAGCTCTACTTGGTGAGAAACATTTAATTGAAACATATATTATTATTTATGTGAATACGTGTATTCAGTACTTCATTCGTGGATATAATTTAGTGTTAATCAAATACTTGCTGCTTTTAATGTAACCCATCGTGAAATACCATCACTGTGACTATTTGTACCCTGATTAAGGTGGTTGGGACCACCGAAATATTTAAGTGAGGTGTTTTTGTTTTGATTATTCTTTTTATTTTTCTTTTTACTATAATTTAACGTTTGTACATCAAGAATTAGAGAACGCCATAAAGATATTATCTATACAATATATATATATATACATACATATATATATACATATATATATACATATATATATATACATATATATATACACTTTTTTGGAAAACCCACAAACGTGTAATGTAAATTCACTGATAAGTCATAACAAACACAGAAACCAAAACACAAAAGAGGAAAAACTCACTGGTTCTCGAATTTTCGGTGGTCCAACCACCTTTCTCAAGAGGAATTAGGAACAGAACTCACCTCAACAGAACTCAAGAGGAATTAGGAACTAGTTCTGTTCCTAATTCCTCTTGAGAAAGGTGGTTGGACCACCGAAAATTCGAGAACCAGTGAGTTTTTCCTCTTTTGTGTTTTGGTTTCTGTGTTTGTTATGACTTATCAGTGAATTTACATATATATATATATATATATATATATATATATATATATATATATATATATAGATGATGCGGAAGTACTCACGAGAGCAATATAACTTTTGGACGGCACAATAGAGAACAGAATAAAACAGATAACACGTAAAAGTCTGACCTGAAGAAGGCCTCGGAGTAGGCCGAAAGCTTAAATCATCTACAGTGTGAGTGTCCTTTTACGTGTTATCTGTTTTATTCTGTGTTCTATTGTGCCATCCAAATATATATATATATTTATAACCATAAACACAGTAATCAACCCGAAGGTCGGTTTAGTAAGTGATGGTAGAGCTCACCCATGTACCAAGCCCGACGGCGTGTGAATATTCACACATCAGGGTAGGGGGGCCAGTTCCTTTCCCTGTGCCGGTTATGGTTTCCCAGGAAGATCTGGTACCCGAAAAATCACCTAGTTTGGGTGGAGCTGCAGGTACCCAGAGTGCCCTTGGAATCGAACCCGGGACTCTCCGGTCAGTAGTCCAACGACCTATATATATATATATATATATATATATATATATCTTGGCTAAAGAATCGGAGCACTTGGTTGGATAAAGACCCGTTGATCTCAATATAAATTGAAATGCAATGTTTCCTCGATAGCTCAAGTGATTAGAGCATCGACCCGACATGTCGAAAGATCCGGTGTTCAAGTCCCGGTCAAGGAAATATTTTTGCGTTTGTGATCTGGTCGATTCTACCTTCCCCACCTCTCCAATGTTTGTCCTTTATATGCATTCCTATCATTTTTCCTTATATTTATTTCCATGTGAAGAATATTTGTTCGCCACATGACGAGATTGCGTGTTTGAATGAATATATATAAATATAAATATATATATATATCGTTTTTGCCTGTTTTGTAGATTTCGAAAAAGCGTTTGATAGAGTGAATTGGGAAAAATTAATGAGTGTATTGCAGAAAATAGGGATGGATTGGAGGGACAGGAGACTGATCCGCAACCTGTACATGTCTCAGACTGCTCAGGTGCGAGTTGGGAACGGAGAGTCCGGATGGGCAGTGTTAGGAAGAGGTGTAAGGCAGGGTTGCCCATTGTCACCGGTACTGTTCAACGTATATGCGGAGGAAATGATTAAAGAGGCATGGGAAGATATGAGGTAGGAATGAAGGTCGGAGGGGAATTCGTAAAATCGGTTAGGTTTGCTGATGACCAAGCATTAGTTGCTCAGTCAGTCAAGGGGTTGCAAGCAATTGGAGGTTCAGTGCGATAAATATGGGATGAGAATCAATATTAATAAAACAAAGGTTATGCGATTTTCCAGAAAGAAAAAGGCTAAGCTAAATATTAAAATAGGCGGGGAAAAAATAGAGCAGGTAGAACAGTTTACATATCTCGGAAGTGTTTTGGACCAATACGGTCAAAGTGGTAGGGACGTAAGGAGAAGAATTGCGCTAGGCAAGGAGGCTTTCTCAAGGAGGAGGGAGTTGATGACGGGGACGTTGAGTAGGTATGTTAAGACAAGACTCGTAAAAACTCTGATATGGAGCGTAGCTATGTACGGCGCGGAAACGTGGTCGCTGAAGCAGGAGGATAGACGTAGATTGGAGGCTTTTGAAATGTGGGTGTGGAGAAGAATGGAGAAGTTGAAATGGACCGAAAGGAAAACAAATGAGGAAGTACTGGAGATGGTGGGGGAGGAGAGGGGTTTGTTGAGAGAAATCCTATGGAGGCAGGAAAAATTGATGAAAGGCGTATTGAGCGGTAGTGGAATGTTGAAGAGGGTAATAGAGGGGAGAATGTTGGGCAAGCGAGGTAAGGGTAGGAACAGGATAGGGATGTTGGACGGGATGAAGGGAGGAAAGAAGTACACCGAGATGAAGAGGGACCTGATATAGATTAGTTTGCTAGGTGGGGAGTCACAAAATGTTTATTTGATAGTTGTGTCCATCCAAAAACCTACCTTAACCGGTAGATTACCTAATAATAATAATATATATATAAATATATACCAACACATATAGGTACATGCATCTTTGTAGCATGAAAGGATTTAAGTTTTGACAAAGGTGGTTCCTTGGAGCTAAAAGATGGCTCCCCATTCATTTTTTTGTTTGTCGCATTTTTGCGACGAATGATTGATGAGATTTTATTTTGCTAGCCGCAGGAGTGGGAGTGACTACCGGATTATAAACGTTTATTTTGGTTCAAGTTTGAATGCGACGGAGAGGGTAGTGAGACTGAGTCAACATTCGGCCGTCACCTTGCGCTCGACGCTTATTTTTACTTGTTCCGCGACGTGTCGTCCTTAAATTTTTTTCCCTTTCATTATTTGCATCCCATCCAATCCGTTTCGTGAAGTACCCCTCGGCTGTGCCTTCTGGTTCGTCGGCCCGTTTGTGCGAGCTCGGAGGACTGGAGTATTTGTAACGGTTGTAATGAATTTTGATGCATGGTCCCATACAGTCGGGGTGATGTTTCTCACGACTCAAGATTAATAACCCTTCGCAAGAAAATCAATGAGATTTTTCCACTCATCCCCACCGTTATGTACGCGATTGTTCCGGGCGGAATGGTAGTCGTGATGCGTAACGCGCGGGGTGTGTTCTGCTCCGGAGAATCACACGAGGATGTAACGCACGCGATTTTCCGGGCGTTGCCCGAGAGCCTAACAAACAACAATCCATCATGGCCCCGAGAATAGTAGGGTCCGCTGCCGAGTGGAGCCCTCTCATGGGATCCGAGTAGACGGTGGAACTCAGTGCATGTCGGCCGTCTCTCACTTCCAGACGACCTTTCGGCTGAATGGATTTTCTCCAGGTGGAATTTAATGCTCTCTATCCAAGCGCTCATTTTGTTTCAATTTCATAATTTATATTTTTAACAAGGCCTAAAAGTAACTTACTACGTTTTAGGATAGCGTGATTTCAGTCTCTCGCTCCAGGTTACTTCACCGCCAAATGAACTCCATCCAGTTCCAAAAAAAAAAGATTCTCAACTTACTGAGGCATGGGATGAATTATTGGAGAAGGGCAAAGAATCCTTTATAATTGATTTCATAAATATAAAAATGACGAAAGTACTTTTAAAACCTTTCAATAATAAATCCCAATTTGCCATTTGCTGATAGGTGGCCATCCAGAAGAGCCCCAGTTGAGATGACGAGGCTGATCGGAATTAATTGCACCACTAACTGACTGTAAAATGCATCTCTGGGCTTAAAAATGACATTATTATTAAATAATTATAACAAATGTTCAAATAATGCTCACATTCCACGATATTAATCGCGGTTAAAAACTTCGACGACCGGTTTCCCTACCCGTATCTTGCCCTCTTACGTCACGCCGTCTTTTTAATAACGTGATATCGATCAATCTCAGACTCTTAAGGGGCGAGATTTTAATAAACCACGTAGTGCTATAAATTACACGTAAAGACCATGAATCATGAATCACCAAAAACAATTTGTGGAATATATCACTTCATGAATGTATTAAAAAATTAATGGATTGACAGATTACTGTTTATCTTGGCTAGCTGAGACAAAACTAATTTAGGGTTACCGGAAAGGTAACATGATGATTATTATTTTAGAACGTCTTCCAATGACTGTTCTTAACCCACCGGCACAATTTACCTGTTGATTGCAGCCAATAACTGCGATGGATAAGAGTGAGGAGTCGGGAGTTCAATATCCTTTGATTATCTCCTGAGTATTTGTCAATGTGACTCACGACATGAAACTTGCCAATTTATGGATACTAAACCGGACTTAATTCAGAGGTATTGGGACTCCACTTGGGTTACGAGCGGATCGTTTGCATTTGTAACTTTAAAAAAGAAATGTATAGTATTGCGACTCCTGCGACCAATCTTTGTCTAAATGGCTCCTTGATGAATTATCGCATTTATCCCACCGAGTTTCTTACCACAAGCGTTTTAACAGCATTAGAAATAGAGAAACTTTGAGATAGAATAAATACAGATTTACGTATTCATAGCCTGTCCTTGATTCGTGTAAGGATATTTATGGGGTAGCGAGTCGAATCCGTGTCAATTTACTTAACAGACGAGTATCCCAACGTATAATTCGGTCCGACGTTAAATTTCCTTCCGCACGGTTTCATCCGATTGAGGCCTCCCCGCGGAAGACTCGCCTCCTTATCCCAAGATGCATCACTTTCCCACACTCCTCCCTCCCCGGCTCGAATCGCGGCCGTACATAAGATGCGCACTTAATAAGACCGGGCTGCATCCCAGTCGGCGACGACACCTCGCTCCGCGGCAGCCGGCCCCCGCGGATTTGAAAGCCGACTGATTTATATTCGTCACGACAAGGTTTTCCCACTGCGGTCGCCGCATCCGAACGGTCTCTTCAAAGGCAAGAAGAAGGACTAGGAATATTTCCCCCTCCTCAACCTCCTCCCATCTCTCCCGCGACCATGGGAAGGAAATGGCATTTTTTTTCGTATTAATTCCTTCCCGATCTCGGGTGGGTAACTTCGCCCGGCCTCACCTTCCCCGTGATTAAGTGAAATCGATTCGCTTGTACGTCGCGTCCATGGATGGGACGATTTTCATCGTTGGTGCAACGGGAATGTCTCGGTGCGTTTATTTTTTTTATATTTGTTATCAACATCATTATCGTCCCGAGAAGGAAATCGGATCGAGGGTTTATGCAAAAAGGAAGATGCGAAGGCGTTCGGGGGCTCGAGAGGAGATGTGAGGGGAAGGCGGCGGAGTCGGTTGAGGGTGAGGCCGCAAATACAGCGTGCCAAGTAATAAGATGCGGCGATTGCGGTTGTCGGGTAGGGAGAGAGGGATGGGGAAGGCGATGATTTGCGGTCAAAGGTATCCGCCGGGGAAACGGAAATAAAGTGGTCCGCAGATAAGTCGAAGGCAGGAAGTGGCCGCGGCGGCGCGGAAGGTTTCCTCCCTCCGAACACCCACACTCGGCGGATTGGATTTTGGTTTCATTGAGCGTATCCGTCCGGGGGGTGGAGAGGTAGGGGCCGGAGGGAAATTGGTTCTGTGGTTTTGGACTGATGACTGCGTCATTTTTCTATGTGGCGATGAAAAATTGATCCTCCGTTGAGCGTGACGCGAGAGGAGAAATTCGTACGGTGGAATATGCGTACGTAGATCATGTATGTAAATGTTAAACCAATGTAAATTAAATATTTTCCCCCGTTTACTAAGATTTAGGTATATTAGATCGTCACTCGTACAAAAAATGCTTAAAATCATATCACAATCTCTGGCGATCCCTCTCTCTCTCGGACAGTCCCTAGTCCAGAGAGTAGAACGTTCGGCTTGGAAGATCCCAGGTTCGAATACTGGTTGAATACATGGAACACTCCTTCTCAATCTATTTCGAAGCATTGCAATTTTGTGATCGCCAGAACTTAGCGGAAAACGGAAAAGTGGCGCAGGGAAATAAACTGCTCCCCCTCTCCCTGAACGTATTTCATAGGTCTCAAGGCTTAGCCTGGAGTGATATCCACCCTCACCTATCCAAAAAATCCTTCTGGTTGTTTAATGATAATAATTTCTTGTAATTGTATACTGAGTAACCACGTACACACCGAGTTCAATCACACTGTAGTCAGGCTTGTTCAGAGACCTTGGTTATTTGCCGCTCAAACATTTCCATATAACTTAGAAATGACGCGCAGAAAGGTAATTTTACCATGAATAAGCTTTCTTCATTACCATATTAATCAATCCCAAGTTTGGCTTTTTAGAGTTGAGTTCACAAATAACTAAACCCTTATTTATATGAAATCCGTGTACGTGTTTCGATTTGGAGACTAATTTGCTTCATTTTGCCCCCCGCGGTTTCCAATTACAGAATTGTTTTGCTCTCAAAGTATCCCTATTAGTATCCAAATGAAAAGTAAATTATTAATAGCAGTACTTCGCCAAAATTGAAAACACCCTGTCTCACAAGCGGGTGGTTGATTGATTTGGTGAAAATTTAGTTTATTCTCGCGATATCTGTGCAAAATAATTCTTTGTGGGGATTAAGTTATGACCACAAAACAGAAGCGTAAATAGAATGAGTAGGACGTGATATAAACTACTATTGAAATGGACGAAAATATGGCTCACAATTCATCTGTTGTTGATGATAACATGAAAAACATAATGAACTTGCATCTTTGTAAGGGGAAGCTTATTTGTCACGTTGACTTGCAATGCTGCCTTCGAAAGCTGAGCATTGTGCCAAGGGCTCAGGAAAAGTCATGAGCGGAGTATGGCTGTTTTATTTTTACTTTGAATTCTCCATATTTATCTCCACACCGGCTATAAATTCAGTCAGTATTTTCCTCGGTACTCCTTCTTGCTCCTGTTAAAACGTCAAACGTCCTCTGTTGCACGATAATTGTCACGGTTTTGTGCTCGGACCATGCTCCATAACTTGGGGTCTTAAAGCCTATGGACAATGGGACATAGTGCACAAGACCAGCGCAGAGAATGGGTTTGCGCACGGCCTTAAATGGCGCCCTCTCACAAGAGTCGTGAAGTGCATACTCTCCCACTGCATGGAAAAATGACTAAATACTTCAAGGGGGAAAATGAGATCAGGGTTGCTAGGTAATGTGGGAGGAATGGGGGGGGGAGTGCTAAACGCAACCAAGCCGGTTTCCTTCCATTTTTAAATCGGTAGAGTATTTACGATAACTATGCGTTGATCGGATCCTATTAATTTATCCCGACTTGAAAAAAAATGAAAATTAAATTTTGAGTGAATCAATAAAGTCTAAAACAGCAACTGTACAAGATTTGAGATGAGGTGTAACTAGCCAGTAAAAGGAAATTTATTTTTGAATACCCAACCTTAGAGAAGCTGAATAAATTCATTTGGAGATGAAAAAACGTTCGTTGTTGTTCTTCTTATCAGACTTAGAAATACCCTTAGGCCTTTACGTCAACCAAAATGGAACAAATTAACTTGCAAGAATTAATCATGGAACTGAAAACGGTCTCATGATATAACTTGTTAACTTTGATGGGAAAGTCTCCTTGAGTATCAACAAGGATTCAAGCCGCAACAAGGTCAGAGGCAATACCGTATCGTAAACTCAAACAATGAAAACCCATTAAGTGGACTCATACTATTATCCTTGATCAGCATGGAATTGGAACCCTCCTCTATCTACCTATTCAAAAGGAGCTGTATTTGCTTTCCCAGCCTTGAGTAACGCGGCCTGTAGTGAATTTGATTGGCAATTTATGTGAGAGTGCACATACAGATTCGAATGGAACAGCTAATGGACGATTATTTTATCCACTGCAGTTCTAGCAGAAAAAAATTAAGACAGGTTAGGAAATTAACAGCAGGTATTTCACTTCCTTCTGGAATCTACATTGATAGTGATGTCGGTTGACTAGTCAGGGCTGAGTGCTTACAAAATCTGAATTTTCAAATATTCAATCAATTCAGAATGCCCCCTCGATCACCGGAGCAGCAAAGAGTCAAGATTTTTATCGGTCGATTGTTTCATTGAATTTGTACTCGTGACATTTTGAGAAGAATTGCGCTAGGCAAGGAGACTTGCTCAAGGAGGAGGGAGTTGATGACGGGGACGTTGAGTAAGTATGTTAAGACAAGACTCGTAAAAACTCTGATATGGAGCGTAGCTATGTACGGCGCGGAAACGTGGTCGCTGAAGCAGGAGGATAGACGTAGATTGGAGGCTTTTGAAATGTGGGTGTGGAGAAGAATGGAGAAGGTGAAATGGACCGAAAGGAAAACAAATGAGGAAGTACTAGAAATGGTGGGGGAGGAGAGGGGTTTGTTGAGAGAAATCCTATGGAGGCAGGGAAAATGGATGAAAGGCGTATTGAGCGGTAGTGGAATGTTGAAGAGGGTAATAGAGGGGAGGATGTTGGGCAAGCGAGGAAAGGGCAGGAATAGGATAGGGATGTTGGACGGGATGAAGGGAAGAAGATGAGGTACACGGAGATGAAGAGGGACCTGATGTAGATTAGGTTGCTGGATTGGGTTTCGTTTGGAGTTACAAAATGTTTATTTGATAGTTGTGTCCATCCAAAAACCTACCTTAACCGGT
Source organism: Hetaerina titia (assembly GCA_037158775.1). Classification (NCBI taxonomy): domain Eukaryota; kingdom Metazoa; phylum Arthropoda; class Insecta; order Odonata; family Calopterygidae; genus Hetaerina; species Hetaerina titia. The sequence continues at coordinate 49,304,447 of CM073773.1, read as the reverse complement.
AGATTACCTAATAATAATCATGACTGACTTCAGGTGCTCAGAAAATGCAATCGAAAAAGGAATAGTGATAGTTGAAAATATTGTGGTGTACGAGATCTGTTCCAGAAAGATTTGTCAATACACAAATTACTAAAACTTTTCAAAATAGCAGCCTTGGGCATCGACACACCGATGCCAATGTCTCTGCCAATCGCGGTACGCTTCCATAGAAGGCGTCGACGGGTACCTCGCCAAGGTCTCTTTGACGTTATCCAGCGTTCCAAAATGGTTGCTTATCAACTTCTTTTCATTCTTGAGAACAAAGAGAAGTCCGGAGGTGCCTCATCAGGGCTGTAGGGCGCCTGGAGCAGCGTTGCCGCCTGGTCCTTGGCCAGATACTTGGTCACGAGGTAGGCGGTGTGGGACGGCGCATTGTCGTGGTGCAACCTCCAGTTGGTAAACATCTCCTTTCTGGCGCGTTGCACTCTTTTAGCCAGCCTTTCGAGGACCTCTACGTACAATTACTGTTCATTTTCTTTCCCCGAGGCACAGTCTTCGAGGAAACGTTACGTCCTCCGAAGGACGAAATTACATGCATATATACTGTATGTACGTATTTTTGGGACAGACCCTATCTAGCTTATTACGACTCCCCTGGGAAATTGAACAGCGATGACTGATAGTTGGACGGTCTTCAACAAGACGAGTCGTAGTTAGTTGAAGAAAGTTACCTGATAACAAGTACAATCTATCAATGAAATACTAAGATATTATTCTCTGTTCACATGTTAAAATAATTTAGAAGTAAAATTAATTACCGACCTGGGTGGAAGAGAAACGCTGGGGAAAATGGGGAGTCAGGTAAACTAAGGCTAGAATTTTTTCCGAAAAATTTTCTCTGCCAATGAAGAAAGACCATTTATTCGTTATCTACGCATCCATCAGATGGAATACCTCTTTATCACGTACAATGCTGTGCCACGATTCTCACCAGGCATATCAGTATGAGGATAAACCACAACATATGTGGTTAGTCTCTTAACAAATGCCTCTTGAGTAGGCGTATTTTGATCGCATTTAAGTTAAAGAGTTAATGTGTCCAACAAAATGTTATAATATGTAGAATGTATCATTATATTTTCGATACTTCGTCCCTATAGCCACTTTATCACAGTTACACCCATACCATTTGCAGTGACTTTTAAAGCAGTCAAAATCTCACCATTTAATATTCGTTTCCAGTTACTCTTCACCAAAAATTTCAAATGAAAGTTACTTTCTGCCCTTAAATAACTATTTTTCTCGCGACAGAAAGCTTTCACAAGTTTGGTGTTGAGTTTAGTTAGTAGAATTTTCTACGCAGAATCCCAAACGTTCGACGTATATCCAAGGAGATGCCTAAACAACACGTAATAACGTCTCCCTTAATCTTTTTCATCATAATATTTCCGCGCTATTCGTTTGATGAGGTTCAGATTCTATAATGCTGATTTGAAGATGCCTTTAGTGTGTTTTCTAGAATCTAATGCCGCAGAAGTGGACGTTGATGAAAGATTTCATCAAATGAGAAAAAACTGAAACCCAATACATACATTTAGCTTTGGTGAGTCTTCCAACATTTTTCTTTCTCCTTCCAGTCAAATTCTGTCAATACTATACAGTGATACATGTACACAGTGCTGGTAATCACCGACATACGAAATGGAAACGAACAAAAATACACCTTTAAAAATTCGAAATGATCGAGAAATAGTCTTCCCGCTGCAAGTTTCGATTTTTTCCGAACTTCATCCTTTTCAATTACGTAAACGATCGCGGAGGCTGGTTTCCCGATACCCGCGGGAGATGCGAGTTGGTGGGAGAAAATCGTCGGGGAGGACACGTTTCTTTTTAGTGCCGGGAGAGAAGGCGGTGTTGGGGGTGGCGACTTCCTCAACCCCCTCCTCTTCCTGCCATTTCGTCTCCCGTGTGATGAAGAAAACATCTTATCTCTCCCCATTCCTCCATATCCCTCCAGGCCATCCTCCACGACGATTCCACACCCTCCACCCCCCCGTCACGCGCGCACCGTCGACGTCGCGAAGTTTTTATTGCTCGCCCGGGAGAGAGCCAATCGCATTCGCATTACACGTCCGCGGCCTCCCGTGCGCGTCCGTCTCGCTTGCTCGCGGAAATCCCCCTTTCATCCAGCCCCATCCATTTTGTGCGCAGCAACATTTTAGCTGACACTCGCGCGGCTTTTCATCCAACCCCGCTAACGTGCTTGTTGCGTGTTTTATCGTCAATATTATTCCTCGCGACTTACGTGCTGCACTCCCGGACCGCCGGTCATTCTCGTCGCCATATTTCTTTTTAACCGGATTCGATTTTATCCCTCCCTTGCGTCCATTTGGCCGACGATTGCCCTCACCTGGCAGCCGTATTCTCCGCAGTCTTTTAAATATATAAATATAGGTATATGTTTAAGCTTTGACAGTTGCATGTGTTTAATGAGGTGTTTCGTGTAGAAGTATTTTCTCGCCTCTATATGGTCTTCATCTTTTGCCGCAATCTCACCCTTTCCCACCCGCCGTAGCCCCCCTAGATGGTCCGTCAGGTTTAGTCGATTTAAAAGCGTTTTTAAATGTCCGCGGGGACATAGACGAACCAGAGCTCGAACCAGAACAGGAATATTTATGATTTAGCCAATAAGTGAATGACGCTTCCGTGTTTAATTTATATTTGAATTATAAACTTTAATAATATATTAATAATAATCAGTCGCAAAATGAGTAGTATATGATTATTAGGTCGGCTATAGAGGTAAATATAATATGATTCATCTCCATTAATGCACAATATGGTAGTATAAACAGAGTTATTGAAAAAAACAAATTTGCAATTTTCCACAGGTTTAACCAAACCTGTGGAAAAGTGCTAATTAGATTTTTCTCATAATGGCGAACTTTCACTACATCTCGCCTGAATCTCTCTGAACAGTACCAAACAGAGTTATTTCACTTTTCGCGTTTTTCCTCCGAATGTTTTTCTTTAAAAAATGAATTTGCCCGACAATAATAATAAATAAGCGCGAAGCAAAACTTACCCTCATCGGATTGATTTCTGTACTTTTTCATAAAACCACAGCAAACAAATAGAAGGCTAGTATGATTGTTGAAAGTAGATGGATCTATTACTTAGCCCAGTGGCATGTGGAAATCACTCATATGCTAGATTTGTTCTTGTTCTAAGCCACCCAAATTTGTTTTCTCAGGACTGGTAGTAAATAGACAGATGATGCTTTAGCTTAAAATAGGTAAGTGCTGTTCATAAATACAGCAAATATAACGGCACCACATAGTGTACAAGGTTTGTACTCGTATAACTTTCGCTGGAGATAGAAGTGCTTTTATTAATTAAAATGACGTCTTGTGCAAGATCAGCACGTAGTTATCCGTTTTTTATTCACTTGCGTGGTTAAACACCATTCGAAATTCAGCGCAAAATAAGTGAGGCGATGTGGTGATGGTATTATGATTGTGAAAAGTGAGCGATCGTGGGTGCGGTAGTTCAAAGGAGGCCGAACTTCATGTGGCGACGGAAACAAGTAGCCTCGACCACGGAGACTATAAGCAAAGTTTCAGTCGGCAAAAGGGACCCCTACAGGATGTCTCCGCACCCATGGAATCATGGTACCAACGTTGTAAAAAACATGCACGTCTACAGGGATATAATGACGAGAATTAACGGAATTTTAAACTTTCAGGTGTATATTTTATTAGAATAAAGGAGATCTTAGAATTTGAACATTCCTCGTAATAAAATTTGTTGTATCCGGCATAAATGTATGGAGTTTATATAACATATATATACGAGGGATAGGTGTGTGTGTATATATATATATACATGCACCCACACACGTGTATATGTATATATATATATATATATATATATATATATATATATATATACACACTTTTTTGGAAAACCCACAAACGTGTAATGTAAATTCACTGATAGTCATAACAAACACAGAAACCAAAACTGTTCTGTTCCTAATTCCTCTTGAGAAAGGTGGTTGGACCACCAAAAATTCGAGAACCAGTGAGTCCCTCTTTTGTGTGTTTTGGTTTCTGTATATATATATATATACAGGTATATATATGTGTATATATATATGCATATATATATTAATATATATATGCACACATAGGGTGCGTAACATAACTTCCTTTTTATAAGGCAAAACCCCTTTAAAAAAGGAAGTTATTTTACCGCACTCGGTATATATTGTAATACACGCCCTGTAATTTCATTGCCTAGTCTTTGAGAGATTATTATGGGGTATTTACTTGAACGATACACACAACACACCATTATCTGACTGGTGTAGGAGATTTCAGAAACTCTTAATGTTACGGATCAAACGAATATTTTTAAGAACACTACAGTACCCTGAAAGTTTGTTCAATATGCCCTCACCTATTAGTAGAACTCACCTAATACTAAGCTGAAATTTGCGTGAAATTCAGATATCAGAGCCTTTATTTGCGCCGTCCGCGGTTTCCCAGGAAGATCTGGTAATGGGAAGATCTCACAGCTAGATATGAACCCGAGGGTGCCCTGAGTCGTCATTAAAATTAAAAGCCCTTGTCAGTATTTCAGCGCTTTACCCAATAGACTGGATGCCTCGCAGATGTGTAATGCAATCAATTAAATCATTTACACCCATTGTAAATGTAACCCCCTCAGCACAAAGGGTAATATTTTTCGGTGCTCAGACATTCAAATGGGAGAGAGTGGTAATTATAGCCTCTTTATCTCCCATTAATCCGTTCGTGTTACGGCTACCCCTTCCTTTCCCCTCCTCCACTTGGCTTGTCAGTTCCTCTCTCCCGCCACAAGCTCTCGGTTCAGTCGTTCGTCTCCCCAATGGCGAGTTTTCTTCCACGGACGACGGAACAGGGGAATGGGGAGGAGAGCGCGTGAGTCGGTGGCGGGGTCGGGGGAGGATGGACGGGTCGGAGGGTGGGAGGGCGCGGGTGAGATGACTGGAGGTGTGGATGGAGAAGAGCTGCTTGGAATGCTCGTTGGCTCTTTAAGGCGTTTAATTTTATTCGCCGAGTTGATGGGATTGCTGTCTCCGGAGACATAATGTATGAACGCGAACGCCACTCAGTCTTAGCGGATTGGCTGTGAAAATGCCTAATGGGCGTGAATGTGGTGGACGATTCCCCCCTCTATATTCCCCCTTGCCACCCCCCGTGCGACTCTCTCTGATTCGTTTGGCTCGGTGCCATTGCTTAATGGTATATTCACTCGGCGGCCCGAGTCCTTTTGCAAAGCGTCGACGCGGTGGAATAAGCAATCGACCCCGGGTAAATCGTATTTGGATATATATTTTAACATCCATTGAGCTAATGAAATCATTTGAAATAAATTATGTCTCGGACCCCTTCCCTCTTTTTGACGGAATACCCGTGTAATTACGGGCGTAAATCATTTCCTCAATTTGCACGCCACGTCCTCCCCGTGAGCTTTCCTGGACGAGGGAAAAAATGAAAGTGAGCCGTCTTCATTATATTAGTGTTTTTGTTGGAAATAAATGAAATTGGAGGCTGAATGAATGAAATTAGTCGACGTAATTAATACCCTGTAACAATATATCCGTGATTATATTTTTATTAAATAATTCTTATTTTTTTGATTGCATGAAATAATTTTCTTAACCATGAAAGAGAAACCTTTCAAAATTCACAATATATTCTGCGCTATGATGTCGTAAACAATGTTTAGGTGATTATTCTCGTTTGTTACACGTTGGTTAATTTCTTTCATAATAACACATATTATCATACACATGTATGTTAGACAAAAGTTTCCACTTTTACTCACTAAAATTCAGATGTTCGAAAATATTCTAATTAATAGTGCCTATCATTTTAATAAGTGCCAAAAATATTTTCAAAATTATATTTTTAATGTTTTTTTCTTCTGTTCTTTTTTTTTAATTAGAAACAAACAAATTTCAAGAAACTGCGGAGAGATTCCGCGACAGTAACTTTTAACGAAGTCATCCGCTAACATGCATTTCAATGCAACAATTTCAGAATGTAAAAATCACTCGCCTTGACCGGGATAAGGGGAATGATTTTTACACTCTGAAATTGTTGCATTAGAAGCAAACGTTTATGTGGGCTACATTAATTATCCTTTTTCCCTCCCTTTAAACTCTTCTTTATTGAACAGTAATGAACTTTAATGATCCTACCTGGTTGTTTAAGTTGCGTGAGGAAGAGTAATATGTAGAATTAAGTAATATCCTTTCCTTAAATCTTAATGCGTTCGAGTACCTATTTCCCGAAGTCTCGTCTCAATGAGGTCCACTTTAGAGCATGCAAATGATGGGGGAGTTCCTCCCACACCTGGGTAAATTAATAGCCTCCGATGGATCGAGCCAACGTCCTCCCAAAGACTGGAGCCTTCTTCCCAGCTAGACTAATGAATAGCATCCAGGAAAAAGAATAGCATTTTCCGCCAGACTGACCTTCCCTTTCCCGGATTCCCTAATTGTCTCCGAATTGCGGACTCTCATACAGTTTGATGTCCTCAAACACAAAAAACTGCACATCCTGCTTCATAAATTCAATGCAAGCTGTCCTGCAGTGCGGGAGTAATCTTACGTCTCTTATATGATTTAATCGTGAAATATGAGTGGATGTGAATGTTTGGGCGGGACGACTTGTGTCAGGGTGGTGTCCTTTGCATCCAAAAAATATTGAGACCTAGTCTCACTGTTTTCAGGTCCGTTCTCGATGATCTCTTACCAATTGAGTCATCCGAAACTTTGCCCTTATTGTTCCAGCAAAACATCTACCTTGTCCATCTCGACATGACATTACTAACTTTCCTTACACAAGTGATATGCACATTCATTTAAGATTTCAATTGATCATATGACAAGACACTCAATCGCCATATTACACACGTCTTCATGTCTTTATAATCTCCGCACTCTTGTTTTATCATCATAATTGGTTAATTCGAAGAATATCTCAAAAATGACAATTGAGAAATCTAATTAAATATTTTTGATCGGTGTTATTCATTTGTGGTGTTCTTTCATTTAATCTGGGATTTTTATGCTTATAATAACCGATTAAAATCGTCCCTACCGAAAGCGGACGTCGGAGCATTCGAGTAAAGCCAGTTGGTTCACTTCCTGGTGTTTAAGAGGATCTGCGTGCCTTTTTCCTTTAAAAGTACAGTCGCAAGATGATTTTTTAAACGGAACAACTTTTCCTACTAGCCTTTGTTAATATTTTAAATGCATTGTCGGTTGATACTTCAAAGCGCCTACATTTCCCCTGTCTCTTTGTTTCTTGATCATAGGTACAATTTAGTAAAGTGTTCGAAAATAATTTACTCCAAGCTTTTTTCTTTTCGGCTAAAATTTGATAATTTTGACCGTATAAAACTATTTACATTCTTGTATTGATATAAAGAGAGTCTTGTGTGCGACAACCAGAAGAAAGGGTTATTTTACCTACACGTAAGAAATACAACAAGAAATATTTCTATATATATATTTCTCTCTCTCTCTCTCTCTCTCTATATATATATATATATATATATATATATATATAACTTTTGGACGGCACAATAGAACACAGAATAAAACAGATAACACGTAAAAGGACACTCACACTGTAGATGATTTAAGCTTTCGGCCTACTCCGAGGCCTTCTTCAGGTCAGACTCAGGCCTTCTCAGGTCTGACCTGAAGAAGGCCTCGGAGTAGGCCGAAAGCTTAAATCATCTACAGTGTGAGTGTCCTTTTACGTGTTATCTGTTTTATTCTGTGTTCTAATGTGCCGTCCAAAAGTTATATTGCTCTCGTGAGTACTTCCGCATCATCGATATATATATATATATATATATATATATATATATATATATATATATATATATGTATGTATGTATATATTCGTTTTTATCAACTAGGGGAATAAAATAAACATCTCTACATTTGTTCTGTAGGAGACAAGAGTTATTGCCAGTTCGATAAGAATTGATACCTAGTTGAGGTATATTCAATTCATTCAATAATAAAAAATTAAATAGCAGCTATCTGCGAAAATAAAATCCAAACACCACGCTTAACTCCACTCAGAACATTTGACGTTAAAATAGTTTATGCATTACCAGTGGAAGAGGCCGAAAAACAACCGAGAATCGATAGGCAGATAAATAAAAGCGAATTGACATTAGAAAGCATTTCCAAGTATGTGCGTATTAGGAATAACTGCATGGATAGCATTGAGGATCAAACGTAATTAAACGAGTCGCACTTAACTTCCTGGAAATCCGAATGTTAAAACCAATTGAAACACTTGTTAGCGGCAGGTCTCGTGACGCTGCATATAAATTCCAACTAACCATAGAAATAAGTTACCTGTAATATAAGACGGAAACCATTTGTTGAACGCTTAATAATTTTTCAAGCCTTTTCCGGCATTGAGGGAGAAAAACGATTTCCGGAGAAAGCAATCAATTATGATTTCGGCCTCCAGAAATTTAATTTATTAATATATTCCAGGAGAAGATATTCTATGAACGTACGCTCATATGCTTTCGAGTGTGGGGGAAGGGGGGGGCGTATAGGCGTTGATGTGAGAACTAACGTCGAGGACGAGGCCCAGAGGCGTCGGAGGTGGTATCTGCCGCCTTCGACGTTAACCTGGCGGCCAACTGGGTGTCGTCCTAGGGGCCTGAAATAGGAGAAAAGGGGAGAAGACGCCACTCCTCCCGGTGGGAAATTTGCATTTCCTCCCCACCCCGGTCGACCCTTGTTAACGCCTCGTGGAAATTCCCCGCTTGGCGCCGTCGCACCCCGCTTGCCCTCGCCCGTCCCTCCCTCAATTCCCGCCGGACGCCTCCCCGCTCCCGCTTCCCGGCTTATCCGCGTGCGGATCGCGCTTGGGAGCGCCGCCTTCTCCTCGGATGATGCATCGCCAGCCTCCCGCCGCTCCGAGAACCTCGGCGCCTCCGTCTCCCGCATCCTCTCCGGGGGCCGAAATACGATGGACTTGGGGGTGGGCGGTGGTGCTCGGAGACGGGGGTGACCTGGAAGAACGCGGGAGGGGGGTTGAGGGATCGCACCGAAAATCCTCACACCACTCTAGGCCTCGAGACCACAATCTTCCCCGTTAGGTGGAAAGAAAGTAGTGAATTCTGTTTCGGCCTTTGTTGTAGACTTGTAGAGTACTAACGACATAATGAGAACTGCATCGGATACAGAGGGAGTTGATCAAAGAGATCATTGTAAAACTGTAGAGAAAATATTAATCAAAACTTTGCTATGGAGAGTAGCGTAACGTTTTATAGCTCCAAAGCGTGGTCTTTGGGGAGAGGTGATAAGCGTAGGCTGGTGGTGTTTGAGATGCGAATGTATGGAAGTATGGTGAAAATAAAATGGCCAGAAAATAATACGGAAGAAAACGTATGTACTATGCATGGTAGGGGAAGGAAGAAGCTTGTTACGAGAAATTGAATGTGTCAAATATACTAGGTGTAGAAGGTACTTAGAAACATTGGAGTGTTATGCAAACGAAACAGATGGAGAAAAAATTGTTACGTGTAGGTATGTTCGGCGGTATTTACACAGGGCATTTAGCGAATTTCCAATCTGTTCAGAAGTGTTATATTCCTTAATGAATTACGATAGAAATCGATAGTTTTCTTGAGTTCATCAAAAACATATGTATATTGGTTAATTATTACTATGAGTGAAAATCATAGTAATAGTAGTTTTAGGGGAGGTGACCAACAGCTAAGGTCATTCACGCCATTAGGGATGGACGGGAAAGGATAAAGGGTGGGCAGAAACCCGGCGTCTTAACGTAAGGCGCCGAGGTGTCCGCAGTTTGTCCCATCCGGCGGACAGCGTACTCGCTCAATGTGCTCTCCAGAAAGCACCTCAAGTAGGGATCGGGACACCTCTGAAAAATATATACCATCTCCAGTAATTGAACCCAGGCCCTCCAGGTGGGAAGCCAGTACGTTAGCCACCTCACTATCCCGATCCTCGTAAAAATCACGGGGAGAGAAAATCGTGTATCAAATTTTGGAGAATGCAAATGAATAATAAAATATCGCATGCGATAGAAATTAAATTGTTAAAATATATAATAATTATTAATCTTCCCCGGCATATTAGGTGTGATAATTCATGCCATCTGGAAACTGTGCAATCCTTCAGATGCAGCGAAAACAGCCCCTAGGGTAAAAAAAACCATAAATCCCGAAGGTCGGTTTAGTAGGTGATGAGCTCACCCATGTACCAAGCCCGACGGCGTGTGAATATTCACACATCAGGGTAGGGGGGCCAGTTCCTTTCCCTGTGCCGGTTATGGTTTCCCAGGAAGATCTGGTACCCGAAAAATCAACTAGCTTGGATGAAGCTGCAGGTGCCCAGAGTGCCTCGCCCGGGAATCGAACAGTACTGACCCTCCGGTCAGTAGTCCAACGCTCTACCAACTGGACCACCGTGACCCATGGCACTAGGGTATGGACCTTTAATTGCCAGAGTCCATGTCAATGATATTCAGGATTGAGTTCTAGCATCCCCCCCTATGGTTTATATATTTCTATAATTTTATTAATTTATCGCTAAAATAGCGGCAAGTCATATATAAATGGACTGATTGTAAAGGGTGAAATAATACTAGATAGTTTTTACGATTCTTTTGGCACCACGATATACTTTGTCAAAACTTATTATGTTGAGATGGAAAATAGTGATACACACAGGCACGTTTTTTTCAATGTAGTTCTTACACTTTTATAATTTTGGCACTAAAATATGCTTTGGATGAACTTTTAGCGTTATTGGTAAGTTAATTGACCAGTAAAATATCTTATTGAGTTATATTATATTCCTAAACATTGAGTAAAATGAGTAAAATCTTTAATAAAACTCAGGGGAAATGAATGACTCATTAGAAAGTAGCCATGAGAATGAGTGAGAATGAGATGAGAAAAACAATTTCATTCTACACCGGACGTGTCGCAAGTTATCTGACGAGGGTGGTAAGTAGTTATAATTTCATTATTCAGCTATGTAAAAATTACTATAGGCCTTAAATGTTTATTAATATTCCTTAACTTTATCCAAAGTGATTTCTCCCATGTTTCTGATATAAGAAGACATTAAAAGGACATATACCTTTATTATTAAATTAAGCTCGCATGCTAAATTAAGAAACGAAGAATGCGCTGTGTTATGGCTCCTGATTCTACATGATATGATTTCAGAGAGGTTGAGAAAGAGTCTATCTTTTTTTCTTTGTTTGCTTTGGCCACGCAAAAACAATAATGCGCCTCATTACTAATTTTCTAGCTCGTCCACATTCCTTTCATTTCCCAAAAATATCACAGAAGCAAATATCTTACTACCGACGCTCTAGTACCTCCGTTATCACCTAGTTAGGTGTTCTCGTTCACCTAGTTCTGATGAGGGGTTAATGTATATTATAGGATACGCAAAAGGAATTAATTTCGACGACTCTTTCGTCTCAGTGTTCCTTTGTAAGGTATTTAAAGGCAAATGAATTGATTTTCTGCTATATTGAACCTGGTTCTGTGAACGAGCTCTGCAGTCTAAGAAAAACGGGAGAGGATTCGGCGGTTAACAAACAAACTGAGATCAAGAGGGATTCGCTGAATTAGGAGGCTGTCGTGGACAATAGGAGAGGAAGACAGCTTGCCCACCGCTTAAATTTTTCATTACCCTTTTGGTGGTTGTGGTGTTTATGGGTCCCGGGGGATGAAAGGAGGGAGGAAGGAAGAGCGGGCGGTCGGCGTGGGCGACGGGGACCTTTTTCCGCGTATCTACCAAAAGGAAGAAGCGTGGGTCGAGGGAGATCTCGTCCCTCCACCTCCACCCCCTCCCATTCCTCGCGTCTGCGGAATCCCACCCTCGCAATAAAATCGTCCGAGCCGCTAATAAAGTTCGCAGGACAATGGTCAGGACCTCTCTCTCAGGCCGGCGGGCGGCACGAACACAGGGACAGGCACGGAGTCACGGGGAAGAGGGTAACTGAGAATGTTTCACTTTCGGCCGATACGAATAACCTTTGGTTTCCCCATCCGCGGCGCCGCTCCTGCAAATTACCCGCCCGTGTGTGCGTTGGGGGTGGAATGGTGCCCAGATAGGAGGGGTTGATGGCGGTGGATGGGGGACCAAGGTGTTGTTTGAGGCGGAGAATGGGAGAAGGTGGAAAATATGCCCTCAAACCTCGCTTCTCACCGAGTTACGACCGTCTCTGTTAAAGGGACGAAGGGTATGAATACTCGGGTTTTGACGCCACCCTTACAGAGTGCGACAGACTCCACGTATTCGCCATCACGTCAGTCTCTGGGTATTTCCAGTAAACAATCCCTTCCGTTTACATTCGGACGTTATGTCGCCCTGGAGTGATTGATTATGTACGTGGCGAGCGTTGAGCTCTGATTTTAGGAATTCGGCGAATCTTCCGCGGAAATGAAGCCCAAGAAACTGAAACGAAACAAATGAGTACTTTGGAATAGTTAATTTGCTTTTTTCATACATGAATTTGTGTGTTTATTAAGGCTCGTCTTTCTTTCTCTTGGTGGAAGTTTGGGCTGGAAATTTAAATGACTCGATCTCGTTAGAGATTTCACTGACTCATGCCCCATCCAGCTCATTTCCCGAAAAATTCAAAGGAACATAGCAGCAACCGTCGGAGTAATCTTTATTACATTCTCATCACCCGAGAGGAATGACCTGAGAATATTGTATAGGGGCTTGGTGGCCCAGTTCACAGAGTGACGGGCTACTGGCCCGAGGGCCTGGTTTCATTCCGGGGGTATCTAGGGACCCCCAGCTAGTGTGATTTTTTGGATAGCCGATCTTCTTGGGAAACCTCCGGCAGTGCAAAGAAAGGAACTGCATTGCCCCCCTACTCTATAATGAGTGAATTTCCCTCGACGCACAGGGCTTTTCACAAAATGAGCTCTATTCTCACCTATCAAATCAAGCCTTTGAGTTTAGAGCTGCGAATTGGTATTGTTTCGGAGTTTCTTTCGAATTTGGAATAGCAAAATAATTAAATCAAACCAACATTGATGTGGCATTTAGTATAATTCTTTTAGCTTTGTTTTCCCGTATTTATTTTACTTTCGACGACCCGGAGCGACATCTTCTGACCTTCATCTTACTGCGACGGATCCCGTATCTTTTGAAATAAAATGAGTGTGTAAAACAAAGTTAGGTATTTAAATATGGAATAATTCCACTAAATGACGCCTGTTACGGTAGATATTTTAATAAATAAAAGCTGAGATAATTTTTACATCGTGAAAATGTTGAATTGTGAGATATCATTCTTGTGTTTAACTAAACGCTCCCCTAAACAGGTTTATTCTTCAGATACAAGTAAGTTTTAAAGCAATTAATATTTAAATATTACAATAATTGAAAAAATTCCAATAGCCGTAAACAGTTAACCTTTCGAAACAGGGTACAATTGGGATTAGTTGGCAAACGCCACAAGTCAAAGGATGGGGTAATGGGTAAATAAAAAGGGGAATGAAAGGTGAATACGCAATCCTTTATCCCATCCTTTGACTTGGTGCGTTTGCCAACTAATTCCAATTGTACCCTGTTTTGAAAGGTTAACTGTTTACGGCTATTGGAATTTTTTCAATTATTTTAATTCTATTGGCCGTAAGAGCTCAATTAATTTATTATTAATATTAAAATACCTTTAGGACGTGTACGAAAGCGACCGCTCTCAGGTAATCGTAAAATTGTAGTTACTAACACTGAGCGTTGGATTACATCGCACAGAACATGAAATGCCTGAACTACATGATGGAACATTAGGTTTGCTCGTTTTCGCCGATGGTGTCCTTTCATGCCGAAAAAAATACGTCCGGGGGCTTATGGCTGTTTCCAATATGGCTAGATGCGTAGATAAATTGGTCACTGGCTATTTGAAGACGGCATTTCATTGGTTGATGCTTATCTTTGAACCCAGAAATCTCGAAGAAGGGAAAAGAAAGAAAAATTGATACTTTTGTGTTCGAAAAATTTTCCTTCCCACCTCCATTTGTTCTCAAACTGATGGTCTGCTTTTGGGTGTCATAGGCAACCCATGGAATCTGTTTTACGAAAATTATATATTTTGGTAGGGATATTTATTTTCTTATTATTCCCTTGAAGCCATTTCTTTCCGTCCAGTTCCCAAATCACAATGGGCCTTTAGGTATTTCCAGGCCTCTTATTTACGACACCGCGTGGGTCAGACCGTAGATAAGGAGATCGGGAAAATCTTCCAATCCCCTTCTCTCCCTTTCGCCTCGACTCATTCACTCCATGCTTTTGGGAACAGGTGGCAGAACCTATGTATTACATAAATAACATGAAAATACTGTGGGCGAGAATGAAATAACGGTGAATACACTTTAGGGAAAAAGCAACGTAGATGGAATATTTATATATTTCTAATAGTTTTACGATAACATGAAAACTCTTGAAAAAGCTTAGAGAACGTATTTCTGATGAAGTATGATGTCTTGTGATAGTATTTTTAAGGAATATGGATATTTATATGTGGACCCATAAATCCAATAACCCTCCTTCAGCAGATCTTACAAAAGTTAAAGGCAATGATTGATTGAAAATATATTGACGCATAGTTTACCTATTTTAGGCTATGACGATACGTTCGTCTCTGAAGCTCTCTTTATCATTATTAAATACATACCTATGCATAACCTGTTCCAACAAATCATGGTATTAATGCAATGACCAATTTGGTGTCTCATTGATCACATTGCATCTCTCAATCCAGCCTTAATATCGAGGTCCAACTCTTAACTTGCAGCCTAAAAGGCTATACTTCTGGCATACTGTTAAATTAAATATTTAATCCGGTGCATTGGCATACACGCTGTGAGTACAAGCTTCATCTATGGGTCTTTTGGTATCATATTATTCCATAGACAGTGTAGAGGATATTCACATTAAGAACCTGAAGGGATAATCCAACACCATCTGCCAGTTCCCTTCTTACCTGTCAGGCCTTCAATTTGTTTTGTTTTCTCCGGCCTCCAGTTTTTCCTTCTAATTCCGCTACGGTTCTTCTTCTTGATCCTCATATTTTGTTTAACCATCTCTCAACATAAAAAAATGTCTTCAATATATTTCACAACATTCCGAAATCGTAACATAAAATACGTGCTGTCTTTTGCGATTTAAGAATATATTGTAGAAAACCTTTTTCTTAGCATATTCATAACCATTTCACTTCTTGTAAAAACCATTAGTTTGATTTCTTAACGTTTGTTGCATTCACTAATAACATCTCCAATGGGTATTCATAACTTTCGAGGATTCTAGGTGAAGGATTCCTTCTTCTCTAGCCATTCCGATTGCTCAAGTCGAAATGAACTCTCATATATATAAAGTGGATTCTCTTTTAGATTCATTCATCCATGATCTCATGATTGCATTGAAAAGCACCACAACAAATTTGGCTGAAAAAGAGTGTCTTTTCACTCTCAGGTGGTATAATTTCCATCACCCATCTATAGTATCCTTCCTGTGCTCACGATGGCCACATTTCCGGAGTGTATCGTTAACCAAATGTCCTGGGTCCCACTTATCCCTGCATTAAGGTCTCCATTATTCACGAGAAGGTTGTCTGAGTCAGCGATTGAAATCTTTTTCACACTCCCTCCCCACCTGGCTATTCGCCTCTAAATCTCCCAGAACGGTATTTTACCCTACCTTGGAAACAATATACCGCAGAGTGCAGCGAATGAAATTATACACCCAAGCACGTCAAATGGAATTACGCTGGTAACGCCTCTGTTCTCGCTATGCGTTTAGTGTCGAAGTCGTGGGAGATTGGTGTTTAACTCCGAGATAAAACGACAGTTGTTCTTGCAACAATGTGGTCGATATCGAGCTATAAATTTAGACCGGAATGAGGTGGTTTATCTTTGAAAAGGGGAACACAAGATAGGCGCATTTTATCATGTTAAATTAATTATTTTGTGATGAATCACCACCAAGTTTAATTAAAATTTTTAAAGAACGAGGTTTCCTAAGCAACAGGCAGTCGTAATGGAACAGGTAGGAAGCCTAAGCGCGAGGAAATTCTGATTTAATATAGAGCCAGTTACCGGAGAATCTTATATTTTCATTTTAAATAGACCCATCTATCAAAATCCGTTATTAATAGCCGAAGGGTTGACAAAGGAAGAAGGCATTCTGTAGATCAATTAAGGGTGTGTTCACTAAAAATGAATTTATTCTTAATGACTCTTTGTTTAAATTACATCCTATTAGTTTCTACAAATATGTTCATTGTGTAAATATTATTTAAACCATGCGTACGCACACCTCCAATGTCAGGTGACCTGAAAACGCACATAAATTGTGGCGAGTAAATGAGGTCGTGGTTAGTTGAAATTTTATGCAGCTATATTAACCGCGTTTATTCAGCTATGATAACCACACAACGATGTCTTTCTGAATACATTTTAATACTTTTTGCTTCTAAACAACTATTCCTTTGTAATAAATGGTATCATTCGCATAGATATTAGTAAAAGGTCAAAAAATTGCCAGAGAATTCATTAAATACACACTAAGTGAAATGTAGGCTAATAATACTGCATGAACTTATTTGATTAAATTTCGGAGAAATGACAGAAGTCGTAATGTCCATGTAAATAATTCAAATCATCGGTAATATATTTTTTCTTGGAAGATCTGTTGATTTCAGAGCAAAATAATAAATGTACTTAGACAAGAGATATTTTATCGGAAATCAAAGATTCAAGCATAAATTTTCAAGTTTATTGTAATAGTTCATATTTAACTGATAAAATGTTGGAATTTCCTGGAAATATATCCGCTATAAAATTTATGAGTTAAGTCCCGAGTTCCCTTGTTACATCGGTAATTGATGAGGTACGAGGTAAACGAGAAGTTTGTGCTAATAATAATGTATGTAATTCACCCAGGGGGAATATATTTATGCATTGATTTGAGAACTTCAGTCTCAGGGTCCTGAAAACCGTTGATTAAGGTATTAAAGGAGTTCTCGTATTTTGTAAACAATTTGATGCCAATGTTCCGTTATTTCCTTTCGAAAGCAGTTCGTGGAGTTTTAGATGCACGTACAGCCATTTCTTAATTACAGTTAATGAAGCCTGTAATACTACAGTAAAGGTGATTAACATCAGAGCTGATAGATATAATTTAAAACGTAACACAAAGCGTGACATTTTATGTGATAGCGGATTTTATCATTAAGTCAGCTTTATGGGGCTACTTTCTTTATTTATCCATGACCTACTAATGACAATTACTGATTGTACCATATGTATATTATAAACCTACATCTACACTTCGATTGAAATTGTAAAACTAAGAATTAAAGATATAATTCAGGATACAAGGAATATTTACTGGTGCATACGAACATTAAATGTTGCAAATTGATAGCTTCAGACGTGATGTGGTGGAAGTTGAACATACTAAATAATAGATCGTAGCACTTTTCCACTTGATAATAAATGTTACACTTTGTAAAAATCATGTCAAGAGAGTGCCAGTGAAATAAATATAACTTAAATGAGTGTGAAAGTTTAAGATGGTGTGGTATCTTGGTATAATGGTCCCTGATTCTAATCTGAGTGGCACCCCTGGAAAATTCAACCTCAATTTCCATTACGTGAGGAAAACTGCAATAGCACGACATAAATAGCTGTCTCTCGCTCTCGTCGCCCAAATTGTGTGAATGTTACACATCGTAAGTAACACCTTCCACTATTAAAGTCAACCCTTGACTTGATTGGTGCGTCTATTTGAAGCCTATGTGGGGGCACATTGCAAAAGATGTCTAGTTTGTATAGAGCATATTGCTAATTGAACAAATTACTCTGTGGGCGTTATACCCAAGTCTTTTAACGACGATCTTTGTTTGTATTCAATTACGAGGATGGCGAGAATGAGTGAGACAAACAGTTGGTCCCAGGGTGAGAGAATGTCATTCATTTCTTGTTCCATGAATACGTTAATTTTTGGCCTTTGGATCTAGTGGGGAGGGGACTTGTGGGCCACCTGATATGACGAACTGAACGAAAATTTGTAAATTATTTAGAAAATTTTCAGATTCACAGCATGACCTGAGTCGCCTTTTGTTCAATATTTTAAAATTTGTCTCTGTGGAAATGCGGAAGAAATATAACCAGTCTATGCTTTATCTCCAATGGTACAAATTGCCATGCAGATTTTATTATAGAGATATAGGTTATTCAGAGAAACTGCCACAGCAGTAACTTTAGCAGAGTAAACAGCTGATGAACAGAAAAATGTTAGCAATTTACAGAACAAAATCACGCTCCTAGACAAGGATTCCTCAAGGGTTTCAGGGTTAAACCTAAGTTCGATCTATACGGGTGATTTTTCTATTGCATATTTCTGCTCTGATTGACAATTTTTTTTAGAAATCTGTGGATAATTTAACTTGTGTTTATTCGAATGATCTTTTCTTTTTGCTGACCACTTGCAAACTGTATTCTATCATGGCAGTCTTTGCTTGTTATATCATTCAACCACCATGAGCCATCTCCCACGCCGGATCAGCGCTACAAACCAGGTCTTCAAGGAAACCTGCGAAGTAAACAGTAACGGGTGATAACAACTTTTCGCGGACACTCAACTGCGCATCATGATGAGTACGTTTGCAAAAGATTGTAGCTCATGAAAGTAATGACAAGAAGACCACAGTAACCAGGTTACGGTGAAATGTTAAAATAAAAAAAAACACCCCAAGTGCGAATCACGCCCGGGAAATGGTTTTGATTTTTAACCTACGATTAGCTAATTAGATCGGGATCAAATTACTGTATAGCTTCATTGGATAGTTTTTGCGAAATGAGGATTATAGTAGTCAAAATGCTAGACTTTGAGATGCGGGAAATGAGAACTATTGAGAAATCAATTAGCTGAGCCTTGATATTGGACGCAGAGGATGAAGTTATGCGCTAATAGAGGAAGAGAGGTTTTTCTTGGATGAAATTAATAAAGGGCAAGAAAAGTGAAATGAGGAGATACTGAAAGGTCGTGAAGTGTTGTAATATAAGAGGGAAGATGGGTAAGATTAAGGAAGAGATAAAAAAAAACCTTTGACTGAGTGAAGAGGATTGAAAATGTGAAAGACTGAAGAAGGAAAAAATGTGAGGTAAGCAGACGTTAGGGTGGGAGGAAATGCTTTGAAACCCACGACCTTGACAGTAGATTTGCCGCCAACACGGTAATCAACCTGCTGGTTAGTTTGATAGATGAGGGTGGAGCTTACCTAGTACTAAGCCAAACGGCGTGTTAAATCGACACATCAGTGTTTGGGGGATGGGGAGGGTCAATCCCCCTTCCCTGTGCCACCTACCATTTCCCAGAAAAACCTGGCACCCGAAAGATCACACAGCATGGGTGAATCTGAAGGTGCTCAAAGGCGTCACCAGGAATCAAACCCAGGCCCTCAGGTCAGTAGCCCACCCCTCCTCTTTACATACTTGGGCCTTTCAGAGACCGCCCAATCATTAGGTAAGTGATTGGCTGTATCTGATGATGAGCGATATTGCCCTAGCCGCCGGCGTACCTCAAACAGAATTCTTCCTCTTCCGCACTTCACGGTGTAGGCAAATTGCTTGTTCCAACTTTACATATGGAGTTCCTTGAAATTTCTTTTTTTCGGTTAATATCTCGTTTTCCGTTAGGTTTATAGGATTTCATTGGCTTGAGTATTCTGGTGTCACCTATTCTTTCGACGTGGAATTTCCATTTTTCTCTTAGTTTCTTTATTTTTCTAATTTTTTTAAAAGTTTACACTCCGTTATTACATCTTAGATTATGTTATTTGTTCGGAATAATGCTTTGATTTTTGTCCAATTACCTCGACCGCTGGTAGTTTAGCTAAAATCTTGTGATTATGTGTTTCTTTCATGTTTCACTTCTGCCACCTCGCGTTGGTCATCAAGTATGTGGAAAAACATCGCTATTTTGTGTACAAAATATTTCATTTTATTTAGAAAATACAAGTTAATGTTTTGCATGAAGAAGAGCAAATTTTTTTGTCAAATACGTTCTGTCACGTATCAAGAATTCCACAATGTAACGCCTGAATTAGTTTCCTTTATTAGAGTTGTTGTTGCCATTGTTTTATAGATTTGTACTTTCATCTCTTTTCTTTTTTCATTGATCATCGTCCAATAGTTAATTTCACGTTCAAGCTAAAAGCGATTTATTTTTCTTTCTATGTCATCATCTTTTCATAACCTACGTTTGTTCAAAAGTAACTGAAGCGTGCCATTTGTTCTGTGAGATTTCCATAGGTTATATATTTCCATGTATGTCGCGTATATCTCAAATTGCTAATTAATATACCGTCAAGAAGAGGGGTGTCGCGTGTTTTCGCGAGCGTACTTGGAAGGAGCGCTGGGGACAGGACGGGAGAAGATCTGGGGGTAAGTCCCCTGTGTGGTCTCTCTTCGCTCGGGGGCGCGAGCGCTGGAGAATATGTAGGTATGTGTGTACCATGCATCTTGTAACCGAGCCCTTCCGCCTCCACTCCCCTGCCGCACTCTCCGGACCGCGAGCGTTTCCCCGAGGACGCCCGTCCCACGGACGTCCGCGCCCGTATCGGTCGAATCAACGAGGGTGCGAAATGGGCGGGAGCGAGGAGGAGCGACCGGGGCGGAAGGCGAAGGCGGTGACACGGGACAACTCCTTCCGCTTCCCACACCGAACTGCATCGCTCTCCACCCAAGGCATGCACGCTTTTGTTCCTGGTGTGGCGTGTTTTTTTTTACTTCCTTTTTTTTAACAGTGCGGAGTCGCCCCATTAATTGGTTTTTCACCCCATTGGAGCATTTACCCGGATCACGTGTGCCCCATCAAAGGCGTTCTCCGTGCTGCCGTCGTCGTCTTTATGGGTTTCGCGAGCGAAGGGAGTTTGATCACCCCGAAACAGCGAATCGAGTGATTTCTTTCTATTTTTTTATTCGTTCCGCAGGTGTCTTAGCGGTGAATAAAGGCTGCGCATGGACGTTGCCACATCCTTGAGATTGAATTACTTGAATTACAAACGTTCTCGATTTAGAATTGAGGAATAAGATATTTTGATAAAACTGTAGCAATTACTAATCGCCATTCTTTTTTTCAAGTGAACTGTCTTTGTTGCATTTTTTCAGCGAACAATGCGACTTAATTATTATAGTATATTATTTCTTAATTTAAAATAGTATTTGAATAATGATTACGTTGGATTTAAAACTGGCATCAAAACCTCTTTTTAAATTCATCAACCACTCTCCACGTTTTTATGAATGTGAATACAATTGATTTAAAGTATTTTAATATTTAATTACTGTTTGAGCTGAAGATCGCCTAAATACACACCAATTATCCAATAAATGTAGTTTGATGTAATTGAATACCTCCCTCGATTTTGAATGTGCGAAATTAATGCAAATATTATTTGTTACCGTTAAAAATGATTTGAATTATTCATGAAGAAAATAATTTAAATTAAAACAAATTATTCCCATGGACAATGTAGAGGTTTTGCATCCGATGCACGCATCGTTTTCCCAATAATTCAACTCAAAGTCATAAAACTAATTAGATTTGACGTTTAAATATTTTAAGTCCATTACCTCTTGGGCATATTTCTCCTTTCCGCGCATTGATGAATACTGATGCCCCTCCTAATTGTTTGTTAATGCCGTCCGCCTAATTTAACGGTGGATTACCAGCGGTTCCTTGAGTTGACATCAGCACGTGAAAATCTCTGGGCGGATGCCGCTGTGGTAAATTTCACGCACACGCCCGCGTTGAAATCTCCATAATGATGGAATTATAGGCGGAAGGCATACCGTTTGCGCCCATCGTGTGACCGTGCCCGGAACCGACTTACGTTCTGACGCAGGAGAGCTTTCCTTCGCATAATTTCAGCATTAGAATTGACGAAGTTAAAATGTGTGTTCACGTAGGAAAGTTTTCAGTCCAGACGGAAGGGCGCCCGCTTTTGTGTTTATAGCTCTGTTTGAACAGGAGTCCAAAACCCTTCCCACATCGAATGGTTCCTGAAGATAAATGAAAACAGACCTCTGGATCACTTCTCTTGTTGCTCTAAAAATATCTGTCGAAATATTAAACGAATGGACATATTTGCTCGCAAATTTGTTGCATTTCAAGAAAAATCGAGATGGTTTTATTCGAAAAATTGAAATCTTTTGGCAGCACAGGAAAACTGCGAGGAACTGAAAGTTGATAGTTCTTATGAGACGCATGGGATCAGATATATTTCTACCATTGTAAAAAATGTATTGTAGGTGTAATGGCCCAAACCGTGGAAAATTTTCACTTGGCTGGATTAGGTATAATTTTTGATATGCAAATATCTTGCTTTGGATTCCTTGACAGTCTTTAACTTTAACACTTAACAATCTTGAACAACTAAGCGATTTCAACTTACCTTTTTCAATTATTTCATCATGGAAATAACATTGATGTAGTATAAAATACTACATTATCGAATTATGATGGTATCTACAATTGTCTACCTCTTAGCATTCATGAATTTTTTCAAAACCTTTTTTGTATATTTTAGTCATACTTTGAAACATTTATCCACGAGTATAATTAATGATGATTATACGGATAGTTATTATAAATAAATGTAATCCAATATTGATCACATAATTGGAGCAGTTTTTTCATACCTCTCGAAAGGCCAATAGCAGTTGAAAGAGAACTTTCAGGTGTCGCTATTATATTGGTTAAAGAATTTTCAAAATATATGTTAAACAGCTTAAATGTTAATTACAACTTTCCTTGCATTAAAAAAATCTCTGAACTCAGTATTTGTAAACTGAATCAGAAATCGCATTTAAGGTAAATTCCACATTAATAGTAGGCACGTTGTTGCATAAAACCTTAAAAAGAAGTACACAGTTTCTTAATTCCCTCTGTTTCAGATAGCAACAAAATTCTTTTTTGAATCAATCGTAAAAATAAACCCATGCAATGTTTACCGAGAAGTCTTTGTAATTCATAATCCTCTCCCCATTATAATGTTTACCTTACGTTTTGGCATATGTAATCGCCTCTTCTCCATGCACAAACAGACCGCCATGCCTTTAATGGTACCGCCGAATAGTTATCGCTTTTTTTACAATAGGTTGTACGCTTTGGATAAGTCTTTAGAGGAACAAAAGAACATAGACGGCCTGTCTCTCCACACGAGATACACGTGGACACGACCCCGCTCGCATGGCAGAGGAACGACACCGTGTGTGAACAACATTTTTTTTGGCGGGGGGCAAGTGTCACTGTGGAGGCGTGGGCTTTACAGCCCGAATGACCTTTCCTTGCCATTCACGCGGCAAGCCGAAATGCGTCGCCTCGCAGACACAGGTGGACACTTATGATGCCGCGTCATGACACGCGATGAAGACGAAATTTCGGTGCTTAGCCGCAGACCTTTTGATGATCGACCTACGGATGCTTATTCTGGGCCAGCTTTCCAGGCGTTGAAGTTTCTCAACAATCGTCACATAGCGATATGTAACACCCACTGATCAATGGGACCGCGAAAAACTCTCTAGGATACCAGGTGACTTTCCCCTTCACTAAATTCCTCTTAAATGGGACTCGACGGTAGTCGTTTAGCTTCATAAAAGTAATGACGATCGTTTGAATATCGACAAGCTTCCACCACTTAATTTCCAGCAAAAAAAAATAGTAAAATATTTTACATTTGTCCAATGAAGACATAGAGTGAAATCAAAAGTCAAATCGGCATGAGATTAATTCAAACTCCGTAAAGGTACCGGATAATGCCGCAAGTCGGTGAAACGCGCTGTGGCATAAAATAAATTCTGTGTAAAAGCACAAAATCTTAAATTTTTAGATATTTTAATCTTTTTTAATCATAATTATGTCAATTTTTTTAAGATCCGGTTTAATACTCTTTGACCACACAGCCTTGGCGGTACATGCTTCTTAACATATAATGACAATTAAATTTATTATTTTTTTTTAACTTTGCTGGATATATGTTTGGATCCTTTCCAGAAGAGTCCAAGTATTTTTATTAAAATGCGCTCATGTCAGATTCCTACTAAACTCGAAGAAGTTCTTGTAAAATGATAAACACCCCAAGCGTTAAAAATCGCACCGATTCCCTCTCGAAGTTAATATATGTACTTTTCCTAATTGCTTCACAATCCAAACGCAAAAGGTCCAGATCACGGTATGAAACAGCAACAGCCTTAAATATCACGCTGAAGGTAATTGAGAGTGGAATTGAGTGCAAATCCCGAGTGGGAGAAGTACGCACTCTCGAAACGTTAGCGGCTTAGTCACCCTTTTGCGATTCAACATATTTCTTTGCCCTTGCTCGGGTCCCACTTTATTTTCGAGAAAACCATTACGTCCGGGTCGATCGGCGAAAAAAATATACATACCCTTCTCGCGTAGGTATGGTTTCCCCCCTCCCTCATCTCGTGTTTCATTCCTCCGGACGTGCGAAGCTCACGCGGACCCCGTAATTGTGACCTTATTCAGCCATCGTCGGCCCCGACAGACCTCCCCTCCCCCCCCCCCCGCCCCCGTCCCCTCGGAGAGTCGTCGCCGAGGGTGCAGCAGCAGTGAGTGCGGGGGAGGAGGAGTAGAGCGGAGGGGTGGTACTCACGGACCCTCTCACCCACACGGCGCCCTAGGCCGTCGCGGCGGTGGACGGACCCGTGTGGTCGGCCGGCCGTCCGTCCGGCTTGCCTCCCCTCGTTAAACGAGCCGCCCCCTCGTAAATCAATCGCGCCGCAAGACGCAATCGGAATCGATTCTCTCTGGGCCCGCGACGAGCACAGCGCTACGCCCGGCACGTTCACTTGTTCTTTTATATATTTTTTTCTTTTATTTTCGACGTGTTTGGCCCTTATTTTTATTTCACGCCAAATTCTTCTCACCCGAGTCCGCTGACCACACGAGGTGGGGAAGAGCGCGTCTCGTACGTGGTCGCATGAAAGGGTTCGGGTCGGCTACCTCGATACTTGTTGTGGATGTGTGTGTGCATATATATATATATATATATATATATATATATATATATATATATATATATATATATGTGTGTGTGTGTGTGTTTATTTATGTAAAATTCACTAAATAGTCATAGCAAACACAGAAACTAAAACATATAAAAGAGGGATTCACTAGTTCTCGAATTTTCGGTGGTGCAACCACCTTTCTCAAGAGGAATTAGGAACAGAACTGAGTTCCTGAACTGAACAGAGTTCTGTTCCTAATTCCTCTTGAGAAAGGTGGTTGCACCACCGAAAATTCGAGAATTAGTGAGTCCCTCTTTTATATGTTTTAGTTTCTGTGTTTGCTATGACTATTTAGTGAATTTTATTGTGCACGTTCGTGGCTTTTCCAAGAAAGTGACTATATGTTTATTTATGTATGTATATATATTCTCACACACATGTTTATATATATATATATACACACCCATACGTGTATATATATATATATATATATGCATATACACACACGTATATATACGATATGTATTTATACGCTATTCTACCAGCATTTTACTTCACTATTAACTTAAACTTGTTCATTAAACTTGTTTTCTGATGAACCTTTGCTGGTTGAATGTTTGGGTACTTACGTATTCCCCATGAGTATCAGTTCGGTCATGGTTCGAGGTCCAGCTGGCCTCCAAATCGAAAAACCCCTCTCAGGACTACAGAAAGTCCCTCCACGCGCCTCCACCGCCCTCCACCCGCCACACTCAGAGGCTGAACAGGAACCGGCGAGTCATTGGACTCGATTCTCCCCTTGAGGATCGACCTGGGACTCAAGCCGAAAAGGAGTTAATTAGGGCGTTGTGCGCTCGATCATTCGAGACGTCTTCTTTTGTTTTCCGTCCCGGAGCAGTTCCCGGTCTCCGTATATGGTCCCGCCGCGGAGCATCTCGGGACGACTCTGACCAGCAACGGACCAGCCTCTTTCCCATGCAATCCCTCCCCCTAAACTAACCATTACCCTCTCCGCTCCCTACCGCCTCCCTCCCCGGAGGGAGGGTCTGCCGTCCCGAATTGGTTTGCATTGATTGCTACTCGCGCCAAAGTAATCACGCACAATTGATGTCATTTGTTTCGAGGCGTCTTCATTTGTCTCCATCGGATGGAAAACCAAAGGGGATGTCTTGAGTTTTTCGTCGGGCCCACCTCTCAAGGGACCCATTTTCTTTTTAACTGGACCATACGGGGAGCATTGATTACACCCATGAATTTTGTTCTAATCCGGTTTTAAAACCAGCTTACTACCTCCCCCCCCTATTAAAGGTCGAGTTTCAACTTTCCGCCCTCTCATAAGTCATTGTAAGTTGTCATTGGAGTAGAGTTAGAATGGTAAGTAAAGCATTAAAGATATGTATTTTTAATATAAGTGACACATTTAAACATAATTTTACACTTATTGTTGAAAATTGAGGCTTATTTCCATCGTTTTTATCGAGGAGTTATGGAATTTATCTTTTTAGAACAGCGCACATTTGGTCCCTGAAATACCGTACTTGTTTGAATTTAGATTCTCTGCTCAGTCATTAAATTACTAGACATTTGAACTGGTTGAATCTCTCAAAATTTTAGTATAAAAAAACAGTATTTTGTGGCTTTGAGAACTTTAAAACCGACAAAACCCATTTCTTTGACGGCAAACTTCACCAAAAACTTCTATGAATTCCCACAAAGGCTAGGTCTTCCAGTTGCAGCTTGTCCTACGTATATTCTTGTACAAATATCACCAGCTATTTTTTTGATATATCGGTTCGATTCACGCCGCGTTTAGGGGAAGATATAATTTCTTCCAGGCAATGTCGTTGGGCAAATGTTTCTCATTTTACTCGGGATGCGGTTGAACCGGCAATCACTTCTCCGTCTGAAAATTTGAGTGGGTTAAGTTCTCGGAGTAATTGAAACAACCTTTCCCCGTCTGAGCGAGAGGAAGCCGTAAAACATCCACGCGCGCTTAAAGGTTTTTTTTTGTGACCTGCCCGCTTTTCTGGCCGTTCCTTCGGTCTTTAGGCATGCCTGCTTGCATCGTCCTATCCGCGAGGCGGGGAGAGGAAGGAAGGACGCGACGGGACGCTAATAAACCGTGGGCCCTTGTTTGGAGAAAGCCCTTCCTCCCCACCAACCTTCCCCCTTATGAAGGAAGCATTAAATCTCGGGAACAGAAGCGTGGATCGCGGAAAGAGATTGGAGGAATGTTTCCAACTGCATAAAACGCACGCCGCGCCGTCGACTGGGCCTCGCCTTGAATGCTTCGCTCCAGAAACGGTCTCTAATTAGTGCCCCAAGTGGATGGAGAGAGAGGAGGAGAGGCTTTAAATAAGACTATCCCATCTCATTGAAGGGATCAAATCCTTTCGGTATCTACCATAGTGGATTTCTTAGACAGGTGCTCAAGACATGTCCTTGCTACTGGGAAGATTTATACATTCACTGCCTGATGCATTACGTGCTACGAAAACGCAATGCGATGTGTTGTTAGGAATATGAGATATGGTGTAACGACCTATTTACTAAATGATTACAATTTCTCAAACACTTTTTTAAGTAACGCCGGTACAAAATGTTGAGTTAAGGCGTCCAGAGACATCTTACATTGAGATGAGGTCGGTACGGTTCCCGAAATGTAAATTCTAATATACTTATAATAATGAAAGAAGGCAATTCGCTTTTCCACATAGAGTATTAGCTTTCGTTGCAGCGTAGATAATTTGAAGATGTTACGCTGTAACGAAGCTTAAGTCGTAATAAAAATACCCTGTGTGGAACTGCAAAGTGTCTTCTTTCATCATGAAAGATCTTCACCATGTTACGCTTGAAAATGTGTTATTTTTGCCTATGATACATTATAACGATGGCCTCGTATTTTTTCCAGATATTCATAAAGAGTTTTGGATAGAGAGGATAAATTTGGGCAAGTGAGGGGAAAGACGATCTGAATGCTGGATGGAATGAAGAGAGGAATAAAGTACACGGAATTGATGAAGGGTTAATTGTCCTGTCGGATATCGGGTTGTGTTTTTATAGGAGAGGCAAAGAACTGTATCGTTGTTTAGTGTTCGTTAATCCAAAACCTAACTTATACGGTATAATTGCAATAATAATAATTTAGATGTTTACGTATCAATTTTTAAGCTGTTCTGAGAAAAGTATTTAAGATTGTTCCACTTTTATATTTGTTGAAACACTCTTAGGACTCGTCGGAATGGAATTAGTAAATGGAACTGGGAACTGAAAGAGGATATAAAATACGAAATCTATTCAACAACGAGTGATTATACTTTTTGTTCGTTTGATTTAATATGTAAATAATTTTTTCATTCAATTATTAGGTTATTGTGTAATTTATATTATAGTTCAAGTTTCGTTGTACTAATTTCAGTATAGCGTCAGCCATTGAAAATTCGAAACATGCTCAGTTCGCATGCGGCAACAATAGGGAATAAGTTGTACATGCGATGATAAATTCGTGTCATTGTTATTGTGTAATTTATATTATAGTTCAAGTTTCGTTGTACTAATTTCAGTATAGCGTCAGCCATTGAAAATTCGAAACATGCTCAGTTCGCATGCGGCAACAATAGGGAATAAGTTGTACATGCGATGATAAATTCGTGTCATTGTTATTGTGTAATTTATATTATAGTTCAAGTTTCGTTGTACTAATTTCAGTATAGCGTCAGCCATTGAAAATTCGAAACATGCTCAGTTCGCATGCGGCAACAATAGGGAATAAGTTGTACATGCGATGATAAATTCGTGTCTTTGAAATTTCACTTTCGTTTGAACAAACCTTCACCCGACGCCTATGTAATGCTACAGAAGGCTGATGGAGAGTCTGTTATTCCTTATAGATCCCATGAGATGATCTGAAAGATGGTTTAAAATGTTTAAAGGGGGGAAACAATCAATGCTGAAGGAAAGTGTACCCGGAGCTCCAGCTTCTTCTCGTATGGAACTAAACATTAACACCTCCGTTGCCTTTGTGAGACAAGTTCGTCGAAGGTGTAAAGAACATTATCAAAAATATTTCAAATTTTATTTGGTGCGACCCACATGTTGGTAACAGAATAATTCCACATGAAAGGGGTTTGTGCCCGAGTAGTTCTGTGATATCGAAATTAACTAGCAAAAATCGATGTGGATTGTGTTCTCCATCATATTAAGACTCGTTCCATGTAATTTCCTCTGTTTCTCAATGTGATAGAGCACCTTCGTGGAAGCAGTTCTTTCTTCGTCAAAAGCAGGAGGAAATGCACGTTTCAAATTGCAACGACTGCCGATGATACAATATTTGAGTTAAATCATTTATACTTGTACCATATATAAAGTATACATAAAACAAATATCATATAATGAATGCTTTTACGATAAATTATGTGAAAAAAATTAATACTCAATATTAATTGAGTATGGTCGTAGAAATAAGGGTTAATGCCTTCATTTCTTTCTTTAGAATTTCAAGAAAATGATGCATTTGAAATACTATAAGGATATGATATTTATATTTGGTTCAAAAGCCACGAAAAATCATCCAATCAAGGTGATTATTATTCACATTACTTTACATTTTCGACAATTGAGATTCCTTTTTCTTTGAATTATATTTCTCTTATAAGCATGTTATTACAATTACACTGATTAAAGGCTCTTTCCTTGAGGTCAAAAAGGAGAGATAATGAGAAGTCCATTAAATGAGTTGAGGAATCTATTTGAGTATTCTACATCGCATGGATGACCTTTTTCACTGTGTGTAGCTAGACACATTATCTGACCATAAATGGAGTTGGAGCTAAGTTTCTTCCCTTGGTAATTTTAAGCCTGTTTTTAAGCAACAACTGATGTCACTCGCACCTACTTATGGATATGAAAGTCGTCTTGATAAGAAGAGACGTGGCCCAGGGTTTAGCTTTTGGAAACCTCACAAGAAGATACACGCACGGCGTGCAGTAAATTTTCGAGACGGTTTCATAAATAGCCACGGAGAAATTGCCCCAGTGGGCACTCTCCAGATATGCCCCGCACTCGACTTGCCGACTGGAAAAAATAAACGAACTCTGGACGCTCGAAGATTCCGATGACATGACCCGCGACGACGCCCCCGCCGTATCGAGTGCCCTCCTATCACCCCTCTCACCTGATTCGTCGGTCCTCGTTGAGTTCAAGTCCACGGATGCGCTCCATCTGGACACGGTCGAAATTCGACCGATATGGAGAGGGGAATGGGAAAGTTCGGAGATCGGGGCGTGGCAGCGTGTTCCACGCGCGGGGCGATAAGCACTTTGTGGGGAGAGTGGCATGCGAGAGAGTGGGGAGGGGGGGGGGAAGGGAGCGAAGGAGTGATGAAGTGGGAGTGGTCCTTGAGGACGCCGCTCACTCAATCCTGATAACGCCGATTTTCCGAATATCTTTTTTCGGAAGATATTGGCTGAGGAAAAATTGGTGGATGACGACGGTGAAAATATGGGGGAGTTCGGGAGGGATTCGAGAAGGACGGGGAGACGGGCGATTGTGGGTCGAAAAGAGGCGTGATCCCGCGTCGACCGTCCGCCTCCCTCCCTCCACTCACTTCCCACCTGAGTTTTTGGAAGTTCGGGGCGATGAAAGTCTCCTCCAGGGTATGGTATTGTGCGGAGGCGAGTAGGAGAGAAGGTGGGAGAAATAGCTGAGAGTGGAAAGGGTTGTGCTTGTGGGGACGAGGAAGGAAAGAAATAAAGTTGGAGAGGGTGGAAAGGGCTTGGAAAGGCTCTAGCCGGGAAGTGAGTTGAGATCGAGGAGAGGCAGGCAAAACAATAAGTAACATTATCAATGTTATATTTTTTTAAATACATGTACGGTAGATGATTTAAGATGGCAAAGAAATCGTTAATATCACATTAAAACCTTTTTTTAATCTAACAATCCCATGAAAATCTTCGCGCCAACCTCTAGCACAAGAATATATGAGCAACAAATTCTCGTTCATAAAAAATCAAAACTCAACTGTTAAATATACAAGATAATTAGATCAAGCAAAAGTCAATAATAAAGGAAAAGGGAAAATCTAAACACTAATCGCTTTCTCAAGAAATACCACCTCATTAAGACAAACAGATTACCAATCAATAAATAATATTAAGAGGCAATTGTTGAACTTGGGTGAAAAGAAGTCGGAAATAATCGGAGAATATTTATACATATATTAGAGTAGACTATAAATATGGGTGTTACCAAATCGGACCACAGCAATCAGGTTAGTTTGAGCTGCGAAGATAGAACTCGCTTAGTGGTACGCCCTTCACCACCCGTGTAGTTCACACATCCTTTGCTTATGCTGCCTATGTTTTCCCATGAATATTTGGCATGAGATTTTCATGTGAATAATTTTCCATGAAATAAATTTCAAGTAATCACACAGATTGGGTGACGATGTGAGTGCCCAGAGCGTCATCTGGGATAGAAACCGGGCCCTCCGGTTAGGATCACAGTGCTCTACCCACTGGATCACCCCCCAGAAAAAGGCTTTAGGACCAAAAGACTAATCTACTGCAAAGTTATGCTTGAAAAACGTATAAGGAATACATGTATTTCCTCTTTTCCATCAATAGTATCTCTCAGTAGGCATTCTACTTCATCCGACCGTCGCCTTGGTAAAATACGAGACTCGTATGTAAGGCACGTAATTGAGTCAATGCACATTAAGGTATGAATTTTTTTGCCATCACTGTCCAAGTATTCCAAGGATTTGATTGCAACAGTTCTCAAATAAATACTCTTACCTGCCATCCTATTTCTCCATAGTAATTAATTTCCCTTCTATCGTCTGTTTCTCTTGATTTCGCCCTGGTTTGTCTCTGTAGTCTTTTCCTTTTCACTGGCTGGTTCCTACCACGATGATCGTCAGGAAACAATAGTCTCATAATATCTCAATTTGGTAAAGCTAACAGTTTCAGGCTTAACTTTGTGGAATATCTTCATGATGAGGGTAAAAAATAAGGCAAACTTTACACTTCCACACACTTTCAATGCAATACGACCATGGTTTCGATGCTGCGCATCATCACCAGGCGATCAGGGCCTGATGATAATGCGCAGCATCGAAAACTTGGTCGTATTGCATTAAAAGTGTGTGGATGTGTAAAGTATTCCTTATTTTTTACCCTCTCCATTTGGTTTTTATTTGTTTCTAATACATTGAGAATCTTCGTAATGGTCTGAAAATATGGTGAATTGTAACATTTCGGTATTTTTTACTGATTTGATTTCCCAATCAGTAATTATCTCACAAAATCTTGACGGAAATGTCATAACTAATAAATATCAAACGAAGCGTGATTGCCGTTCCGTTGTCTTTCATCAAAGAAACTGGCCCTTTTAACATTTTGTCCCATTTAATACTGGAAATCATCCGGGAGGCCAAGTTTTCAAGCAAGGGATGTTGTTGCTGAAAGTTTCGCTTGCACATTCCTTGAGGCACGTAAAATGGGTTTTTATACCAACGTTCTATAAAATCGATATTAGTTCACCAACTCAGGACGGTGCTGCTGTCCATGAGTGTGTGTGTACATATATATGCGCGAGTATATATGATTTTTTTACTTAAAAATCACGCGATTTCCTTGTCTTATTTATCGTTTTCTGTTTCCCTCCGGGCAGTCTTGTCAGTCACGTTCAAAGCCGTAGGTTCGTGCAAGGCATTAACAACATAGTTCACATTTGGAGCGGGAATGAATGAAAATAAATCAAAGCGCTGAAGAAAACTTGCTCCGCGGACGGCGGTCGGGATGAAGGGAGTAGAGGAGGAAGGCGGTGAGAGAGGACGGTGGAGGAGAGAGGGAGAGAGAACGAAGGATAAAGAAGAAGTGCCCATGTAACATGTAAGACGCCCGGCCTTAAAAGGAGTGCGCGGCCGCTGCGCCTTCATGTACACCTACTAAGTCTTCTCCTCCTTACCCACTCTCCTACTCTTGTCCATTATCTTTCCTAAATTAAATGTACACACCTTAAAATGTAAAACTACATATTAACGTATTCTATTGGTGCGTTTAAACCTCCATTTCTACATCTTTATCACTTTCACGCAAAATTTCTCCAGTCGTATCAAGCTGTCAAGATGGATTTGTACTGGGATTTCTACCTTTTTCGAGTAATGCGCTCATTAACCGTCAACAATTTCAAATTTCCTCCCTAAAATAAAGATTCAGGAGCTCAGGTGTCCGTGAAAAAAAAAGGAAAAAGTAAAAATAAAAATGTGTACACATATTATTTTAAAAGTACGCATTATGTAAATTGCTACTTAGCGTTGTATTTAAAACTAGAGCCCGAATGTACAAGTATGAAGTTATCGATTTTACAAATTTAGTCAAACTATTAATTACGGTAAATCTGTGAAGACTCTCGTAAGTGTTGAAATTTAATGATTAAAATTTAGTATTCCTAGGTTTTTCATTGTACTTCTATGGTTATACGACGCCTCCACTGTCGTAATTCTCCGTATCTCCCTAAGAAGTTTTAACGTTCATTTTGAGAGGAACTATTTGAGATGGCACATAAGAAAGACTCGGTGAAGCTCGTCTGAGATAAGCTCTAGGATATAGGGTGAGGGGAGGAAGGGGAATGGTGAGGCGTGTTCCCAGGTCACCACGATGAGGGAGGAACCAAAATGGCAAATAAGTTGTTTTCATACTGAATTTTTCTTAGCCCTTATGTTAAATCCCTCAAGACGACAGTGCAAGGAGTTAGTTCGAGGGGACGCTAATGGGGTGGAGACACTGGGATCCAAGTTTATCTCGGATGATGCAGGCCATAGACTTGGTCCTTGACTTACCAAACTAGATACAGAGACAAAAATGGTAATTCGGGCGACATGAAAACGTGAAAATTTCTTTCATGGATCAAGCCCGATCCCCAAAAATTGACGATCGGATGGTGACCCTCCGATTCTTCGACCCTCTCCGCGAGGCGGCCGTCCGTCTTCCCTTTGCTGCGATACTACCGCCTCGTTCCGCCCTCCCACCTCCTCCCTCTCCGGTGTGCGAGTGAGCAAGCCGACTCGCAACGAACCCCGCCGTAATTTTTTCGCGTGTTTCGCGAATCTGCCCTCGCCTTAACATCATTCTTTCCCCTCTTCTTACCTCCTCCCACCAACCTTCCCTCCCATTCCCTCCACCCACGCGGGGCCCCGGGGGATGAGGGTGGGAGGGAGGGTGTGGTTTAGCGGGGGCTTGAGTGGTGAGGGGAAGAAGCGTGAGCAGTCGTTCGCTGTTGGTTATGCCCCTCGATTGCGCTCACCCGTCCCCCCACCCGCCCGTGTTCTCCTTTGCCCAGTCCCTCCCATTCTCCCGCGTGTCCTCTCTCTTCTCCCCTCCCCTCTACGATTCCCCCCACCCCCAGAAACCGCCCCCGCTCTCGTATCTCCCTCCTCCTTCCCTCGTCCACGCGGAGGGTCGATCGGAAGAGGTGAACACACTTTAACGACCAGTAAACTTCAACTCGCATGAGTTAATTCAGTACATTGCAGGAATATATTTCTCCTCACCAAGGAGAACAACAACGGATCTGAGCATCCCTTCATTTTACTTAGAATTCGTTAGGCAAGTTTTTGGGACCTACGGTGTGAATTGATTCCAATTAGATTCCAAAAAATACCCATAATACGATCCAGATTTTGAGAGTTTGGAGCTATTAAATATAAATACAATATATAATTATATTTGTATATATAAAACTTTAGACAGTAAACACACAGCACGAGAACACATAAAAATAACACTCACAATAATATCTTGATAATTTCGACGGACTCGAGCTCCGTCTTCTTCGGAAGATAAGAATATATATATATATATATATATATATATATATATATATATATATATATATATATATATATATATATATATATATATATATATATATATATATACATACATATGGAATTGTGCAGACCATAAGTGCAAAAATATTTCCTTGGCCTTATGCGGTTGGGTCACCCGATAAAAATATCTGCTCCTTTTTTACTGGAATGCACATGAAATAATATTTATTTGCAAGCATTATTTATTGGCTCCAGTAGGTAATCTAAACAAACAATATTTTTTTATTCCTTTTTCACGATATTTCTATAAATGAAAGGATCCGACTTCATCACATGTCATCGAAAAACCGTATGCTGCTTTAAGTATCTCTCTAGGTGGTACAATGCAGGATAAAAATCCTCAGATTTTTCAACTCGAACTTTTCCCAAATAATAATGAGAAACACCCAGTCATTCTTACAAAGACTAAGGAAAACATATACTGCGGAAATCTATGTGCTTGCTAACCCTTTTTATGAAAGTAGGGTTCATCTAGGATGTATTTATGTGCTTCTTAGATTTTAAGAAGGCGTTTTATAGAGAAAACTAGGAATTTTTTCATGAAATATTTGCAGCGGATAGGAGTAGAGATTTGGCATGAGCAATACTAGGTAGGGGAGTGAGACAGTTGTCAATTATCACATGTTATTTTCAATATATATGCGGGAAAAATGATAAGCGATCATGAGAAAGTCAGGTGGCAGAGTAAAATTAGATTAGGAACTCTTGAAATCAGTTAAATTTGCTGATGATGAAGAGTTAGTTAAACAGTCAGCTAAATTATTACAATATTTACTTAGCGTATTACAGATACATTGGGATACCTATGGGATGAGAATCAATCATACGAAAACTAAGATAATGAGAATATCAAATAGTAGGAAGTCTATGATAAATATTAAGGATGGGCGATATAAAGTATAACATGTAAAACAGTTTACCTATTTAGGAAGTGTTTTAGAAGTAAGTGGGCAAAGTAGTAAAGATATTAAAAGAGGAAATTCGTTAGGTAATGAATCGTTTATAAAGAGGCGGAAGTTGATTACAGAATTCTTCAGTAAAAATATAAATGAAAGACTATGGATAACCGTGATATGGAGAATTGTTTTGTATGGAACGAAAACTTGGCTGTTGAAGCAAGAGGATAATCGAGGGATGGAAGCTTTCGAGATCTAGGTATGGATGAGAATGGAGAAAATAAAATGGACGGAAAGGAAAACTAATGAAGCCCTGAGCATGGCAGTGAAAGAGAGACTGCTGGAAGAAATTCAAAGAAGACAGCACAAGTGGATGCGGGAGATACTGAGAGACGAAAGGATACTGATAGCGTTAAGAGAGGAGAGTGCTGGAAAAGTGTGGTAGTGGGAGGAAAAGAATTAAGCTTTTGGGTGGTGTTAAGGGAGGTAAAAAATATGTAGAGCTTATTAATGAATTATTGTAGTGTGTATTATAGGGCTTAAGTATTTGTTGCGTCATGTCGGTGAGGGCTCATGAGTACAGTATTGTCAGAGTCCACCAAAAACGTACTCAAAGCTGGTTAATCAATTGCAGTCAGTTATTCTTAATATTTTGTATCATTACTTTCATGAAGGCGTTGAAATCTTATTAGATAAAATAGACTTACCATTGGCGGGGCAATATTAT
The DNA here is from genome assembly GCA_037158775.1 of Hetaerina titia. Classification (NCBI taxonomy): domain Eukaryota; kingdom Metazoa; phylum Arthropoda; class Insecta; order Odonata; family Calopterygidae; genus Hetaerina; species Hetaerina titia. The sequence goes on along the minus strand of CM073773.1, from coordinate 49,267,819 downwards.
CCGCTTTCGTTCAAGCAACGGAAAAGTAAACCAATTAACAGAAAACGTGTTATCGATATAGAACGCCTTTGCCATTCAATCAATGCGATATTTAAATAAATTACTCCGATTTAGTGTTTGAAGTTGATTTATAGATTTTTTTTTTTTTGCGCTGAGTAATTCAAAAACAAGTCAACACTTTCACGGAACACTCTGGCAAGAAGGCTGGTAAACAGCCAATATGTCCACTTGGTCATTTTCTGAGCCGTAAATTCATCACGGTTAAGTAGTTAATGCCATTTAGTAACTATTGCGTATCGCATGACTCTGGACTCGATGCATACTCAGTAAATGTACGAGAAAGAACGGCCGTCTCTCTGTAGTACACAGTAAAACTTAATCTCTATAAAACAAAACGCCAACTCTTTTTAGTAATTTCTTCAGCTAATGCAAAATTTTATCTGATATGTTGAAAGTTACTTTTGCTCGCTTACCTCTTCCTCAACCCAAGGGTCGTTAACCAGGTACTTACACTCGACGTCGGCGTCTTTATGCGGATTGGGAGAGTTCATTGATCGAGGGAATGATCCGCCCCTCTAAACTCATTGAGGAAAATGAGTACGTCTCTAGAACTTGCGTGGTCATAAACTAAGTTTCTCGGGTACAATGCAGTAAGACGCCCCCCCTCCGTGATTTATGCGTGCCGTTCACAAATTTTTACGTACAATCCCGGCGTTGCTTCGGGCGTGTTAGAGGTCAGCTCACCCACCAGTGTGGCACTTGACCTATGCAGTTTGCGAATATATATGTATGTATGTGAGGGAAATTTCCACACTCGTCGCCAAAACGTGGGTGGAATACTGGGTTGAATGAAACCATAAATATTGGTTTCGGCGTTTTCCGGAGAACTGCTTACCCCCTCCTCGATGCAGGTCCGTGATTTTTCTCAAACAAAACTCCTTTTTATTTTCCTCGATGAGATATTTTACTTTTCGACGTCCTGTCCGGGGTTGAAAGATGCTCCCCGGCCCCTTTTTCGACAAAAGAGGAATTGAGGCGAGCTTTGCATCTGATTGAGCGTGATTTGGTTGCCGTCATTTCCAGTTAACGCCTTGTGGTCCCGACCATTTTGTCTGCCGTGGATTTGTGGCTTGGAGAAAATTTCTGGAGCCCAATGTCCAGGGGGAGAATAAATTTCGAGGGATTAGCCTGGGCGAGGTGACCTCTCCTCTCGGTCGATGGCGACCTCGCATGAAAACTTCTGAAACGGTCAAATTTATTTTCCAGGAAAGCTTATTTGAATAAGGAAATCCCTCTCTAAAATCTTGGTTTATATTCTAGGCCTTAGGGATTTCTATTCTCGTGCAGCTTATAGCTTTCTACCGTATTTTACTTTCATCCTCCAGCGATAAGGCTTTCTATTCACTTCAAAAATGTAACGAGGAAGATGGTAAATACGTAAGAAACTTTATTGATTACGATTTCATATGTTGAATTAAAAAGAGGATTAGTTATATTTGAACTCTTCGTACCATGAAGAAATTATGTCATAAGAAAATGATATTGTCACACATTTTAAGTAAAATAGAATCTAATGAGTTCATGATTAATCGCCAGAGTCTCGGGGTCACATTTGTTCATTTAAAGTATGTTTCTCCAGCATCTATGATGCATTAAATGTGCAGAACTTGATATTAATGGGTTATATTGTCGAAAACATGGATCATTTTGATATAACCATCTGAATTTACAATTTGCAGAAGGATGTTCTAGTCATGGGCAGTGAATACTTTCCCAATGATTCCCTCCAGCTTTCGAGGTCATCAGCACATTTTCTCCTAGAAGATGATGACTTTTGCTCTCCAAAGTACGAGCCATACGAGCATAATTTAACATTATAAAATATCAGCATAAAAACAACACTGCATTCAACATGCGTTTTGAAGTTTAAATGATCTCCCAACACAATTCTATAATATACAATTTGGCATTATCTAAACGGGGGAAGAGCTCAAAGATTTGCGTGAATAATACTGATCAGTACAACGTATTTAATTGGATGGAATCAGCATAGCGATTTCATCGATTTTCTACGAGTCTGCTGTGTCTCGTTTTCCAACTGGAATCCCTACACAAATTTGGCTTGTCTTCGAGCTATCCAGGTGTTGGAGCACAAGAGAAACCCAACACCTATATCCGAGAAAGAATTCTTATATGTGTTTTTAAAAGGACGCCTTCCAATCCTGACGAACTATTTTGACTATCGAATGAAATGAGATGACTGCATTCATGCGATATAAATGGTAGAGAAAGATCGATGTATGCATGGAGTGGATTAGTGATTGATGAAGCATTTGATAAAATACATTATATCCTTCTAGTTATCCTTATGAATATAGAATTACAGTACCGTTTGCCGATCATCTCTAGCGTGGCAAGAGGATCCCTCGATCACATGTATTCCGAATGGCTTGTAAATAAAGTAACAGGCGGTTGGCGAACTGAGTTAATTCCTGGGCGTCACTTGCCACCAAATGGAGTCACGGCGTCCACCATCATGCTATTCATACCGAGCTCCCTTCCTCATCGCTTTCTCTCCTATCCCAAACGCGGCGTCTCTCCTTAAGTCGCATCCTTCACCACTGCTCTCCCCCGTTCAATCCTTTGGAAAGTCAAAAAGCCTCGACTCTCTTCTCCACCGCCCTCTCTCAGCCCAACCCCTACCCCCTCCCACTACTTACTTCTCCTCCGACGCATTCACCTGTTGATCCCCCTTCTCACCTTTTCTTCTCCTGGAGGGAAGGAGGGTGTGGGTTGATGCCTCTTCCTTGGCACAGAGGTCTTCGAGTACTACTATTTAGTTCTCACCACGTGCATGCCAGAGATCAATCTTGCGAAGCCTCCAGGAAAAATATTTCCCAGTTTTTACTTAAAAATTGTGTAAAGAAAGAGTTCAGCAATAAAGTTATAATTATTTTAATATATTAAATGGCATAGATCAAAGAAATAAGTTATATTGAGTACATTTAATAAGAATAAAAATTAAATATTCATTCATCGACGGAAAAACTTATAAAGTTATTAAACCTCGAAGAAGTGTTTAGTGCCAGACAAACCTGACTGTAAGGGAGATTCCATCTTGAATTCAAAGTTATATGAGCATTTTATAAGTGTCGCTTTGATTCACAAATGCGCGGTAAATATACTCATATGATTTTTTTATCTGAAGTTGACCGTCGTATTCCACCATCGTCTGCGTTTGAAGATATATTATTTCCGCCAAATAACGTCTCCATTCGCCGTTGAATGCGGGACGAATTTGGAGGAAGCTTCATATGCTCTAAATTGGATATTTTATCTGAAGCTTAGAGGTAGTTTCTTCATTTCTTTATTTTCTTATATCTCCTACAAATGTTTACCATTTACTTCCATAAATGACTTCTAAGATATCATATAGCCATGTTTGTGCACGTCGTATATTTCCCAGTCAACAAGGAAAGGAATGACGTTGTCAAAAGACAACCGGATACCACGTCTAAAATTTATTCCGAGTTTTATGAATCTACTTCATTTATCATTCAAATGAACGTGTATAGAATTTGTTCAATCGATGTAAATACTAGCTTATCTGTAATTTAGAAGTCTTAGCCTTACTTCTACTTATCGAGAATGACACCCTTGCACCGCATAATGTATTACCATTGCGGACATTGCATTTCCTCCCATTCGCTGAACGCGTTGAGTAGCCTCCATACACCGTCTCAATTGAAAATATCACGTGCCTATCACATACGTTCGAGCCTTCACTCTTATTTTATTCGCCACGGAGTCTCTACTCATAAAATGACTATAAGATCTCCTTGGCTCAAGATTCGAGAAACCTGAAATACATATATTCTCGTGCCCAGCGCTTCGTGAATTGCATTCCCCTATAAACTGAAAATCAAATCTAAATGCTAACCGTTCTTGACCGCGCGCATATCTCCTTCCCCAGAGGAAAACATATTAAGACAAGTCAGTGTTATAGGTGTTTCTGCACCTCCCGTTTCAAGTGCCACACCGTCCACATGTCTATTTTCATTACGTTCAAATCCCGAAGAGATTACGTGTCATAAGGGAAGATGGGCGTTTATTTTTTCTCCGGAAATCCATCCGATGCGAAATGAAAGGAGGAACCAGTCCGTGCTCAGTGGCCTCCCCACTATTCCGCGGCTCGTCTCCTTAATTAAGTCTGTCTCCATTGAATTTACGAAAAGGCAGGGCTCGGAATGAATTAAGTCCCTCGTCTTTCTCTCGGACATAATTATATCAGTCAGGGATTCGTGTAAAATTAGGCTGTCCAGTTTGTAATCCAGCTCGATGAGATGAAATCATCGGATTTTCCTACTTTGATAGACTCTAAGAAATTCATTTATTTTTGTCTTCTACGTCTTACTATATTCTCCAAGCAGCGGTACTGCGGGCGTTTCAACGGAGTTGCAGACAGTCGCTGCTCGCTCGGAGGATTGCTTATGCGATCCGGTTCCTCCCCTGAAACTTTGTGTATTTACGTTGCCTCTAAAAAGCTCGGGTATACATTCCTCAAGTACCTAATTCACCCCAGGTCATTAATTGCACGAGCGTAACTTTTCAATCACGAATCCCTGTTTTCAATCACGAATCCCTTGTTTTCAATCAAAAAGTTGCCAATCGTCTCTGTTCATCTTGATCGCCCGCGTTTATATTTTTATTCATTAATGTTTACCGCAATGTAAAAACTAGTTTATAAGTTCAACAAATATTTTTTCACTTGTTTAATTAGCAGTTTTGTTCACTCCCCCAGAATATTTTGTATACTATAATCGTGGATTACAGATTCAGATGTGATGTGGTGGAACTGTCCCATCATAACAGAGACGAAAACTCTTGCAATTTTCCACTCAATAGAAAATGAATCTCCATTAAGTGGAAAATTGCAAGAGTTTTCGTCTCTGTTACTTTGTACGATTGTTTACTTTTGGCTAATGTTTAAAGTTACTTTTTGCTAAAAAAAATAGTTCTGCAAAAGCTCTAAAAAATACGACTGTATAACTTCATTCGATGCTTCTTAAATAAGTATATTTGTTGATTCTCACTCGGTAGGAGCAAGAATACATCCAACTATTGCATATGTAATGCATGCTATAGTCGGTACGAATAACAAGGTTCGTAATTCGCCCGCCGGCAGACTGGAAAGTCTAGGGTCGAATCCCACCTCGGACAAGGTTTAAATATTGTGTCTTCCTAAGTACTTCTCTGATCCTTCTTACCCGTGTCAAATTCATGGCTTGAGCCGTATGGACTCCATAAAAACTCATTTACTAGGTAGCATATATTTAACATATGTATTCATCCTAGAGAAATTATAACAATCAGATTACCTATTCCATTAACAATATGTTTTATAGCCTGTGCCAGTTGATGATGGAAAAGTAACGCTGTATAGACTTTCACACATTTCCACAACAAAAGATATTTATTATTTAACTAGTTTCGCTACACTGCAACATCTTAGAGAATAATATATTACTTACCATAATGGAATTCCAAAAAGTGTGTGCCTCAACTATCTCTCGTTCCAGTTCAAGTTGTTTAGTTGAGTATGTCTATTGATTACTATAAAAGTTCTACACATACATCACAATAGATTTGATATTGACTTAGCAAAAGGTGAAACATGAGTGGTCATGCCTCAAATGAAGGAAAAACCAACTGTAAGTGGGAGAGAGTCGAAATGGCGACGCGCAGGGAGCAGGCAAGGGCATTACACCATCGCAGCCGATACCGACAATTTAATTATATGGATAGGTTACTAAAATGCTTGATCAAGTTGTGGCCATACTAATGGAGCGACTGTTTTCGTCGCTTCCCCCATAAAATCCGTTCGGGTGGATAAGAATCCATAAGCGGTCTCTAATATTCCACACAACTGGGAGAAATGGTTGTAACAAGCCCTTCCAACTTCATCCTGAGTCGAGTCGCGTTAAGCGATTACTCCCTTCATATCGAAACGGAGTCCCCCATCATGAGCGGACTGCATGTGGGCAAGAGGGGAGTAGCCTTCGCCCACCAAGCGGGATGCGCGTCGCTGTCCGTCCGCGGCGTTATGGCGCGGACGCTGGAGAATACCAATCACACACGCGGAGAAAGCACTAAAAGGGCTCTCCGAGCTTCCCCTGTCAGACGCCCGCGTAATCAATGTGGACTCCTCGTTCATGTCCTGGCTTTCAAAATGATGCCGGGGACTGCGGCGGGGAAAGGACATGCCTAGTTGCCGCGGTCGATGTTATTGGAAACATATTTTCCCAGATGACCCGTTGTGTTCCATTGCTTTCCTCAGCAACGGTGGACGAGCATAAACTATCAATATTCCTAAAAGGATCCTCGTTTAAAGGAACTTCTGGGAAATCATGGGTTTTCTTTCGTTTCTCATTCGCGTGTAATATTCCCGCGATAATAATTCTTCATACAAATATGGGATTCTGGAAACGAATGCATACTTAATAGGTACTCTTGAGATGTATCTCAGAGAATGTTTCCTAGACCCTGTGCCCCGGGATAGACTCTTAAATTACCTGAGTAAGGACAGCTTTACCCCACATCATAAGAAGAAATGCGGTTTTAAAAAACCTACCCAATTCACATTTCAAGGGGAAAAAAGATGAATTCAATATCAAACGGTACTGAATTCCAAAGCCGGCTGCATAAAAACTAAGAGATTAGTATTTTTTGCTTGAAAGCAAGCGAACTATTTCTTAGGAACGCGAAATTGCCAGGAGAAGAATTAGTTGCCAAGAAACCAGTCACGAACCGACTCATGCTTACAAAAAGTAAAAGATGAACGTCGCTGGGAATATAATGTTTACGCAGAGCAGTTTTCATGAGCTTCGCTCCTTCGAGCATGAAGAGTTATTGCCCTCTTCTTGTTCCATAGTGCAGAACATAAATATTATATTTCCCTGCCATTTTTAAAGTCAGCGTTGCTGTGGGTTTTCCAGGAACCTGTGGGAAACACCTCTTGCTTTTGCATAAGCGAGGTTCAAAAACATTCTTAGTCCAGGAATGGCAGGTCGTCATTAATTATGCCCCCCATTCAAACATTCTGTTCGATAAATTAGTCTTTCCAGTTGCAGTGCGCTAAGTTAGAATTCAAGAAATCCCATAGACGTTCAGTGGATATTTTCTGGGTACAACCAAACTGTTTTCTCACGTTTCTGGGATTTATCTGCGTGATTCAATGTATTTTCTTGTCTCCGTTAGTTTCAGGAATTAACGTTTTCCAATATGGAACTTATTTAAAAGTATCATGTGTGCCATGCGGAATGAGTTAAAAATGGTAATGTTTTCTCTATCAAAAGCTTTGATGTTGCTATGCAACTACAGGATAAATAACTAAGCAATCACAAAGTCGGAATGAATTGAGTCCTTACGGTTAGCACAGTTTCTTATTAGTTAAAAAAAAATGAACGCCAAAAAATGAAAATCAACAATTTCAACGCGCCGTAAATTGTGTTTTATTCTGAACTCTCCAAGCATTATATACACATTTACGTATTGTTGGGAAACTTTTACAAAACACAGCCGCAAAGTCACTTTGGAAGACTTTGTAAGCGTAGTTTGTAAAATTTTCTCATGGAATAATAAATTGAAATGGTTTACCACAAAGTTTTGAGAGAGCAAGTTCTTAGTGATCTATTGTTTTAGGCTCAACTTTGTGGAATTTCATGTTCAATATTTATTTTATTAAGAACACAATGTATACATCCACTGTTATTTATAATCATACGTAAGGTTTAAGTTGTAACGTAACTGTACTGTAAGTTGTACGATAATGAAGAACAGTGGATGTATACATTGTGTACTTAATAAAATAAATATTGAGCAAGTTTAATTTATTATATGTCCAACCCAGGACTGTGAGAAGGAACACCTATGCCTTTTGATGAAGACCAACGAGTTTTAGGATGGAGAGGACTCAAGTCCATGAATTTCAGAAATACTGGCTTTTGATGGAGAGTCGTGCTTTCATTTCGTGATAGTACATTGCTGCAGTTTAGGTTCATATTTTTTGTAGGAACCACACGAAGAAAAAATGTGTATGATTCATATCTCCTTTCCTTGAATTTGCAATGAGCTGAATCTGTTTTCAACTTACACGAAAAGATAATTTTGTGAGATAAATATTTTTTTAAATAAATCGTCGAAATAAGTTTAATGCGGCGGAAAGCTTAGCTGCTCAGATTTAATTCCACATTCAAGAAACCCTGAATAATTTATTATTTAAATTCTTCGACGTGATTGATTTAAGTTCTAAGTAATTAAAGTTTTTCCAAACCTAGGTACATCTTTAAATTTCATTTTATAAGCTTAAAACATGTATTCTAATTTGCAAAAAAATTAAATTCAAATGTTTAATTATTTAAAAAGTGAAACCAAACGAATTGTCATCCGTTCGACCACTTTAATATGGATACGTCACCGACTCTGGGCACGCCCGTGCCTTTATATCGCGAGCATATTTTTGTGCGCATACTATCACTCCGAATTGATGTCACCCAATTCGAACGAGTGTACAAATGCTCCCCTTCCCCAGATGTTTTCGAAGGTTTGAGAAATGGGAGGAGGAGGGGGAGGGTGGAAGAGAGGGACGAATGAATCGGTTAGTTCACTCGCGAATGATTGCGTGGGCGCGGGGAGAAGTAGAAAGAGCGGAGCCGGATGGTAGGCAAACGGAGGTGGTTTTTCCTTTGTATTGACGACCGAACCGGGGCAAAGTGGCGGTGGTGGGCCGCTTGGGAATGCAGACGTGAGCGAGGGCATGCCTGGGAGGGGCGGACGGCGGTTATGCCGCCGGTGCTCTCGGTGCTCAGTCCCGCGCCTCTCTCCTTCGAAGCCCCCCCACCCCGTCTCTCCCTTTTCACCCCCCGGCGTCCATCCCGAACGCAGGACACGTTCCTCCCAGCAGTGACTCCCCCGGTCCGTCGCTCAAACCCAAGACCGGACACTGACGAAGTGTGGGACCCCGTAAGGGAGAGAGATGTGAATGTGTGTGCGTGTGTAGTAGCAGTGGGCACATGGCATGTGCTGCATGGGAGACGACGACGTTTCTCCTTTGCGCTCCGCGATTTCATTTCTTTTCCTGCCCCTTCCCACCGGTTCCTACGGCTCCCTCCTCCACATATATGCCGGCCGCCGAGTGCCCTATGCTCCCTCCCCGCGATCCCATCCACTTCGCATTTCGGTACCACGCCCCGTCTGCGCATACGTTTGTCCGTCAGACAGCGCGCCCTTCTAGCCCGCTCCCAAACATCTCTCTGACATCCTCCGCCGACTCCCACCTTTAAACCCCCTCCACTCCAATCCCCCCGGCGCCCTCGCGAAACCCTGTAACGCAATAAAAATGTTTCCCGCGAAAATGGGCCAAGAAGCCGAAGGGACCGGGCCCGAGTTGAGCAATTCGGAATTCTGGCCGAGGGTCGTGTTCATTTTTTTTTTCGTACCTACTCGGTGAATCTGAAATATTTCCGTGCCCTTCGGTCTGTTTCTCGGGTTTAATTTATTAGTTTGCCCCAACCTGTGCCTTTGTCTTTTCATTCGACGTCTAAGTTTATTAAATATCGCGTCTTGGAGTCCGAGCATAGCTTAAAAAAGACGAAATACACATCAAGAGAGAAAGAAAAGACGTGAAATACGGTACGAAATGAAAGAGGCGTTCAAACACGAGCCAATAGATTCATTTTCATGAAAAATCTAAACGATCAAGAGACAAAAAATGAGAAATTAATAGACGTACCGGAATGAGGAGTTCTCACTGTGTAAAGATATGAACGTGGTACACGGCTGCAATAACCAATGTAACATAGGTTGCAAAATTAATTAAATGGATACCGCCATTAATTAATTTGTATAATTTTAAGGCAGGACTACCCTGAACATTTCCATCCAGAATGCACCGACCGTAGTCGGTAAGTGGATGTCGTGTCAGAGGGCTAACAGAGTGGTTGCTTTTAATTTCCTTTTTAATAAATCCCTTATTGTTTGTATTGTAGGCTCAAGAGACAATAAAATGAAGGCTTAAACTCAAGAAGATAATATATTGGATTCTGTGCTATTTTGATCCTGTTGGCCCACGGTTGTTCGACGTCTTTGCGGAGCTGAATCAATGAAATAGTCCTCACTGTCGTAGTCTAATGCTTCAACGTATTGCGTTGAAGCATTAGACTACGCTCTTTGGTTCTTCGCGTTTCATTTATGTCTCATCTTTTCGGCATATTTTTTCATGCCTATTTTCAGCTAGTAACATCTACTGATGTACATATGTCGTGGCGTGGAGTTCAGACGTTCCATGTCGTATAAACCCATGCCTTTCTTGCCGAAGAGAGACGTGAAAAATAAGCTCGTAGTATAGTAAACGCTCGTAAATAAGCTCGACTCAGACGAGCTTGACAAAGAGTTGACTCGTAGGTAGGGTTTCACAGGGGTCACCAATACGTTTATCGTTAATCATAGCTCCTTAGAGAATCCAAGAGATGGCGCCCGTAGTATCAGAAAATGAATGCCTTTAGTAAGCCTCATCTCTCACTAGACTGCTGCAAACGTTTTAGCTACATCCATCGTGTGGTTTCATTTTTATAGTCAATCGAAGCAACATATTTTTGTTTATTTAGAAAAATGGAAAATAATGAGTTTCCTGCGGTGACTTGTATTTAAAAGACTTGACACCGAAAAAGATCAAAGGCGAGTTGAGAAAAGTATATGGCACATCTGCTCCCGTATTTACGAGCGTTTACAATTGAGCTAATGAGCTTAAACGTGGCCCTAAATCCATATATAATTAACATCGTTCGGGACGTCCAGTGGAAGTGACTTCCTTCAAAATTATTGACAAAATCCAGGAAAGATTTTCAGTGATCGACGAATCAAAGGTTGCGAAATATTTGAGACCGTAAGCATGTTGTATCAGACGATACAGTGTTTTCAATTTTGAACACTGAGTTAGTAAATAACGGTGAACAAAATTTGGAATCACTACTACCCTCTAGAGACAAAGGAACGGTAAAAAGACGTGGGTTTCTATAAGCGTTCCTGTTCTTAGGATGGCGGAGACGTTGAAATTGGCCAACAAGGTGAAGGCCACGGTTTTTTTAGATGCACGGAGAATCATCTACATTGGTTTCTTGCAAAAAAGGAAAATAATATCTCTCCATTTGTGGAGAGTATCAGGCGTACTTATTGCACCGGTTGAACGAAGAAATTAAGAAAAAAATCACCTCGTTTGGCAATTAAAAAAATTGTTTTTCATCAAGACAATGAACGGGTTTCTGCGTAGTTTCGGCGTCGAAAACTATAGTATTAAAGTTTGAATTAGGACAATATCCACCGTATTAGCCAGATATAGCCCCCAGTGAATTTTATCTGAAAAAAATGGCTCTACGGAAAAAGATTCGCGTCAAACAAGGAGGGCATCGTCAACACAGATGTCTATTTTGAGAACCTTCCAAAATTATACCTTATTTAACGACTTTAAAAAAGTTGGAGAAACGCTATGAAAATTGCATCGAGTTAAAACAAAATTTTGTTAAACAATTAAAAAATCTGCCAAAATGATTTGTTTTTCTATTTTTCTCTAATGAATTATTGAACGACGCACTTAGTATCCACAAGGAGAACTGTTTTTCTTCATGTTATTAGACACTCTGGTTTTTATCTCATTTAAACACAACATACTGATTTGTTGGAAAATGTCGACTTAGGAGGAATAGGTTGATGGAATTAATCACACCTATTTGTTTTCCTTACGCAGCGATTCAGGTTCGAAGCATTTTGGGCATTATTACAAGATCGGTAAATCAATACTAACCATTATTCCCAATGTGCAATATGGAAATTATTTTTTGACAAAAATTCAATTTTACCTTATGGAAACTATAAAATACGATATACGAACAACTAATACATTAAGTGTTTGCCATATTTGTAAATAAATTTAAATTGCTCTAGAAAAAGTATAAATTCTTGCCGAATAACCCAGAAATCGACTAAAAAAATAAAAAGTGTTGAAATAACGATTAAATATCCCTTTGGCAAATTCAAATTAAATTATCACGAAGAGCGTCATTCTGCATGCTTCCTCCTCATTAGCTGTTATTTTTCTTGTGAACTAGATGGCTCTAGTGTTGATATTCCTTTCTCTAATTTTACCAATTAAAATTGCAGTAAAATCAAGTAGCCATGCCTAATCATGTCATAAATGAATTTATTTACCCAAGCTTACTTCTCGACAATTCCAGCGAATTCCACGTGTCTCAAAAGGTTTCTTGGTCGCAACGCCAGAATTTCCCCGAAAATATTTTGAGGTTCTCTTGAGAAACACCAAATAATCCAAAATTTATCGCAACTTAGCGCTGCGTAAAATAGCATTTTAAGGTAAAGAAATAGACATTTGACGTCGGAGTTGTGCCCTTAACGACCGTCGGGAAGAAGGAAATTTACAGTGGGACGGAGGGAAGTGGGCATAAATTCCCGATGCCAAGTGCATTTGAGAGCAACCTCAAATGCCCGCCCGCCTTGTCCGTCTTCCCTCCTTTCCCGCTTCCCTCGCCTCCGAGAAAAGTCACCTCCTTTGACTCTGGAAAATGAACCGCTTTTGTGACGTTTCCTTTTTGTTTTATGGCTCGAGGAGTTCAGAAAGGCAGGGATGGAGGAATGGGAAGAAATTGTGTGAGAGACGAGAGAGGCAGTGTTTGCAGTTGGGATTGGCAAATGAGTCATAATTATTGATGCAGCTGTATCGATGAATATAACGGAATACTCTCGATATGATAGTTTAATTTACATGTTGTTTCAATATTGACGATATAATTCTGCATAAAATCAAATTCCTAATTAACGTCGTACCAATATGGCATAGGCTGAACTGGCTTGCAAAGAGGAATTTCTTTTAATGACAACATCAATGCGTACTCATACATAACTACTTTTCATTTAAAAACATTGTATTGCAGTGTATATAGATAATTTGCATGATTACTCATTAAATTCATTCTCATGCCACAGTGTGGTGTAACATGTCGTGCCGCGTAAACACATCCAATACCAAGCGTTTTAATGCAATAATAATTATTTTTTATCTACTTTCCTTGCATGTTTCGCACGTTAAGATCAAACCGGTTTAGACAAAATGTCAAAAAGGCATTATTCTCTATTTAGCGAATATTTATTTAAATATTCTGAAAGACATCAATATCAAATTAAATATCGCAACACAATTCCATTACTACCAATAAGTAGAAAACATTGGATTTAAAATAAATGGTATTGTTATCGAATTAATATTATCGATTACGGTCTTATGTCGATAGATATCGCTCATACCTAGTCGGGGGGTGGTGGAATGTCAATGGTCGGAGTGGAGTGCGGGGGAGGATAGGGGAAGACGAAGGGGATGGCCAAGGGAAGGGGAGGGCGACCGAGGAGGGATTACCGTTGGAGATTTATGTCGTCGGGCCAAAATGTTCTTCCAGTCCTCCAGTGGTCACTCCCTGCCTCCTCCGGCCTTTCCTTCTACATACTTGTACACCTACCTTTTTTTCTATCCCCGAAACTTCCAAATTCCCCGATACTGAAAATAAACCGAAATGGTCAAGCGAATCTTCTTCCACCGACCGGCGCTCTTTCCTTTCCTCTCTTCCCGCCGTGCGTGTGATTTATTCCTTTCTCGTATTAGGCCACCATCTGCCGGATTGGGGCCGACTGGAATGATTGTGCCTTTAGGTCGATGGCTGTGAGTGTCACATGGGACAGTTATGATGATGCCACAGCGCACTGTACCTGTATGTTTCGTCTGCGATGGAATCACCCTCGAGGATTGAATCACCCTTTTTGTTGAAAACGGACATTAAAGTTTTATTCGGATATTAAAGCGGTAAAAAAATTCTGGATAAGTGGGAGGGGTTCATATTTTGGTAGCGATGCGCTGTGCCCGCGCACACCATTTCAAGCACCCTTTCCATAACACAGGCCAACAGTGGTTTTGGTGCAGGAGCTTTTAATGTTGATTTAAAGAACAATTGGGTTGCTGAATCCAATTATGACACTAGTTTTTTCCTATCAGCTATAGTTTTCAAGATATAGATATGTTGTTACTTACGTAAAAAAATCTTCTACATGATGATATGGGAATATTATATTAATAAATCTTTCCATTGCTTTTCGCGCATGGGATACACAATTGCCGTTTCACGACTTCGATTATTTATGAACTGTATTCATACAATTAAAACCAAAATACAAGGGTGAAACTCAATCGAAAGAAATTGATAGGAATTAAAATTAACATAAACGAATAAGTACAAATTGTCAAAATTTCAATAAAGTAAAATAAAAGATGCATGTTACAAGATCCAGCCCGGGAAAAAATTGTCTGTAGTCACTTTTTTGTACGTATTTCCCAAATCAATTAAGTTAATTTTTAAGCAATAGTTTAAAAAAGGGCTTGGTAACCAGTTAGAGTAAAAAAAAGGCTATAATTAGTCAAGCTTTTAATGTAGTTCACAGTTGAATAAGGTAACCATTTATCAAAATGTGAGTTAAACTGATGCCTTTTATGGGGATAAAACTCCAAATGATGAGGGACAATAATGAAGCGTGGCTCGAAATAATGCGAACGTCTTCAGTGAAATTAATTCCGCTTCAGCGGTTGAGCAACAGGCTTCATCGGCGCGCGTGAAAACAAGTAGCTGAACATATCGTTGCGTAATATTTTCCGCACAGTGAATCATCTCTTATCTCCACCGATCCGGTCTCCAGTGAGCTCTTCGGAGTTATAAATCTCGGGAGAAAGATGAGATCCGTTTCAATTTTTTTTCAAGGAGGCATTCTCTCATTTCGAGAGCAGCCATTTCCTCCGCGCACGACCCGCCCCGTCCCACTCGATCATCGCCCGCTCCGCAATTCCTGAGCGACTACGAACTTCGCGGAGCGCTTTTTTCTCCAAAAACAAACCAACACAACCAGGTTCACACGAGTGTCCATTATAATTGGTCTCCTGGAATTCCCATATAAATGAAACGTCAACGTGAAGCTTTCCGTCCCTCCTCCCTGTATCCCTCTCTTTCCTTCCCACGAAGAGGTAATTCATTAAAATCTCTCTTTCTCTCTCCTGAAAGGAGGCGTGTTCCCATTGACCGTTTTTCAAGCGAAGACAAAACGGAAGAGAAAAACTTGGAATAAAATATCCCACTCGGTGACTGAAAATGGACGGTACCTACGTCTCTTTCCCGCCACCGTCCCACTTTCCCTTCCCGTCCCCTCACTTTTTTTTGAAGGATTCGGAATTTGAAAAATACACCGTGAGCTACGCTATTCAACTTAATTGCCTAAGTACTGCGTAATGACGGCAAAAACCATCAGCACCAATTTAGGCCGGCAATAATTCTCCCCGGCCCCTAAGGAGTCGTTTGCTTACTTGCCTCTTCATCACAATCACCTTATCTAAACGTATGGATCGCTCTAACCCCCCCCCCGCCTAGCTCTCCCACACTCTCCTCAACACACCGCCCACCCACTCCTCTCCCTCCCGACCGCCACCCGCCCCTTCAACACCCCTCACCTTCCTCTCACCCCCTCTTTCTCTCCCCCTCTTGGCCCTATTGCGTTCGCAACGTTTGCAACCTCCTCCTACTTCTCCCCATCCCCACTTCCAGCATGCCTGACTACCTCTCTCTCTCTCTCTCTCTCTCTTTCCCTCTTCCTAACCTCCCGCCCCTCATATTTCTTTCTCCTGCCAGGTCTCTCCGCGTGGGCAGGGGAGAAGTCATAAGTTATCCAAATTCGTCTTAAGGCGCCCAAAGTGGTCGGCCATATTGATTCTTTTCTCAAAGAATGAGAGGGAAAATGGTGGTTAAAAAAAAAGAGTGGAAAAAGAAAGAGATTTGTGCTCGACCGCTTGTCCATCTATGTGTGTGTGTGTGTTTGTAAGGAAGGGATGAAATAGAGGGGAGCGAGTGAGGGGGAGATGGGGTCGATGGCGACCATTTCTAAAAAAATTTATTGAGAGATATGCTTTTCGTTTTTATTTTCCTCCTTGACGGAGTGTAGGTGGGTGGTTGTACGTTATTTTTTATCCCAGGAGCGCGGATGAGTGGGGGAAGGGGAGAAAGGTGCATTCAATTGCTGAAATAAGTGTGACCATTATGTTCCGTGGACCGGAAATGTACACTCGTTACGGGGAGGACTCGGCGGCGGATGTTGGTGAGTTAATGTGTCCATAAATTCGTCCGAATATCGAAAAGGGGGTGGGAAGACGTTCGAGTGTGCATATGCGTGTGTGCTCCCAAATTAGTTTCCTCAGGGCGGACGAGCTTCTTAAGATGTTGTCCTGCGATAAAATGGATTTATTTGACCAGGGGACCCCCGCAGTTCAATTAAAAGCGCTCAGGGTCCTCAGTTCACGGGACTCTTTAAGCTTGAGTTGCTGGTGTGCATCTTTCTAGAGAGGCGTACGAATTTATGCGAAAATCGGCAGTCATCAATAAGAAGGGAGAGGCCTATCGGGAGATGCGCGCTCTTTTCCCGTTCCAATAACGTTCGAACAAGTCGATCCATAAACCCTCTGTCCCCGTTTATGACCTCTTCCTCTCGGCCCCGTTACCCCCTCGCTTAAACATCCTCCACAAATCCAAGGGAATTACGGAGAAATAGAGATCTTTCGCGACAGTTACTCTAGCAAAATAATCCGCTGCTGAGCATCGAAAAATGCTGATATTTTGCAGTCTTGAAATCATCAACCTTCTTGATAGGAACTTCACTCATTTTTTCGACCGAGTTATTTCACTAATTTAGCTAAAGTTCTCTGACACTTTTATAACGGATCTTAGAAACTCATCATATACCATGACGGATCGGTAGTTTTATTGGTTTTAGCTATCTGTCGGGTACACCCGAGTTCGAATTCCGATCAACGCGAATGATGACTACACTGTGAATATTCTCCATTTCCCCAAGGAATTCGTTTTTCAAGGCAGTGACAAGCAGTTCTTTTTTTTTTGGTCCGCCCATAATCTCATCATCTGCTTAAAGCAGAGTTTTCCGAAGTATTGCTATGGTCGCTTTCAAAACGTCTACGCGGCGCTTTGATTCAAATTTGCGTGAGGAAATGAAAATTAATTAAACAAATGGCCAAGTCATCGTCATCGCTAGTCATGAATAGGTTTTGATTCAGCTCTCCGATCAAGTCTCAAATCAGATAGCCCCTTCATGCAGGGGCGACCCCAAGGGGGTATAGTTAAATATATTAAGTATAATTCAAGTATAGGTTAGTGTTTTTGGCTTTATCGTTGTGGAAAATTACTATTGATTTCCCGACGCCACTTTTCAATACTCGATGTCTCAGCGCATGAAGTTATCAAGAGCAGAGTTCGTTGCAGCCTCATAATTAGTGCGATTAATTTCAAGTTTTACATGATTTTCAAATGTTATTTTTTTTAACAAGGGGATAAAAGCATTTTTCTAGCGTAAAAATGGTTCTCCCGTGGAGTTTGTACTAGCTACTGGCTCTGCTACATTCCCCTTTATTCTACATAATATTTCTCTTCGATATTTATTACTACTAGTACTTAGTATTTCTTTCTTTCATTCTATGCCTTTTTCTGTAGATATTCTTTTTTACTTTCCCTTTGCTGACACTCTCCATCAAGCTATTAGTATTTCATGGGATCTGCAAAAAAACTCAATTTAAAATATAACATCTTAGTGAAAATTGGTCCATTTAGTGGTGGTTGTTCAAACACACAAGTGGTCACAATTGATATTTAACTTAATCTATTCCTTTCAGTGCTGTATCGTACATTCTCAATATTTTAAGCGCGTAAACCTTGAGGTAAGGATCAGTTACCTTTGTTTTCGAGGTTTGTGCTGTAAAATTCGAAGAGCTGGAATGTCATAGACCGTAATTTTTACAATATTTATCTACTTTGTTTTACTGGACTGTGCAATATCTGTCTGAGAGGCTTCCGCGATTGTAAACTCTCACTTCTATTACTAGGACTTCTAAGGGCAGCCTTCAAGCCTGGCTGAAATCCTTCGTGGGCCGATTTTACCCGGGCGTCGTGGGTTGGTGACCTTCGCTGTATTGTGAATGCCGGAGTATTTGTCCGCGGTCCAATATTTCTCCGTTCGTGGTCCAAATCCAGACCGAGGTCCACCTCTTGCCAATCTCTGCCCACATCAGTGTCGCAATACTCATTTCGTAGGGTACCAACTGACCCACACAATGCTTCGTCAGAGATTCAGCGAAGGAGCAGCGGATATCCGCAGCTACTGGTTCAAACTTAAACACGCTCTTTCAAGTTCGGATTATATTATTTTCTGTGCACCAGAGTCAAATGGCGTAAGGTAAAGGGAAAGCTCTTTCCCTTATGTTAATTATAATAATCCATGTTTTTAAGAAATTCATGCATTTCAACTTTACCGGTCAAATCTAACTTCGGGCTGGTGTCTTATACTGTTAGATTTGCACGTCAGATTTTTAGGACATGAAAAAAATAGATCACTAAGACAAAGATTTCCGTTATTTTCATCGAAATTGATATTTAATGTTAATATGCTTTCCAGTTATTGCATCGTTGTTTGATCTTCCATGATGTACATTCAGAATGATTATAAGGATAATATTTTAAATTCCATAGACATTTGACTCAAGGTTAACAGAAAATGATATTGAAGAGAGAGCTTGCGTAACTAGATAGACCACATTTGCGTGAAGATAAAGGAGAAATTATTGGATTCAGGATCAAAATGAGTATCCCTAGAATAATAGGGTGTGAACACAGAAAATGGTTATTGGAGTGAGTTTTACCACCCGTTCGACAATCAAATATTTACCCCCAAAGCGTCCCGTGCACATGGGCCTTACTTACAATCGAAATACGTATTCCCAATGTGAAGACTCCTATTGTACCAAATTCTAATTGTGTCAAATTAATGATTACCGTTTAACATGAAGCAATATTTAAACACCTCGAATGATGGTTTTCTTTCCATCTTCGACTTAGCATGGACCTGTTGTGCTTAAGCCACTTGCTTGGACTGAAAATTAGCATTGATGACATCATTGTTAAAATTTGTGTAGGCATGGTGGAAAAATGGCATGGAAGTACAAACTTGAGCTTTCAGTATAATCATACTGAGTGAAATATTGTTTAAGCAAAGGAAAAAACGAATAAATTGATTATTTTAATGCTCCTGTCTATTAAAAAAATGTGAAAATATTATTGTATCATCTTCACGTGACGTGTTATCTTAAAGATAACAGAACTCTTCCCATTCTTAGTAATACGGCCGATATTCTGAAAATAGTTTTTTACTAAATTAATAAACTATTTTTTCACAAAAATTATTACACTGCTACAAGTTTGGACTCACAGCTGACATCATCAGGTATGATGTATCCTATCCTTAAAGATAAACCTGCCCAGCACTTACATTTTGACGTTTGATGAAAAAATGCTTTGCGTGGTCGATCTGTTAAATATCTACCTAAGCAGAACATTCCTATCCAGATTTTCAGGCTTCACCGACACAGAAATTCATGATCGGGGCTCGTAGAAATGAACGCCTGCAGACTGACAGACAAATTGGTATTTACAAATCAGATACCCAATCACTTTCAATGACAGTCTCCTTCCTGTATCGTAGATTTCTTTCCCACTACATGAGAACGGATACAGCTTTCACCGGAGAATATGAATCATATTGTTACCAACTTCGCAGAGTTGAGGAAAGAGTGATGAAATAACGGTGCATTTGCTGAAAAATCGATTATTTATTTGACTCATTGGATAAAGAGAAGGTACCAGACTGAATCGCGATGAAAGTTTCCTGTCATTAAAAACAATAAGCGACACTTAAGAGATAAATTAATGACCATGGCATTTCTACGCGATGGCTTTGTTTTTATAAAATTGTTTTATAGTCATCTAGAAAGTTTAAAATGTATTCAGAGTCAGTTGAGCGTCATCCAATTTTTCGCTGCTGTCAGAGTGTTATTAGGAAAATGATTTGTTGGAGTCTGTCATTTCACTCTCATAAATACGCTCTTTGATCCCCGTCCACTCTCAACAAAAGGAGAATCAACTACTCCAACAATTTACGAAAAATAACCCCTGTGCCTTGCCTGTACTTGAACTAATTCAACTGAGGTCCAGTCATCATCTTTTTGATGGCCAAAATTTATTCTCACCGCGTAATTGAATAACTCGACAGGTCTTCGAAATCTAACATACCCTTCGATTGTTTATTGCCTCACAGAATTTGCATATTACGCTTTCTTTTATCTTCTGTTTATAGACTCGGCCCCCTTTAGGAAACCTCCCATTACCCTCGGCCTCCCCTCCTACCTCGGAGAACCACTTCGGAACGAGCGTTGACATGTGTTGACGGCTAATTTCTACCTTCTTTTGTCTGGTGATTCGCTTTTTTGATGGCCCATGTGTGGTTGGTTGATTACGGCCCTCGGCAATTTTGCCGAACTAGAACGAAGAGATAATTACTGGCAAAATGAGCTGAAGCGGGTCGTATATGTTATGAAATGTATTTCCGTTAGCATGAGAAAAAAAATTAAACCATCGAATCTTTGTTCTCGATAAAATTAAAAAAAAACTTCTTCCAGGATTAATGGATCGATGCTATTTTCATCATTCATTAACTGTAGGTATTTCATCTAAATTCCTTAATCTTTAATTACCTTAGCGTAAATTATAATTTCCAATAACGAAAGAGGAAATACAGTTTTCTTTCTACTCTAAGCTATTAGTTATTTACAATTAACTTTTCATATTTGATAATGCAGAAATATTGTTATTAGCTGGTAAATTTATTGGAAGAAAATTCTGTGAATGTGCTGAGTAAGTTACATGATCAGTAGACGAACGTGATGCTAGTAATGATAGGGAGATACATAATTTTCGCGAACGATAAATTCTAAAAATTTAGTTTCGTACGGATATCTTACCTGTATACGTCTCATGTATTTTTCATCAATTATTTCAGTAAAGTTTTCTCGACTGATGTTTCGTATGTTAGGGTGCTGTTAAATTTTAAAGGAACGATTAGAGTCAAAGAAGAGCTTTTAACTAAATACAGTTACATTTGCAATGAAAAGTTTTGTCTTTTAACGGTTTGGATTACAATTGTAACTATACAGAGCGGTCACAACATGGCATCATGATAGGTTAAACCTAAACGCCTTGATGAAGGATTTCAGTCCACGGTTCACCAGTAGCAACTATCCGGCTGGTAAAATAGATTGGCACTATAAAACGCAATTTCACTCTATACAAAATATGAAATTTTAAAACAAATATAAATACATTTATGAACATGATCATTCTAGATAAGGAATTGCACTGGAATGGTCGGCAGTTGAGTGAATAGAGCGCTGAGCAAGTGAAGGAGCGCTGAGCAAGTGAAGAGACTGGGTTTGGCTCCCCGGTGACCGTTCTGGGCACCTTCAGCTCCATCCAAGATGTGTGTTTTTTCGGGTCTTAGAAATTTTCAGGAAGCAGTAGGTGGCTGATGGATAGGAATGGTAAGCTTGATATTCCGGACCCTAGATATTTATGATACTCTCTCCATGAAAGTAAATGGGAATCGAATCCTCCCCTACGAAAATTTTGGTCAATGTCAGTGCGACAAAAGATTGAATCCATCATTAAAACGTAAAGTCGGAAGTGTGATAATCGAGACGGTGAAATCGTTTGTTAAAAGCGATGTTGCATGTATAATGAAAGCCAAAATGTTCATCACAAACAAATAAATAAAAACAATGCGGTAGACATACACGTCAGATGACAATTGTTTTGTTTGTTTCTATAAATCAGAACTCACTACATCTCTTCCTGTGTCTTTACCGCCGTGCCGAGCATTAAATTTCACGAGTCCCCAAGTAACTGGTTAAAACCAAAAATATTGACTTTCGCCGGTCTTTCTAGAGGATTTCTATCGAACTAATGCATCAGTGGACTTACAACTAAAACTAATAAGCTTTATTCTAGGGCATAAAAATAATCCTGGTTTACACAAAGGAGTCCAGAGTAGTAGGACAAAATTTTCCGCAATAATAGCTCTTTCAACAAATATAATCGATTGAATTTTAGCACAGATAAAGGTGTCCTTCATAATGAAGCTAAAAAACGCTCAATTCTACTCCATTTTATATGGATCCATATAAATCATATCAACAACATTGGCTCTCTATTTGTCAACGCAAAACCTCGACTACCGTGTTAGAAACTTCAAATATGGTTTGAGGATTTCTTTATGGAGTAATTTAGTCCAAAGAAAAATTTTGTCATTATCATTCGAGTTTCGTATTATATTTCCAGGTAAAGTTTACTCCGAAAAGCATGATAAAAAGTTTAAATGCGAACGATGATGTTAGATTTTGTTGACTTTGGGAAAAATACACAGCAGGCTGGGAGTTTGCTGCTTTTATTACTGGGAAATTAAAGACTGTTTTACTTATTCTCATTTTTTTATTTGCTCACAAACAAAATTAAATCATATTATTTCCACAAAATTAATATTATCAAAGGAGTTTTTACATTTTTTCAGTAAATTAAGTCGTATTATTACCGAAAAATAATCAGTTAATAATAATATTAATACAATATTTATAAAAAGAACTCTATAGATTTCAAGAAATATTGAAATAACGAAATACACCTAACCTTGGAATTCGTTCATGAAGACACAACAAGACGATTAGAATTAAGGCTATCAATGGAACTAGATCCATTTAAAACGGAAAGGAAAGTACAGCTGCTTGACATAAAATTCAGTACTACGTGTCTTTTCAATAATTTTAAATTGTTTATTACCTCAAAGTCGTATGAAATGGCATTAAGTTGAATTGTCTTTCTTTGCACGGTTCCGTATTAACATTCCCAGAAAACACAGTTATTTCTTTTGGATATTACCCTAAAAGGGGAAAAAAATAATTTCATAGCCTTAACAATCTTTCTATAACCGTCAAATATCATTTGCGTTATCGTGAGGATTCCATAGGTTTTTTGTGACACAAGAGATTTCAGTATCATTTCTCCCAAACATTGCTCCAATATTGACGAAAATTATAAAAAATACTTAGAGGTTGATCAATGAAATAGAAATTGGTTAACCCCCAGAGGAATTTCAGGAGAAATGAAGAGAGATTGTTTTCAAGTAGATCAAATGAAGACCACTGTAGTTGTAGAGACAGAAGGCGATACATTAGCTAATAACACTACTCGTGAATGCGAATAGTGTTGTTACTGTTAGTACGCTGGAGAGAGAATGAAATGCGGAAGGAAGACGAATTGTGAAGAGTTCAAGAAAGAAAAAGAAATCATCAAGCCATGTGGTCAAAGAAAAAATAAAATCAATTTTCGGACGACATTAATAAGACTAAGGTAGGCATTCTGGCTATGACGGTATTAAACACAGCATCGGAAGTTTTAAGTAATTTAGGATTACTTTCTTGCATCATACTTTTTAATTGAATGATTTCTGGTTTTAAGTTGTCTTGTAATTATGGAAAAGTAGAAAAAGTACCTTCAATATTCCCACATCTGCTGTAGGAAAGCAGGTAGAAGACTTGAAAGATTGGATATAAAATCAAGAATAGATGCTCGTTGTAAAACAAGAATTAACAGAGTCTAGAGTTATTTTGAGAGTCTAAAGAGAATGTGTTCAAACACTGAAGTCTAAAGCCACTATGTCCATATGAATCAAGTAAATTATTAAAAAAATGTGAACTTTGTGAAAACTGGATATATTGTACGGCGATGGATAATAATTGTGTTACGCCACATGAACACATTCTAAATTTTAAAAAGAAACTTAAGTTGCACATGTAATATCCACCCCTAAATTCTATCGGGTACTAGTTTTGGGTAAAAATTAAAAATATAACAAATCTAATGTAGAATTAAAAATACTTTTTACATGCAATAAGATCTTAAATGTTTCAATAGAACTTTAGTTTTTTTGGGATGAATTGGCTCTTTTGTATTTTAAACATCTAAAATCTGATATCAAGGTTTAAGATTTACGTTTAAGCTAGGTTGGTTGATACAAGATGGGATAAGTATGCATGCGAAGATTACCATAAAAAATTATTCTTTTTAAGTAAGAGAGAGAGAGAATTATCCAGCATTTGGTACGAGGAGAAATAATCATAAATCTCTGCTACGTGACGTGCTCTAGAGTCACGTAAATTTACTAATTGTGTGTTTTTAGAAATAAAATATATCGAGTTTGTGCCTTTGGATAAAATTAAGCGTTACCCTTTCCCTATTAATTTTGTCGTTAAGATATATTCTCTTTCAAAACATGAAATTTGAGGTTGATGATTCCACTTCAGCATTAAAATTTGAAATAGCTTCTTTTAGGACGTGCCGTTGAACCATTTTGAGGAGTCGTATGAATCTTTTTTGCAATAAAACGACGAGGGAGGTCGGGGACTTTCTTGTCTCACTTTCTTACATCCGTGCTCGCGGTTCTCTGGCGACACTTGTTGATGAAATTATTGCTGTTGAGGTTACGTTGAACTTAAAATACACTTTCAATGTCTTATGTTCTCTTAAGTACGCTTAGTATTTTTTTTGGCGCTCCTTAACTTTTATGACTCTGAGTAAACTGTTTTATGTTTCATAAATCTCATTTTCCTTCCTTTTCTCTCTCGCCTTCACTACTCCATCATTAAATTGTTATTCATATTTTATTTCAATTTGTTCTTTTTCCATTGCGTGGATGAATGAATAGGGAAGTGAATGTATTTTTATGTGAATACATATATATATATATATATATATATATATATTATTATTATATATATATATTAGTGGAGAATAAGTAGACCTTTTCAGAATTTAAATTTCAAGAAGACTAAGCGTAATTTTATTGGGCAAATTGTGATCATAAATAGCTTTTCCAGAATATGGCATTGTTGTCTGTTCATTCTCATTTCCTTTTGAACTTCTGGTGGATACAGAGCCTAGTGCAGGCTATTATGTAGATGAATCAAAAGGCCCATTACCATGTTTAAGGTAAAGTTTGATTGAATACCAATTCGTATTAGAATTTACTTATTGTCAATTTTAGTTCCTGCATCGCATACTGAAATCACTTGGGTTCCAATCCTACGATATTTAAGATTTTTTATTTCCATAAAAAACAATCTAATTATAAATATTTTTGTTTGAAATATTCAGGTAAAATTAAACAAAATACTATCGCTTACATTTGGTAAATAATTATTCGAAGTACTAGTTAATGTTAAGAAAAAATGTATTTTTTCTCTCTTAAAATTGCTTGAAATTTATGAATGTTCCAAAATCAAGTTCAAGTTCATATGCATATATTTTTATCATGCTTTTATTTAAGAACTGGACTTTAAAAAAGTGAACAAATTCATCATCAAAATTAATTTTTGCGACGGAACTAATTTGAGAAGGAGTTTTTTAGGTGGCAGTAAAGAATTTTAAAAGACCCTCCCTTGAATATGCAAATATTGTCTTTTTGAAGAGATGAATCTATAGTTTATTCATGTAATTTAAAGTCTACCATACATTACGTTGTTACCTCTACTTTAATGGCCTGTATTCAATGCTCGTATATACTGGTTTTATCGACAATTAAACGTCCATTAAGAATGAGCGCGGGCTTTCTTTTGATGAGAGTTATGTTTTACAAAACATTTAAGAAAGACATTATTCACCAAATGTTTGCTCCAAAACCAACCAGTAGTTTTAAATATTCATTCAGAATATGCTTAAGTTTAAACTTTGATTGTTTTCTTTATTAAGATTAGTCTCGATTGAGGTTGAAAGTGTCATACTATTTTAATATATGTCCTCTAAAAATGGGTAATTACTTATCATAATAGAAAGAGAAAGTTGCGTAGCGATTGTCTCTCTTCTCATGAGTACAATAATTGTGTGCAGATGCCAAAAAATCTCGCAAATCGATTTGCTCTATTAAATTTCAACATAGATTTTATTTTCTTTTAGTTAACCAAGCCACGTCGTATGAATTTCCCTTATCGCGTATGACTAACAGAGTCGAGATGCTATATAAACTCAAAGTATGTTGTACTGAATTACTTACTGTTAGTTTATTAATGAGGGTTCCAATTTCACCTTTCCGTATCGTAAGCTTTAAGTAGGTTCTTCTTTTATTTATCATGCGTGATAAAGAGTTCCGCCTTCGGAAATCAAAATATCGGCGTGACCATTAAAATTTCAAATTATCACCATGGTAATTGTATAATTCTAAGTTATTTTTCCAATACCGTTTTAATTGCTTCCATTAGACAAGATCTGACCTATGTATTCAGATTGATCAACTCTCACCTCCATATTTCAACTAGGAAATTAAACCATTAAAACTTTCGAGTACGATAAACAACCCGCAGGTGCTTATTTTCGGCTCTGTCCTCATCACTTCGCAGTGGGCTCCACTTTGCCGAGCCTTGGTTCATAAACCACTTAAGGCCAACAAATAATTTACTCACTTGGTCGGCAAGAAGCGATATCCAGAGCAGGTATTCCAACCCGTCTACAGACTCAACACTCCACGAGGACCTCTTGCGCGAGAAGGACCGTCATTTTTTTTCCTTCCCTTCAAGGGAGGGATATTTTATCGATAAATCTCTTCCTACTCGTCTTCTGAGTTTATGCAGTCAACGCCCAATATCGGTTTCACCCTTTTAAAAGCGTCCCCGCGCCATTCGGGTGGAAACAAAACGGTAGCCGGGCACAGCGGGCGTTGGGGAGCCCGCCTTGATGCGTGGAGACTTGAACGCGCGGGTAGAGACTTCAACGACAACGGGAGGCAGGGCTGGCGAGTCGGCGGCGGAGGAGGAAGGTGGAGAGGCTGCGCGTGGGTGACAGCGGTGGAAAAGGGGCGTGTCCACACGCGGGAGAAAGAGAAAGAGCGTGTGTGCTTGTCTGTGTGTCCGTGTGTTCCTCACATTCACGTGGGTGCTTGTGCGTCGGGGTGTGAAGAGGAGCGGTGAGGAGATAGAGGTGGGGGCCGAAGGGGGAACAGGTGCGACAATCGCCTCAATAGGGAATGAGCATAAGTGACGACGCGAACTCTTAGAGTGAGATGCCGTACCTAGCCATCCATGTCTATGGCCAAGATTTGAGACAACCCTAAAATGCTCTCCGCCGCTTACCGTTATCAACGAAGTCGGCGCTAAATAACTTACCCATGCATATTTTGGCATATTTTCACAATTGACCTATATAAGATTTCAGATTTTTCCTGTAATTACGTGAGAGGATAAAATATGCATTGTGTTAAAAATAAACAATTTACTACATCACTGCAATTAAAATTATAAATGGTGACATTGTGCTTCATATTGTGTATTGATTGAAATAGTGAAAATGCTTTATTTTTATTATTTAAAAAGAGTTAGCATTTTAACATAGAAAATAAATAAATGTAGTTTTATCAGCGTGTGGCGATTTTTGTGCTTGACTGGGGTCTCACTTTCAAATCTGGTTAAAGACTGCACATTCATCAGAAAATCCAAGCTACTTCGATACGTTTTAAATATTATAAATTTCTGAGAAAGTACTAATGAATAAGGAAACGCAAATGAATTTTTCACTTTAACACTTGAAAGGGATTAAATTCAAATTAATTAATGTGCGTTTAAAAAAATAAATCTTTGGATATGATGAGAGAAAATGTCAAATGTAGAAAAAGAGAGGGTCGCGGTTGTCCAGGGGGTAGAGTGTTGGACTACTGACCGGAGGCCCCGGGTTCGATACCCGGGCAAGGTACTCTGGGCACCTGCAGCTCCACCCATGCTAAGTGTATTTTCGGGTACCAGATCTTCCTGGGCACAGGGAAAGGAACTGGCCCCCTACCCTGATGTGTGAATATTCATACGCCGTCGGGCTTAGTACTGGGTGAACTCTACCATCACCTACCCAACCGACCTTCAGGCTGAATACTGTGTTTTATAGAAAAAGAAAGAATTCGTTTCTGTTTAATCACGAAAGAGTTGTTAATAGATTTTCGTTGTACAATTTGTGATCAAATCTTAAAATACAGTCAACAAAGCTAAAGTAAGATACTTTATTTTTTCATCCTCCTTATACCTTGTACCACTCTGTACCCCCCTTGTACCTTCAGCTAGAACCCACTACTTGGTTGCTGAGTTTATAGCCTCAACTATAACTGAAGGGTAGTAAGCATTGATGTGTTTGTGAGTGGTGGAGTTATCAAAATGTGAATGCACACGTAATATTAAATAAACCGTTGAGGAATATGAATGCTACCATTATTTTACTAGATTATGGGTAGATTGCATAGTGTTTCTGTTGTGTTAGTAAATAAATAAAAACAAGCACATTTTAAAGAGGAGGGAAAAATACAGAAACTTGAACAGTACCTTGTATTAAGGTACTTTTCAACATATCCGCGGCTGACCAGGTTGAAAATATTGGTTGAAACCAAGTCACTGGCGTTAATTATTACTAATGATTCATTTTGTCTCATATTCCTGACTTTGTAATTTGTGTATGTCTTAACCACTTCCTTTAATTTCAAAATAAGTATATAGTTAAGTTAACATTTCCTTTTGTGTATTGCTTTACTCTAAGCATTATGCATCTGTGTATGGATGGTGAATATACACGTAGGCATTATCCGATCAGCAAGAAATCAACACGTGTATTTGTAATAATAACATTCAAGGATGAGTAATAAGCAGTTTTTGTTAATCTAATCGAAAAATTAGAATTTGCGTTTTGTTCTTTATTTAATAATTACTCGCGGAAAATCGTTTGATTAAGCGTCTAGTGTTGTGATGAAAGCCGAGCTATTTTCGGCTACAAGGTAGATTTACAGTGGTGTTGTATTTTAAGGAATGTTTAATTTTTGTTAGATATTTGCAATTCTAAAATTATCGTCTGTGGAAACTAAGATTTTAATTTTTCACAAAATATAAATTGTTAATCTGGAAAGAGAAAGAATAAAATCCTCGCAATTCCATAAAAGTTATTTATTTTAATTTCTACGTTTTTTCGCCGATTCTATCGACAATCGCCGAGCACTTAAAATGGCGTTGAAGTTCCTTCGACGTCATTTTTAAGGTTTACACTTTAAGCGGTATTCTTTTCGAGCGCCCAAAAGGAAAATATCTTACCGACGCCCCAAGTCTCGGCACATTGAAGAAATAAACATTCCCAAGAAATTCAAGAGTCGCGGGTTTCGGTTCCGTGGTAAAATTGTTCTTTAGGCCCTCTTAAACGCTTAGATCTCTAAAGGGTAGGCGAGAAGTGCAAATTACCTTCGTCCCATCCTAATTTGGTAACTAAATGATACAGCCATGGACGCTGTACTCCGATGATGACAGCTTTAAACTCTACCTTATTCACCTATGTCTCACGCCAAACCCATACTCCCCGATCCTCCTATTTGGGACCGTCCGGTATTAAAAATGGCTGTTCCGTGCGTCATTCCTCCCTCCCCAAATACCGCCTTTCCCTCCTCGAATTTCAAGTTTGAGTTCTTTTTTTTTAAAAAAAAACCTTTCGGGAAGGAATATTACGCATTTCTTTTACGGCTTGCCGGCTCATCGGTTTTATTCCGGTCTCATTTTCATTCTTCCTCGCCCGCCCGACAAACGGCATACTGGGATAGATCCAGCGGACTAAGTGATATTAATTGGGTGGTCGGTTTTTGTCTGTCTTATGTTAGTGATTCGGCGGCGCTCCCTCGGGCCCGTTGAGTAAAGGGAAGGGAACGTGGAAGAAGCTGATTTAGTGTACGTACGTCCTCAACGGTGGAATATCTCCGAAACGTGAAATTGCCAGTTCCTTCTTCAGGCTCTCACTTATTCTTCACCTAGCACCCCTACCTATCTGTACCTCCCATTGTTTCTTCCTCACGAGAAGTTCCTGTCTTTATTCATTTCCTTTCTTCCCTAAGCCGCAATTGAATCACTAACTAAATCGTTCTCTCTAATTTATGCCGTCTCCTTAGATGTAAGATGATGAAAATCAAGTGAGGATCATAAATAATTTCAGATCGACGACTAGTAATATAAAGTCTCACATAATAAATATGCTTTGGATAGGCTTATATTTATCTTAGTGCTCACCAGTGCGTAGATTTCTGATAAAGATTCATGTTCCAAAAATTGATTACATGAAGAGGGTTCTTCAAAGTCGGTTCTCAAGACTTTAAACATAACCTTACCCCTCAATCTTGAAGACAAAAAGAACTCTAAATTAAAACGTCATAGTTTATTTCTATGAATTTGCAACAAGGCTATAAGAAACTGTAATTATTCATGTCAAAGTTTCCTAATCCACCTCAAGAAGAAGATTGATACAATCCCTTGACAACTCAAGGCACAAACACGCTCCCATGGGCCGGCGTCAAATATTGAAAGATGAAACTTTGGATTTTTGGTTTGGTTAACTAAATTTGTAATGAATATTACCAAATATTCAAGAATTTTTCTCGGGTTTCCCACCGGGCCAGGTTGATGAAGTGCACCGACGTTTCGAAGGCTGACTGCCATCGTCTTCAGGGACGCTGAAGACGATGGCAGAGTCAGCCTTCGAAACGTCGGTGAACTTCATCAACCTGACCCGGTGGGAAACCCGAGAAAAATTCTTGAATACCATACGCCGGGAAAACCTGAGATCCTTCATTCCCAAATAGTTTAGGGGATCCTTATATTGTCAATTTTATGCATTCAATGCCTACAAAAATAAGATAGTAATTTCAATCGCATGTAAAAACATGTGTATTTATGAGAATTTAAAAAAACGTCATTTGGAAGGTAGGTCTGTTAGTAGGTTGTACTATTTTTACTTGGGAATAATGCTTTACCAGTGAATTCCGGATTAAATGAGTTCTCATTGAAAACAATCTCGCGCGGGTGTCACTGCCTTTCCGCTGACCAACTCGTCCAGCATCATTCCTCGAGTAGTGATTCATTCGTCTCAGCTTGCACTGGTGAGTACCCACCTTTCTCCATCACTGTAAGAAAAAACTCATCCTGCTACGACCATGTGAATGACACAAGACCTTGGTAGAATGGGGAAGAAGGGTTACAAACGGAAAGGACTGGTGGGGCTCTGAACGGACTTCACGAGTCCCGGAAAATCCACCAAGTCCGTTCCCAAATCTCCACACGCACCCTTCGACTAGTGGCTTTCGGCGTCCCCCACGCATGCGAGCAGGAGCGTGTTTGCGCCTAAATTAGAGCGATTAAAACAAGACAGTTGCGGAAGAGAAGGGTGTAGTATAAAAGGGCGCGTGGAGCGTAAAGGATATGGTTTCCATCCATTCAGCGATCGGCTTCGACGCCAAATGGAAAGACACATCAGAGATAGCTCAACATAGATTAGGATGCCATCGATGAATCATTGGTTTGAACATGTTTCTTCTTTTCGACGAGTTTCTTTTCCAAGTAGTTGAACGTGCCGTTTAAAAGAACGGCGGTTTTTAAGGCGGCCCTCAAGACCGTAATGTTCTGTTCGCACAGAGAGGTGAGCAGAGGCTGGTGAATTACAAATGACATAGGCGTAAAAGCATGTCACAGATATTCCACCTCGAGGGTTTTTGCTGCACTTTGACACTCGTGAATTATAAACAAATAAGCAGGCGCAAACGCTCCAGGCTTCTGAACAATGATTCTCGCGTCGGTGACCTACTGAACAAGCAAAATAAATTTTAAAATGCATCTAAAAAGAGATGAATAGACTTATGGATCAATGTTACACGATTAAAATCTTAAGTCCCATTCAGGTGAGTATGTACTGAGGTCAAATAATTGTCAAGTGGACCACATATGCAAAACGCATAAAGCCAACGTTGCAATATATGATAAAATAAAATGTTTAATGATGCTTTATGCGGATGAAAGACTCCATAAGAAGTACTATTTTAAAAATTCACTTCTTCTTCGTAAAATCTTATAAATATTTCGTGAATTTCTTAAGAATGTTTATCAGTAGGTGTGTTTCCATGGTTTCTAATTGACGAAAGTGACTTTCCCCAAATTGGTAGTATCTATGAACTGTTAATGGTGCCTTATGCCCATCAGTGGTACCAAATGACCAGGCAAGAATGCCTGAATGTATGAACAAAGTCCAGGATTTCACTATTTTTTACTCAATATCCATCTTTTTTTATAAATACATGTGCATTATTTTTGTACGTTATGAAAATTAACTGACATATTTAACAATACAAAAACCTTAATGAATTTCTCCCTGTAGTTGAAATACTTAGTTCGAGCTTTTTTTCCAAAGAGAAAACAAATGTACTTTTGTACAATACTTTAATTTTTTCCACTGACTAGAGTTCTCAAGTATTCATTATTCAAATCATTTGGTTGAATATTTTATGTCTCTTGTAAAAGGAAATTCTCTATCCGTACAACCATATGGCAGCTTTAAGCATAAATTAATTAAAATATTAATGCATTTACAAATTAACCATTAACCTGTATATATGATTTCTAAATTCCCAATTTTATTAGTTTGTCAATCTGTGCTGAAGATATTTTAACCTGCAACATTTATAAACACATACGATGTAGAAGTAATTACTCTTAATTATTTCTACGTCGAATATATGTTTATTAATATATAATTATTACGAGTAATTACTCGTATATATTAATGGAATAAATGTGCAAATAGCTGCGATGCGTGGAAAGAAATTTGACGTGTACTGATTTACAAGCGGAGAATCATTCGTAACTTGGATGGCAAATACGTGAGAGTAACCTCCAAACGACCGATTGCCCGTAATTTAATTCAGATGTCACGCATGCTTGCATCAAAAAATATTAGTTCGCTGATACTATTGGAAGGAATAAGAGACTGCTGGGTAGACATCTGACACGTTAATAACTCAACACTATAGAAAAAGCTGAATCACGACAAACGGACTGGAAAATTACATAGAGGCGATAGCAACAATTTGACATTGAACAGTCAATGAAATGGAAAGCGGCGGTAAGGAGGAGACGGTATCTTTCATTTAGAGATTTAATGTTTCCTCCTAACCCCAATAGGAATGACTAATCCGGCTGTCACACGCCGTACCTGTGTTTAATCATATGTATCTATTGAGTACCAACCATTAATTGCACTGTATCTGAAGCGGTGATAGGTAAAACACTGTTTTTGTGAGACTTATGATATCTGCATGTACTTTATATCTCTATTGACCCAATTTTTTTCTTGGGCATAAACCGCGGAAGTTTGCAATTAACGTTACCCAAGTGATTCTCACAAGCGAAACATTTAGTTTGCATAAATTACAAAGCATGATCTCGAATCTGAATAAATTTACTATATGAAAATTTTGTGTGAGCATTCCGGAATGGATAATTATTTTTTCATCACGACACGCTATATCCATTAGGTAGTCTTATTGTGTACAATTTAATGTATTTGTTGTTTGAATGAAGGGTGAATAATATTTTGATGCTAACATTTCTTAAATAGTTCGCGAAATGCAAAAGAAAGAACGAAATGATATTTGACTGCCTATTGTTTTCGTTTTTCATGTCTTTAATAAATTATGAAGTAAATATTATCTTTTCATTAAATTTTAAAGTTTATCCGGTTTCATGCAAAATTTTACTATGATTTGAAGGTGTTCCTATTTGATAAATTGAGTATAAATCACGAGATATTCTTGCAATTGTCGAAAAAAAGAAACCAAATCTGGACATTGAAAAATGTGAAAACAATAGATACATGTGGCTACTGATACACCTGTGCCTTTCTGCTGACAAGGTGAGGTTAAGAATACCTCGAATATCTGTAACGAGTATGTACTGGTAATGTAAATGTTCTCTTTTTTTTGGGTTGCAAATAATAGAGAAAAGAGAATTTGAAGCGATCTAATTTGGTGAATAAATTTTGTAGGAAAAAACACGATACCGTCTACGGACTGGTTTCATTCAAAGTACCTGCTCATTTTATATTTCCTTCTTTTGCATGATACGCCCTTAAGAAATGCACTAATGCAAAACCCATTTGGGTACCTTTGAATATCCCAAAGATTTCATGTGTAATCATATTCACCCACGTGATATGATGTGCTAGTTCATCGACAATGTATTATCATTGAGGAACATAATGAAGAAGAGGTTTTACTGTCATTATAGATCAGTTATAATACATCAGCCTTGATATCATACATAATTAGCGCCTTTGGTAAAAATTCTTTAAAAAGATAAACGCTTTTTAGATGAAATTTTCATTATAATACTTGTGTTATTTGAATCCGCTGAAAAAAACACTTATATTAACTCATTCGTCAGCGCTAATCGTTCCTTCCGCGGTCGTTTGTATAAGCGCCCTCTTCCTGCATGCACGGATCGCATTTTAACGCCTTCCTCCGCTCGATCGAAACTTTTTCTTTCTAAATCCGTTCCTTCTTCCTCTCCTCCCCTTCCCCAACGCCGAGGGCACTCTTAGGACTCGATCCACCCTTTAACAAAAAAAAAGGAGTCCCCGCCCTCTGCCATTGTGCTAATGAGCCAACCCCAACCTCCATGCCTTTCGCGTTACCCCCTTCCCATCCTCCTCCTCCCACCCACTCTTTCCACACCCTCCCCTTTCGAGACTCGCCTCGCCGTCCTCCGCGCGCGAACACCTTCCCCCACCCGCCCCCCGACCGCCCACCCCACCACACAACGCCACGCCTCGAACCACCGAACGTCCCCACTTAAAAGAGAGCTGGCTTACATTCACATCGTTACCGACCCCCTTTCAAACGTCCAAGTTTGGCCGAGCCGCCACCGCCTAGTCCAACTTCCACCTCCTTTCCCCCCCGTCCCTCTCGACTCTCATCCACCCATGTGCGTGTCCCGACGGAGCCACGGCAGGACGATAGCTCCGAATGGAGGTGCGTGTGCGAGTCGTGCCGGGAAGTCCTTTCTCTCTCTCTCTCTCTCACTCGACAAAAAAAAATTAATCGAATCTTGTCGACGCCCAGGGACTTTTTCCGGAATTGGAAAAAAAATCGATCGTCGTTGTCCCTTGAGTGTCCGAGTCTTCCCCAGAGGGCCCCGTATCTTTTCTTTCTTTGGGGATGGTGGGAGAGGAAGAAGAAGGTGGACAAGGGGAGAGGAAGGTGGACATCCACTCAGTCCCGTTTGTGTTCCGGGTTGGCGATCTGTTGGCGCCATCCGAAGCAGATCGGAATACACGAAGGTCAACGGATTCTTAAAGAATGCGAGGTCGTGCCTCATTTCATTCTCACGGTTACCCTCATGTGCTGATGCAAGGAAAACTATGGTAACTATTGATTTTGCTGCATAAATAAAACCGAAGTTACACTCATCAGTTAAAGGCAGATGCTGGGCAAGGGAATACCATTGTACATGTATGTTTAATACCTCCCATTATTTGATGGTCTTGCTCAACTCCCTTGGGTGAGAGCTCTTAGTCTGATATTTAAATCTTAAAATTACGTATAGGAGAAATCATTGTGAACGTAGAGGCACATACTGTAAATTAATAAAACAAAAGCATAGAAATCAAGTAAAATTGAGGTTTGATAGATGAGGGCGAACCTCATCAAAAGTTAAACCCAAAATGATATGAATTTCGCACACTCTGTGCACGGAGACTAATTTATTTCCTTGTGCCCCCTATGGTTTCCGCAAAGATCAGTTACCCGAAAATCAAACATCTTGGATGACACTGAGGGTACCCAGAGGGAATTGAAATTTGGAATTGAACTCAGTATGCTAGACCCTTGCTTTAAACACTTCTGCATTAACCCGCATAAGTAAATAAACCAGATCATGCATTGAATTTGGATAGATATTTTATTTTTGATTTTGGGACTTTAAATTTGCATATTGGGAACACAAAACTTCCATGTAATGCTATTCCTAGCTCTTAAGTAGATGTTGTACACAACCATACATTCGCAAATAAGTTTATTACATATTGATACAGAGTGAACATGAACAATGACTTGGCACGCGAGGGTAGAGCTCATCTCATAGTTTTCTATGACAAATGAGGTTCTAACCTTCAGCTCATACCAGATTTGTGGTTCCCAATTCATTTTTCTTCTCTTGTGGTTTCCCTTGAAGTTCTGAAATCTGTAAAAATATGCCTTGTATCTAAATGGGAGTCCTCATTCGGGTTTGAACCTTGGACTCTTCGGTCATCAATCGAACCCTCTACCCACTTTCTTACGACGCCGATTTTATATTTAACGTTGACATGTTTTTCTTTAGAACGTCAACGTGGCGCCATGATTTTTATGGTTACGGAATTTGTCTCGCCCGTACAAAAAAAAAAGTATGTCGGAGCTGTGTCTCAAGGTGTAAGGCGACTTTTACGAGATTCAATAACGAGGGAAAAGGAGCTGCTTCCCATCACCCGTTGTCGCTTTCTTAGTGGTCCATTCCAAGCTACTGCCTTTTCAAGTTATAAATGATGCAGCTCGAGATTTTTCCACGTCAGAACATTGAAATTTTGTGGCAACCATTTTATTTAGTTTAGTACAATAGGGGTGGAGGCTGGAAAATTGGTTCAATTCAATGGATGAGTACCTATTAGCTAAAATATATGATTTACCTTGAATTTTACCAATTATGGTGACAGTTTGGAGTCGTATGTTTAATAAAAATCTAGTTGCATAAGACAAAGTGGTTTTTCTTGTGGAAGTCATTTCTCTGCCAATCCTGCTCCAACTAAATAAGTATCTAATTTGAAACTTGTTGCTGTCATTTCATTGAGCAATTCCCCTACTCAATAGCAAGCGCTAGTTTGCAAAAAAAATTCTGCATGTTTTGAGGTAATTACGTTTTTTGGGCAACCTCTTATGAACCACCGGCAAAAATTTGACTCATACGTAATTTGCGTAAGAATATTTCTATAAATGTTATTCTATTGCCTAGGTCACTTTTTTAAAAAACTACTACGCCATTAATTTGGTGAATTATTTGAATCTTGATTTTTTCTATACATACCAAACATGATAATAAATTTCTAGAAATGCATCAACAAAGCTCTTCTTTGCATATTTTATTTAAAAAATAAGGGATGATTTAGAAAAATAACCTAATTATAATATTTGTTAACCTACCGTATTTCCCATTGCATAGCTTCTCGTCAGGCTCCTTGCCTCTTATTCTGCTTAATCATTCTTTTGTCAAATGGGGAATCAAGTGTAACCATTCAAATCCCAGCCGAACACGACTAGCTTCTTAGTTTATCAGGGAATACTATATGTACTTGTTTATCTGTGTAGATTCCCTTAATTAAATCCTCTTTTGGTGAAAACACTCATGTGCTTCTTAATGTTATCTCGGCGCAATTGGGTGGCTTCGACTAAGATACTCTCCCGAGACACCTGTAATTTATACGGAAGCGATTTCACCGATAGGTGGAAATCTCGTTTCTCCCTCTATATCCCTCCCTCGGCCATCTCATCGCCACCTTATATCAGGCTCGATCCCTTGCTCTCCCCGTACCTTTCCCCTTGCACACGCGGGAGGCTTTTAGCTAAACGCGCGGGCCAAAACTCTCATCGCAAACCCTTTCAGACCCATCCAATCCCTCTGCCCCCGGCCGACCTCATTACGCTTCTCAGCATGCATCACCCCGTTTGATAGGTGTCGGATCCCGACACGCAGCCATTCTTCTCGGAGGAAGATATGGAGATAACGCATCTCAGATCCCTTATCAACACTCCTTCTGACCTTATTTGTGCACCCACACATACGTACTATCCGACGAGCTTTTTCTTTGGTTATTTTATCCTCTTGCTCCATTTTCCTCGCATCTTCCCCTTTCCAGCGTTAATCGTTCCGTTTTCCTTAGGAAGACCAACTGGCTCTTACCCAGCAGGTGAAGTTGATGTGTGGCTCGAGAGGGTGGTTGCAGTCTTAATCTCAAACCGTCGTTGCGGGGGCTCAAAAGTGTTTTCACTCAAACTTGTCAGGGTAAGCAGTTGGGTCGTTCTGTTTTCCGCATACTCGTCTTCCTCCTTTTTTTCTTAGTTACTTCTTGAAGACTCAAACACTAATGTTAATTATATTGGGAGATAACCGACAGTTAAGGCCATTTACACCATATATAAAGATAAATTGGTAGATAAAAGGGAATATAAAAGGGACATAGAGATAGATTGGTAGAATTAGGATTTTTCGTTAGGAGATAAAGAGAGAGGAAGGGAAAGGAATAATCTGGGCAGACGAGCGATATCCCAATTAAATATTATCCCTAAGGACAGCAATATGTCAGAGAGAAGTAAACAGGTACTATGCAAAGCAAAAGTTCAAAGTGTTTCAAGACATGGAGTGAGTTCTTGAAACAGAAGGAAAGGAATGTGAAGATGCTGAAGAGATGGATTTTGGAGGTGGTCTGGCAGGTACTCGTAGGATCGGAAAGGTCTGATATGAAAGAATTGAAACTAAGCATGTGTCACATTCAATATTGGATGAAATCCGCATAGAATAACTTAAATTGTTTGGCCACGTACGATGTATGAAAGAAGACGGATTACAAAAAAAGTACTGCACCGGCAACCTGCAGGAAAAAGGAAAAGAGACCTACTCAGGAGCAGCTCGTGTGAAGGAATCAACCGATCGATGCTGGAAAGAGTTTTCAAAGAATGGCGTGAGAAGGAAGAGAAACCTGGAGATGGGGAATCGGAAGATGGCAAAGACCGTGATGAAAATCAATTCATAGCATTTTCATTGAATGGAAGAAGCTAAGAGAGAAACAAAGTATCGGCATTGTCCTACTCTTATAAAGAAACACGCCAAGATCTCACGTAACTTAACGATCCATCCGACAGATGGTGCACCCCCCTTGAAGAACTCCATGATGCGAGGTGTGTTCAAAAATTAACGGGAATTTTAACTTTTGGGGCAATAATTTTTATTTATTCTTATACATTGATGTTGTCACGTTCAAATTAGTCCCCATTGGAGATTATGTACTTGTGCCAGCGCTTCTTTCAATCTCCGAAACACTTCTCGAACTCGATCTTTGAGATAGCCTTTAGTTCTTTCAGCGGTGCGCTTTTAATGTCATCTACGGCTGTAAAACGCCGGCCCTTCAAGGTTCTCTTAATTTTTGGAAATAGAAAAAAGTCACACGGAGAAAAATCCAGCGAATATGCAGGCTGGGGCATCGTTACAGTATTGTTTTTGACCAAAAATTCATGAACAAGCAATGAAGTGTGAGCTGGTGCATTATCGTGGTGCAAAATCTCGTATACATATATACATAAATGTTACTCCATATACATATATGTATCATCCAAACAGTGATCAGAATACCCCTGAAAATATTGCCGCACCATGATTCAAACCCGGGACTTAAGAGTGGGAAATAAGTCCACTATCCACCAAACCAATCCAATCCCTCCCGCTATTTTTTCTACTCCAATGTTTACCAACGAATTTTCAGCAGTGAGGTTAGAAACCAGACGAATATTTTGAGGAACGCGAGAGTCGAAAAACCAGAGGAAATGTGTTCATCCTGAAATCATGACTGCGCTATGGGAGGGTATAGAAATATCCCACGCCATTGAGTTTGAAAAACAGACCCACTGAACAAATGGACGACAATAATTGTGATTTACTTTCATTTTTTCTTCACGTGACATCATTAAGTAAAACTACTCCTCGTAATAGGTGATAGTATAGCTCCCCTTGGACATATCTACTGAGCGCGAAATCCCGTACTGCAGATTAGGAGCGTTAGTTCTTTCCCTGTGCCGCTTGTGGTTCCTCAGGAAGATCTGGCATCCGAGATCTTGAACCTATGCGTACACCTTGTATATCATGCATGAAGCTGGAGGTTTCCAGATTCATCCAGATTCGAGCCTGTGCCCTAAGGTTAATACTGGAACTCCCTATCCACTAGGCCTACACGCTCCTGTTTTTACCGCATCGACACCTAAATTAACTTCTCAATGATATCATCTGAAGGTAGTTATGACAAGGATCGAAGTCTCAATAACTTCACTTCATACAAGTAAATTTTGGCTGCTACGGAGTTGTTCGACATTTTATGGGGGCATTAAGACTCCCCTGCAATGTGTTGTTTTGCATGCGAATTTCATGTTTTCGTAACTCTCATTCAAGTTTGCCGGATCGCCTCTGGTGGTCCATGAGGCTCATGAGATCACGATAAGCACTACTCCCCGTCAGGTTTACCCGAGCCGTTCCCATTCGTGTTCACGCGACTTCCCGGCCCGAGGCGGACTCGCACCTGAGGACATTGGGTTGGCAGTCGCTCGCGTGATCCACCCGAGCCACCCGGCCGCCGATCATGGAAGAGTTGAGCGTCATTATGCCATTCTTGACGCCCAGGAAATGTTATCCGCACGATTAAAAAAATCCTTCAAAAAAATGCCCCCGTTGGCATGCCCTCCTACTTTCGCAAATTACGTTGATCTCTTCGCTTTCGACGGTGCCGTTGTGAAATGAGGCGTCCGATATGAAAATTTGGATACTTTTTTGGCACTGATCTCCGTGGAAGAGGCGTGACAGAGCTGGAGCCGGAGGGGAAGGAGGCACTTAAAAGACCTCAAAACATGAAGCAAATAAAGCTATGCCTTTCTTTCCCGAAGCCATCAATTGCCTGCCAGCTGGTTGATGACGGGTTTCGAAATATCCGCTTCAGTTTGGTTTTATCTCTGCTCCATTGTGGTGAGATGACTGCTGTGACCACTAGCTATGACCGGCAAAGATAGCGAATGCTAAATTTTTGCGTAAGGGTAGATACGCAATAAAAAGTGTTTATCGCCGGTAGTTCCTAAAGAAAATAATCGCCGAGTACGTTCAGTGTTCGCATCGTTTGGATAATTGCGTTGGTTGTCAGACTCGTAGAGCAATTAGAATCATTTGGGAGGGCAACATGTTATATTTAAAAAAATTACATTGTTGTAAATGATTGGATTGCTTCCTTTCCCTTGTTTATCTGAATCATTGCCTAACTGCGATGATAGATTATTTAAAGAATGTCTCGTCTATACATGAAAGCCTCTCTTTTATGTTGATATCTCCTCAATCGCCGTCTTTCATTAACTTAATATTTCAACGACATAATTTCATTTTGAAATGTAGTAGCCAAATTTTCAAATGCTTCTGATATTTGTGAAGACTGACGCAAGGTCATCAGTACCATTTGGAGGATCTACAAGTGTCTTAAGTCCAGGCAGAAATCATTAAATAATTCTTTTTTGTATCTCTCCACTTGAATTATTTATCTTCGAAAGTTAGTGGAAAAAATAAATTACAGCGAGAGAGAGAGGATTTCTCCTAAAGCGCTCATCTAACTCGGCTCACTTATCATAACCGTTAATGCAAGTATTTTCCCCATTCTTCTCCACACCCACAGTTCAAAAGCATACGATCTACGTCTATCCTCCTGCTGCAATGACCACGTTTTCTCGCCGTACATAGCTACGCCTTATATCAAAGTTGTTACGTGTCTTTTCTTAACATCCTTAATCAACGTCCCTGTTAAATCAACTCCCTCCTCCTTATGAAAGCCTCTTTGCTTTGCGCAATTCATCTCCGTACGTCCCTACTACTTTGATCATGTTGGTCCAAAGCACTTCCGAGA
Source organism: Hetaerina titia (assembly GCA_037158775.1). Lineage (NCBI taxonomy): Eukaryota > Metazoa > Arthropoda > Insecta > Odonata > Calopterygidae > Hetaerina > Hetaerina titia. The sequence goes on along the minus strand of CM073773.1, from coordinate 49,226,177 downwards.
TACGTAAACTTTTCTACCTGCTCTAGTTTTTGCCCTTCTATTTTAATGTTTAGCTTACCCTTTTCCTTTCTGGAAAATCGTATAACCTTTGTTTTACCAATATTGATTATCATCCCATATCTGTCGCATTGAATTTCCAATTCACTCAGCAAAGTTTCTAACCCTTGGACTTGAACCAGGACTTGACGAAGACTAGGTTGCTAGATTGTGTTTTTTTTAGGAGTCACAAAATATTTATTTGGTAGTTGTGTCCATCCAAAAACTACCTTAACCGGTAGCTTGCCTTATAGTAATAATTGATGCATGCAATATTCTACTTATAGCACGTATGTATGCATCCATTAGTGCCTCTTATCTATATTAGAATATATTGTGCTTCTATGTTAAAAATATCAGGGTCGATGCGTGCTGCCCTTTAAGGATTCTCGAGGGTGTGAAATTGATCTGACTCATCTGATCTTCGCTCGGAGAATGATTCATTGGTTATTACCCACCGGCGGTAAATGTATTACCGCTTTCACTCATTTTCTCTCACGTGAAAAATATAAAATGGATCTTTCGCGAGCCTATTACTTAATGGCTTTCGAGCCGCGCTGTACTTCAGACGATTTGTGTCTCATCCGATCCTACTGGGAATTTTAAAAACAAATTAATACCCCCAAATTCTTATTTAAGTTTGGACAGATTTTTTTGGTTTGAAAATCATATTTCCTCCAGTGACATACGAGTTTTACATTCCTGACTTTAATAATGATATCATCACGTTCGTTGCGCAGAAAAATATGACGGTACGAAAAATGACTTCGGAAGCGTGCAGTGTTTCATCATACGTTTCGCTTCCCTGTACAATGGCCACTTGCTTTAATATTTTCAGTTAATATGACATACACGCGTCATATTCATTAGTTCCTTTTTCTAATTCACCTCCCTGTTTGGAACCTACCTCGGTAAACCTGAAAAGTTTTGCAGTCAACTGAGAATAAAATTTTGTACTGCATGTTACTGTTATCTATATTCATTATTTACCTCATTGACTTGGGATATAACTAAAATGCAGGTTTCAGTGTTCTCCAAAACTTCATTCAATAAGAAATTTTTCTCCTGCGTCATTATTTGATGCATCTCGAAATGTAAATAATCGCGAAAAACCTTGGCATTAGCAGCGTACCCAAAATATTAGAGGAGCTAGACTTGGACTTACTTAGGGAGCGAATGTTAAATTATAGAGTAAATCTCTTACATAAATTGAAAGGATGTCTCTTTAGCAGTGATTTTCAAATATATGACTGTCCCCATCGTAATACGGTAGGAGAGATCACGCGAATAAAAATAGAGAGAGATTAAGTGTAAAACGGATGGATTTGGAATTTCATTTTTGCCACGGACGATAAGGGATCAGGATAACATTGTCCGACCACGGTTGGGTCATATTTGGGTCAAAATTAGTCTGGTTTGCATTCACCCCTGCCACACACCCTAGCCTTTGCTTGCAGGGTACCAAATATCAAATTAAATATCAAGTTGATGTTTTCGTGGAGGTTTCATTGTTGATATTCTGAACTTCCTACGTTTTATGCGGCAAATATTTTTAATTCATACGCATTTTCAGTTTTAATTATTCTTTTTTTCTGCAAATATTCTAGAAAAATTTATTCAAGCATTCTTAGTTATGGAGAGCCTTGCTTTTGAGTCGACTATAGAGTAGCCTTGGTGATCCGAAAGTGAATGAAAGAGCGAACTCGTGTCAGGATCGCGCCAGCGTCGTTAAAAAGTATGTTTCCTTTAAAATTTCGTGACATCCACCAATTATGATTGCTCAAGGTACGTGACATTTTGTAAGCGTATAAATTCTTTCGCCTTGAGTGGAATATTTATCACTCCCTTTCCTTTCTCCGTAATTTGAATCAATTAATTGCGCCCCGCTCATTTCCCTTCCAATCATAAACACAGAGTGCTGTAAATGTATAAGCTCACAATCTTCCAGGAACATGCTACGACCTACCACCCCCCCCGCGGCAAGTATTGCATTCCGGAGGCCGAGATTGTTGTACTACGTATCGACGTCCTTCCTCACGAGAAAGATTTTTTGTTCTCGATCACAGAGACGTTGATTCATTAACCATCAGCACACAGAAAACGTTTTTCTCGACTGTTGAAACTATGGTGTTGATTTTTCTGATATTCGCTCCGTTCCCCCCGAAGGCATCAGGATCATATTCAAGAACTCTTTTAATCCCTAACCTTTTGCAATCGGGAAGCATGTGCATGATACGGTAATCCCAGTGAACTCTGTAACTTTACGATAGTTTGAACGCACGCCTTGTCTGGGTAGAGCGTTTAATAGGCCTAGTGTTTTTCCTCTTCTTTTATCGTTTATGTTGTTTTTTTAATCGTGACAAATAAATGGTAATTGATGCATTATTCACCTTATGTCAACAAATCGCGGGTCAAGCGAATTCAACATTTTTATGATTTGTCCGTGTTTCTTGAAATAGGAATTAAATCTCTTTAAAAAAAAAGAAGTGTTATATGGAAGAGGATGCAAATTTCACTATTTCTATTTCTCAATAGCTGCGTCAATCCCATATTGCATAAAGTCACGTGCATTATGAGTGTGCAATTGCTTAATGGTGGAAATTATCCATGAATGAACGTACTTATAATACTTCTCGGGAATTCAAATCCCAGGGGGCAGATTTTCGAAGCTGTAAAACAAATTATGCAATGCAATCCAATGATGCCTGAATTATGCAAAAGGTGAATTTGAAAGTTTTGCATCGTACATTTAAGATTGTATTCAGAGGAATTCTAAATTCAATTGTAGTCTTAGATCTTTGATCAACAAGTTATATCGAGCGGGTCAAGACCATTTCATTCGAAGTAGATTTCTCAGGATTGGGTGGTCCAATGTCTAGCCTCGTTCAATTAAGTGACGTTGACTGCATATGCGTTTAAGGTATCCATTTCCTCTATATATTACGAATAAACCCAATTTGTTTGATTTGTCTAAATATGATCACCTTCTGGTAAACATTAGTTGGTACAGGGAAAACAATTTTTCTCTGTTCTAAAATGTGGAAATTTCATTCTCAATAAGGCTTCGCAGTAAGCCACATTTATAACCGACCTTCGGCTCAAAGACTGTGGTGTTTGTTATTTATTAAAATCTCCTTGAATTGATTATCTATGTAAATCCATCCATGCAAGTTTTTGTGTTGTGGTAGATTTTTTCGTTGGATCATAGCAATGGTGAGCACTTTGATGACGCAGTAATCGAGGCAGCGGTGTCTTTCCTAAGGGCTTCCTCTGGTATATAATGTTTATTTTCATTCGCTGATTTGATCAGAAGTTTCTATGATTATTTATCTTCTCTCAGGATCTTATACTCAATAAATCTTGCTCTTTGAAATTTGTGAAAGTCATCTCATCCCCAATAGCTCGCACACGCCTCTTCGCTCTTTTCAGTTGATGTGCCTGAGTGTTTCATTGCACTGCCTTTATTTGTCTCAGTTTCACTGAATTTAAAAATTTAAATAATATACCTAAAGTAGTTTTGAGTAAATCGGAAGTACTCACTACTCCCCAAAGCATTCAAACAAGGGAAAAGATTGATCAATTTACAATAAAATCTCATATAATAACTCAAAAGAGATCATGATTAATGTGGTAACACAATGATATCATTATTTTTGTAAATAGAATGCCACAAATAATAATTATTTTTGTTTTTTTGCTTGCTATACCCATAATTCTCCGTTCATCCTATAGATTTTTCGCACAAACTGATTCGTTAGTTCTGAGGGTAAATCGTATCCCGTCTGGGTTTTAATGTTGCAGAAAAATAAGAATGAGTTACATGTCTCTCAAAAACCTTTTCTTGTATACTGTTAAAATTAATTGAATATACCTGGACGGGCAATGCATGTGTGTAACGCGCTCTCCTACCCAAAAATCGTGAGTTCGAGTCCCACCTCATTCATAGGTGTTGTGCTGGGACTGTGGTCCTTCGGCTTCTGGGATACCTGATGGTAATCCAAAGGTTTATCCGAAATCAATGGGACACACGGACTACAAGAAATATTTCGTGAGCCAAAAATAAATAAATTCAATTACATTCCTTCATACATTTGATTGGCTTCTACCTCTCACATATGTGCAAGCCATGTGAATCGTCATAATAGAGACAACTGTAATAGATTTCGTCTCTGTTATTATGGAACAGTTACACCACATCACATCTGAATCTACAGGTCATACCTGATCATACATCCTGTATGATTTATAATAGAATCATCACTTATTTCCTCTGTCCTTTTCTGTCTACCTGCCATAGTCTATGAAAACTTCGTTCATTTTAGTAATTAATGGACCCCTTGCTATCTTATTCATATGGAAACATAATCCGATAGCAACTGCCTTTCATTTATTATGCGATCATATCGATTTAACGTGTGATCTCTTTTAATACAAACCTATTCAGGAGTCATTGGACTTCAAAAAATATTAAAAGAATAAAGTTAAAAGAATTTGCTTAGATGAATCGCTTTTCATATAAGGTATAAAAATAACGGATATAATGAGAAAAACCAAAAATAAAGAAATATGAGTAAATCATGCTAAATGAAGTTTTGGATATGGTTGGAGGGAATATGTGTCTGAGAGAGGAAAGAAGAGGTGGCGGAAATACAACTTTCCGTAGAAAGAGGGAAAGGAGAAGAAACGATCAAGAATATTTTAGGGAATGAGAGGGTAACATCTATGACAATCCTAAGAAGAAAATGCTGGTGAGCAATGGGGTTATCAAGGGATTTTTACGTCTACGACGATGTTGGGATTAAGGGGTAGTCCAGTGGTTAGAGTCCTGACTGGACGGCCCGGATTCATTTGCAGTTGATGTCTTTGGGCAATATCAGCTTCGTCGAAACCTTGTGATTTTTTGGATATCATATCCTCCTGGAAAACCACAGGTGGCACATGGAAAGGAACTGCCCCCTCTCCCGTTGCATGAATTCCACACGTTGAAGAGGGTTTAGTACGAGTATTAAGTAAACTATAACGTCACCTTTCAAACCAGCCTGAGTGGGTAATGTTGTGCTTTTGGATATGTACTTATTTTTCTAGGACCGCCCAATAGCGGAGCTCTAGGGGGTAAACCATCAATAGCTATAAAATCCCACATTTGTTGTCGTTTCCTAATCCATCACTTTCTGCCAGTATTTTACAAAGTTAGTAAATATTTTAAACTTCATCGGTTTATCTCTCATGTATTTTGGAACACGTCCTGCTAACAATTGTATTTGAACTATTTAACATAGGATGGGGTACGAGTATATCCCCTATATCCGTCTCATAGTTTTGGGAAGCAGTATGTTACAGCTAAAAACATTTAGTCAAGAGCTTTTAACTGTAACATACAATTGCTTCTAATCTCTAAGTGATTTGCTTTTACAGTTTAAAAAGCAATCTTATTGAAAACCTATTAGCAACTTAATAACATCCACCGTACAACACCGAGTAGGTGAACTAAAGGTTTTTGTCTTTGTTCCAATTTTGTCTTTAAGTTCTCCAACTATAGTGATTTTTACAACAGATTTTTTTAAATTCATTTTTTTTGTTTCTGTATTTCAAAAATTTTTTTAAAACATTTAAAAAATGAAGAAATAAAAAAATAAAAAGAAATAAATAATTTAAAAGTTAAAAACATAATAGAATTTTTTAAAATAAATAAAAATTTTAAAAAATAATTATTAAAAAAACGGGGTATCGCGACCGCATTCTTTTTTTCCTACTTGTAGGTAGCCTTGCGGTCCCAAGCGTTAAAAACCATTTCTGAGTGCATAGTTTTGCAATTACCCTTCATATTTATTAACATTTAAATTGGTAAACATGAACGGTTACTGAATTGTCTAAGAAATAAATTCAGTTTTAAAAAAACTTACATGGATGTGCTCTTTAAAGCAGATTGTTTGAATTTCTGGAATGAAATTGCCACGCGTACATGTATTTAAATCGTAAAGCGAATCGTTTAAACACTGCGCAAAAAAATATATTGACTGATTTCCATATCCAAAAATGTTACTATTACTTTGATAAAAGAATAATTAGTTAATTTTATAATTTTTTTCCTGTTTACTTTTAAATTTTTTATTTCAACTCGATGTTTTTGCTCTCTGCTACCTAAACCATCTCTTTCTCTTTTATCTAACCTTGCAAAATAGTTTGCATATAATCCATGTAATCAAGCGTCTGGTAACAGAGAATTGAGTGATATTCTCCTCATTTTACACTAGTTTTCCGCGGGTAATATTTTTTGCAATTCTTGAACATTCGCTCTTTTTATCCTAGATGAATTTTAATAGCAGTTAATAGTATATATGAAGCCAATAACTTATACAAGAGAGTACGTAATTACGGTTTCCTTTTAATCACAGCGAGAAAGCATATGAAAGTTGAAGCCCTTAACTCAGACTCAAGTGAATTTCCACAGTAAGTAAACATTAATCACGCCGCGTATGCAATGAACAGAACAAGTTCCCTGAGCAGCGAGCAGTTAACCATCCGTTCGATGAGTAGGGGCGTAATTATCACGTTATATCCAGGTGGTGCCTGTTTTTATTGGATCTGCCATATTTCCATCGTTATATCTACGTTATGAAAGCCAATGTAGTGCGTTTGACGAGAAAATGAATAATTCTCGCTTGGAAACTCTTGAAAATGCACCCCGTCATCATGATGAAGCACAAAAGCAAGAAAGACATCGCAAAAGGATTTGTCTAAATAAAAAGGTGAACGAAAGGATTTTTTTTCGTGAATACAACCATTTAATTTTTTTCATAACTCCTCTGAGGTCCTGCCATCTTCCTCTTCTGATCTATTGATGTCGTTAATTTCTCTTATATTTTCTCCTCCTCGTCATTGAACGTACTCAATTTTTACAGCTTATGCCTACTTGTGAGTTTTTTTAATGGATATATAATAAATTTTCATCAATGTCCCAAATGTAGACAATTGTGCATAGTTGGGTTGTTTTTCACAGCAGAATTCTAAAGACGGTGAACTAACTTTTTTCAAAATTCATATTTTCTTATTTTTTGTGTTTTCAGGGAACATTGCTGGACCCAAAATTGGCAGCCATTGAATTCAGGATGTTTGCTCTCCCACGTGACAAAGACAAACTCTAAAGCGATTACTCCTTGTGAAAGGTTTTTTTACCCCTCCTAGAAAAGTTAAATTTTTTTGAAGAACTATCATCCCTATTTCCCCTTCAATCATTCTACCATATTTAATGATTAAATCACAATGTCCTAATGTTTAGGGGAATATGTCTGGCAATACGCCGGTGACTCCACAATACCCGTGACTCGTTTCCCAGTCGCTTTAAGACTCAATGATCCACCTCCACGTTTGTGCCTCGTTTATTATTTCGCCCTTCACTCCCTCGAGAGGCTCGGCTCCTCCGCAATTCTCCCCCTTGGACCTGTCCAATCATTAAGCCGCGCTCTTGCCGAGATAAATTGTGCGCCACACAATAACCGTCGACACTTGGTCCATTAATCGAGCTGCCCCCGCGAGGCACCGGTGAATGGTAGCCGTGGAAGAGTAGGCCGAGAGCTGATGAGACACGAGTGCTTCCCTACCCTTTTGGGTTCGGAAATGATTTTAACCACCGCCTTCCCGCGTGAACAAATCTTCTTTCAAACTCTACTGCTCTCTTTGATTTGAAATCTCGAGGTCTGCATTTTTTATTTGTCTATTTCACGTTTCATGCCGTTCGAATGGCAAAAATGTTTGAAGATTTGAGAAAGGCCTCGCAGTGTTTTTTTCCAACTTTTGGTTAGTTGGTCAGTTTTTTAAAACTTAGATCCTCGATCTAAGCCTGAACACATTAAATTGGAATCTGAAATACTATAACTTAAACTCTTTGACATTAAATATACTGAGTGTTTCACGGGAGTGATGAATGGATGCGTTGTTTAAAAACAACAACCATATTGGTTAGCGTAGACGTGTGATATAATTTTTTTCATATTTAGTTTTTGCTATTACTAGAGAGAGTTATTTTTATTTCAGTTGTGTGAATTGCTTTTCTCGTCCGCAAAATCAATTTCAAGTATTAAAATTTAGATTGAAGTAGTTATTTTTCAGTTTAGGAAAATTTTGAATTGATATGTAGTATTAATTGGTTCTAATGCTCTCTGATGAAAGAATATACTTTGCTTTTCCACATAGAATATTTTTATCACGACATAGGTTTCTTAACAGCGTAACATGTTCAGGTAACCTGAAGTTGTTACGCTGTAACGAAACCTAGGTCGTAATAAAAATATTATCTGTGGAAAAGCAAAGTATCTTCTTTCATCATGAAGGATTTCCACCATGTAACACCTGAAACTGTTTTACTTACCCTCCGCTAATTATCTAAAAATGTTGCAAAATCTTTATTTAAAATACAACGAAAGTAATAAGCGACTGGCCTCATTGCAGATAACTATACTGATTATACCGAAAATTTAATACTTTTCATTAGGAATAGTTCTTATGATTAAAATAATTGTTCAAATTTCTTGGAGCATATTAATAATGCACAGAATATTATTTAATTCTTTCATTTTAACGACTACGCTTCATGGAGGATTTCCGATTACTCTCCATTCATTTTGTTTTCGAAATGTATCATTTGTTTATTCTTTATCCTCACCTGCCTGCCAAATAACTTTCTCCACCACCGAGGGCGTTTTATTTTGGAGCAAATATTCCCTTATGAATTAACCATAGTGTGACGTATCAGACCATCCGATTATCTATTAACAAATTTCTCTGTTCTTTTCCTTCAAAATTTTCATGTGCAAATTTGTAATTAATGTAATTAAATGCATGGAATTCAATATTTCAGATTTCCCCTCAGCTTTCAGTATTTTCTTGTCTTTGAAAAAATCGTTCCTATGATCTAGACTTGCTTCTCTTGCAGTTACATATTTTATAAGGGTGTGAAATGATGTTATATCCTCAGAATTGTGCGAAAAAATTTAGCCCGGCCTAGTTTACTGCTGAATTCTCGTGGAGATCTACGATAAATATTTTTTTCCTGTTCCATCTTTTCCTTCCGTCACCACATTAGAAATACAACCTCCAATGTTTTTTTTTCCTCCGTCATATAAATTAACTCCTTTCCATGATTGGAACAAGAGAAGCTGACGTTCCGCAAGAAGATCAAAATTATCCATGGGGATTTTTACGGCCGGGCCTCCCATTTCAAGGCGACGTAATGTGACGTGGCACGTCATGGCAATCAAAACAGTTTATGGAATGGATGCCCCATTCACGCCTATGTTTACCGAACGGTTCGAGATAATTTGCATAATTACTTATCTCCGAAGAAATCAAGCTAAATTACGCGTCCCGCGTGAAGATGCACTTTCGGGACAGCTCTCGGACCGAAACGGACGTGACACAAATAAGAGGGAATAAATGATTATTCTTATTTTTTTTAAAGAAACGCCGACCATATATGGATTTCATATCGGCGCCCAGGGGACCGAGGGTCAACGTTGGGAGCACCTGGGGTTGAATGTTGGGTGCCTCTCTGTTCTTCAGTTCCGCAAACGGTTTATTCGGGTCCTGCAGTGGTTAGATGGCGGGAGGGAGGGGAATATGTACACAGCGGGCGGATGAAAAACACGAGACGTCAGTCATGCCGCTCTCCTAATAGTTCCCCTCTTCCTACATCATCCTGTTCCGAAGAATAAGGTCCCTAGGATTTGTTTTGTCAGCTACTTCCCACGTGCGGCAGTCCTCCCCGTTGATGGGAGCCATTCAAAACCTTAAAAGGATCCGTGATCATTTAACCGGAGCCATTTGCCGCTCGCCGCTCAAAAGAAACCTCTCCAGTTTACCTCGAGTCCACAGTTTCAACCGTCATCTCCCGTCACCCTTTGCAAATCCTGCCGCGGGATATGCCGTTTTGCAATTTCCCGTCCTTGGGTGCATTAAGGTTGCTGAGGGACAGCAAATCTTGCTTGTGGATGAACGAATTATGTTGCATCAGACGGAACGATCAGAACGGAATGCTCGGGAATTTCAATCCGGAATCCCATGCGTCGAATTCCAAGTCGGTCGCCTCAATGGTCGTAAAATTTCCGAAACGTGCAAGCATGTTTTCTTTTACATCAATGGACATTCACGCATGTGAAGACCAGTTCGGCGTTTTTGTTTTGCTGCGACTCAGCATATGAAGCATCCCCGGTCGGTACGTGCGTATTAGTTTTATTCTGTAAGTCGAATTTCTAGTAGGTTGACAACTTCCTCCTGCTCATCAGACACAGCCCAAGTGTCCGTCCGTTTTGCTCTGAATAACATCTGACCCTGTGGACTTCCTTTTGGGAAACCTTTCTGAAATACGATTCCTGAAAGTTAAATCGATTATAAATTGGAAGAAACTTCGAAAATTAGTGCAACAGTTACTTTAGCGGAGTCACTCGCTTGAGTTAACACAAATGCAAAAACTAATATCGCAAAATAATTCGTCTTGAGCGGGATTCGAACACAGATTCCTCGATTTCCGCCCACGACTGTGAATATCTGTGTAAGCCATTGTATGTACGGTGATTCTTCAGAATATGTTTTTTTTTAAACCTTAAGAAATTCACAATGCATGAGAATGTCTCCTTGGTTATCTCGCCGGCCTCGGTAGCGGCGGGGTAACGTCCTCGTCTGCCAACCAAGGGTCGCGGGTTCGATTCCCGCCTGGGTGTTTTTTCTCCGTCTCCACTGATGTAATATCTGTTATGCAAGGTTAAGGTGGAAGAAGGGACTACAAGTCTCATTCTTGCCCAATTAAGTCGATAAATAAATAAAATAACATGCTAAAGCATTCGGCCGGAAATTCAGGTATATTTGTTGAATACGCATGCGGTGAAGGTAAGAACTTTACACATTAGTATTCGGATATCAATTATTTTAAAGATTGTATCTGCAGCTGCCAGGAAATTAATAGCTTTTGACTTAAATTTTATGCATAAAATGCAATCTTTACATAACCTTTGCGCAGTGCTCTTTAGGCACTGGCAAAGGCGAAAAGGTCACGTTTTAACTTACTTTTAAACTTGGTTTTAGTCAACTAATTCCCTTAAGTGTCGTATTCTTGCGTCAATCTTGTGTTTTTCACCTCAGTCGCATTCATACATCGTTTCATAAACGTTCGTCTATTTCTGAGATGTCGAATAATCCTTTACTTGATTCTATACCACATTCAAACCTTAGTTTAGCCTTTCCCCTTGAAAACTGTGTATTATAATTTTATTCCCCAAATAATTAAGTGAAAATAGAGCTGTAATTCATATTTCACCGAATAGTTGAAGAAAAGTTATAATTTTTTGTTTAGTGCTAAGGAGCTTATTTTATGTACTTATCATTATGAAAAAACAGTTTTTTGATATTAACTTACTAGCCATTCATACCTGTTCCACGTTAAGTAGGTTTATGCAATTGATTTTTTTATATTCTTTCATCATTTAAATAATTTCTCTTTCTTTCTTCGACAAGATATTGTAATGAATTCAAATCAAAGAATTGTATTTTAATGCTGATGCTCTACTATGAAATTTACCTTTCTACAAATTACTATTATCAATATTTTATAATGGCTCAGTATCATAGTAAGCTGTTCGAAATCAAAAGAAAGCAACATTTTCATGATATTAGATATACAGATAGATACTCTTCTTTATTTTGGGACGATATTGAGACTTTGGAGTCTCTTCTACCATTTAACCCCCTTATATACTATAATCATTGACATTAAGTGGTATACGGAAAATAAAGATACGTACAACTAAGAACGAGGTGTAACTCGTTGAATCAGGGCTTTCGATGAGCATGAAAGCAGTTAGTCCACCAAGCTCTTTGGAGAAGGAATGCGTTAGGATTTCGATGCGGTCTCCCAATTTTCAATCTCATAGGTTTAATAGCCAATCGGCGAACAGTTTTTCTTAATGTTACACAAAATAATTCCTAGTTCAACGTAGCCAAAGAAATACTTATATGCTAGCAGGTATTTCATTCAAACATAGACCAGAGTGTTGAGTTAAATAGATTTTCTCCCAGAAAAAATACCCTTTCTGAGCGAGACCTGAAGTTAGTTTTATAATTTTCCGTTTCCTTTTGAGTCTATAAATATCTCTAAGGAGCTGCCAAATATCAAGTTTTATTTACGTTTTTAGTTGCAGTACCCTAGATCTAACATAATAGGTTGGCCACAAATATTCAATAAATCGTTAACACAACACTTGTAATATGACATCTGTGGTATTTAATTGTTTTAATCTCGGTTAATGTCGAAAAAAATATTGATATTGAACTTTACTTTTCAATGAATAATCATTATTAGAGAATTAGTTTTCGTAGAGTTCCGGTAGAGAGCAATACGGCATTCCCTCGGGAAGACTAGAATTAATCATTATAATAATATGTATTTGAAAATTGAAACAATAAAAACCTACTAGTTATTGAAAAATAAACAATGGTTACGTACTCGTAAACATTTTCATAAATGGTTCAAATTGATTATTTTAACAGAAGTTACCCTCGTCAGAGATACAATCACAGCACCAAGTAGTTCTTATTCTTAGGTTTTTTTTAAATATCTCAAATTAACTGTTTTATACTTTTTACTATATTGGATATAGACTCCTAGTCGTGAATTGTTTGCAAAAGTTGATGCAATGCTGTTTCTGCCTTACAAAGGAAGTAGTTTGTGATAAAATTTAAATTATATGTGATAAGTTTGATGCAATGTGGTTTTTTTTCATATTTACTCTTCATAAGTTACAATTTCAAAGTTTATAATTGACATCTTATTTATGCTTCCTAATGATTACAATATTATATCATGAAATAATTACTGCCAATTTGGAATGCAGTGTCCTAATTTTCACATCTGTTAAGTTCCATTAGCGAATGTCTACAATATCTCTTAACAAAATTTTCAATTCAATTACAATAAGATACTAATAAAGAAAAGCCGATAAATACAACCACGCATTAGTTACTCAGGTATTTTGTAATAATTGTTAAACTATTATTTCTGATTGAGAGATTGAAGACCGAAGAAAATGTGATGGAATGATGTCCAAACGTTTTTATAATTTTAATAATGAAATAAGCATCGCAGTCACACACGACTGAAAACTAAAAACGGTAAAAACAGATGCCATGAACCAAAATAGAGAGCCCCGGTTAAAATCCAGATGAATTAAAATAAATATATCATGGTTTTTCCATCCATACGTGTGTATTACATAATTTCTCTACACGTGCGTGAGTTGGAAGTCTTTTAAAGATATCCGCTGGTATTACACTACGAGTACATAAGTTACTATTCTTGAATTCTGCCCAGTCTCTCCCAACCACTATTCAATTTGATTTCTCATTAAAACAGCCTTAAATGCAAGGCAAAACATATGAAATTGCCCACGCTGAGTAATGCAGACTCCAAAAACATAGGCTCAATTGCTTTGTCCTGTGAAATGAATTACGAATTGGTAACTATTCAGTATATTATGCATACATTTTTTTACTGGTCAAGACCCGGATTTCGTAAGTTATCACCAGATTAAGAGTTTGACGCTTGGCCTCAAAAACCATGTCTTAGTCAATAAATAAATTCATTTGGTATAATCAAGTTTTTCTTTTTCATTTCTATCCGTGTTTATATTCACGCTCACGCGGAAAAATCTCTGAGATGGGAATTGGAAGAACTCAAAAAGAACCCTTTACTATCAATTTGACTCTTGTTTATTTAATTTTAATAATTGATCAAAATATTCATCCATACTTGCTAAATCTTAACTCATTTTTGCAGAAATCATTCAAGGCCATGACAAATTCATCATGAATCAGTGTTGATTTTCATAGTTTTTTTATTAAAAAGTATCGGACGCTATTGCTGGTGCGAACCGTTATCAGTTCCTGGTGTGCATTCATTTACCTCCGCCAGCTTCCACCGGAGAAAATGATGAGAGCTTTTTGAATTGCCTGGTGACATCCCACTCATCCCCGCACTCAACACCTGTCTCTCTCTCCTTCTCTCCCATCTCCACGCAGGGAGCCGCGAGGCGGCGTTTACGTACGCCATCACGAGCGCGGGGGTGGCGTACGCAGTGACCCAGGCGTGCAGCCGCGGGAACATCTCTGGGTGCGGATGCGACCCAATGGTCGGCGGGGGATATGCGGGGCGGCGCGGGAGAGGTGAGTTCACGGTTATGAGTGGAAGTGAGGACAAGGGGAAGAAGAGGAAGCAAGAGGACTTCAGAAGGAAACGTAAGGAATCGCTACTTTGCGTTGATATCAAATCCATATTAAGAAAAAGGCAATGGCGTCAAGTGAGCTTTACTCTGAGAAGGTAACGCCAGAAACTGTAATAGTCAGAAGTAATATGATGATATAGTCGTATGTGTGGTTAATAAAGTGGTCAGAAAATTTTCATTCCCGATTTGCTCACCTAAATGTTTTTTTTTAAGGATGGTAAGCAATTATGATAACTGCTCCGCGTATTTGCAGGGGTCTATTGTTATGTGAGCAATCCAATACCGCCTACAAGGAGACATATCTAAGAGTTGGTTCAAAAAAACTGAAAATTTTGGTAACCACATGATTGAACGTGTGCTCACCACATGCTAAATCACAACAATATAATAAGTGGCCACGCTGTTCCCATTCATTAACATTAATTCCGTATTTTTGTAGGTACCTGAATATTTTGTTTATAAATGTATTAAATATAATTTTGACAGAAATGAACAGTTTTTAGCTATCATGTCTTTGAGTTATATATATGATTATTGTACATCTCACATCGGGATCTTACGGTAACAGAGCTTCGTCTTTAAGCTCCGAGGTGAATGCATCTGATCTCCACTTGTGAGATTTATTAAAAAAGAAGGAATTTTTGACTGTTTAGTCCGGTAACTAGGGAGAAGGTAGATAATAAACGATGCAGGCAGAGTTAAGCTTTGATGCTCCAAATGGCGAAAGCGCAGTCCATAGCACGAGTTCAACTGTTACATTAAGCAAGCGTCTACATGCCTGTAGGATTTGTCAATCATACATTTGGAATTAATAATTAGGGGAGGTAACAGAAACTCAATCATTCACGTCAATCAGGTGGGAAAGACTGAAGTAGAATTAGCTCGAGGAGGGAGGGTGGGCGTAAGTAACCTCAACTTTCGGTCGCCTCCCTTAATAACTACTGCTAATTATGCAACAATTTCAGTGTAAAAATCATTCACGATAATGATTTTTACACTGTTAAAATTGTTGCATTGTAATGCATATTAATGTATGACTCCACCAAAATTTACTGTCGCGGCATATCCCGCGGTTTAATGGAATTTACTACTAACTTGGAAGGGTGGTCAGAGGCAAAACGGTAACATTAACCAACTCTTAACGGAATAAGTCATGGCTTCCAAAGTCTTACCCTACGGATGCGTTCTATAGGTTCTCTTCACAAGTTGGAAGATCTCACTGGCAAATTATTCACACAGGAAGCCTATCTGTCTCCGGGTTGATAAGTAAGTGAACCATCGAACAAGTCCGATTAATGTAAAACGATCCTTACGATCCGTTTTTCTTGAGGGTCAGGTAATTTAATATTTATGAGTAGAAACGTGTTTGATTCCAGGAAAAACGAGAGATTAGAAGTTTAAAAAAAATTCGATTATCTAATTGTGTTACACATAAATTATATAACTAATTTATAACTAAAGAAAAAGCAAAACGGGCGTCGGAAAATCTGTAGGTTTTTCTAAATAGGAGATAGGCGTATCAGAAGGTAAATGGTACAGGTTGTAGAAGGTAAAATGTGATACAATAACCTCCAAATACAGAGTTTCACTCCGACTCAAGAAAAATTTGCCGAATGTCATTCGGACGGTGTATAGCTACATCAGCGTCTTCAATTCATTATTTGAGGGCCTCTATTAAAATGCCGAAACTATTATTCCCTTGCCATGGCTCTTCTCATTTTTTATGCCATCTCGCCAAAATTAGTCATTACTTTCGTGATAAAACTTAAGAAATTAAACCCACTACATTTAGAGACGATTTTATCATCATTCAGTGGGTTTTACATGCACAAAAAACTTTGATCATATATGAATCTACTAATTCAAAGTTAATCTTCATGATTTCTATCATTACCACTCAAGTTTCTCAACAATATTATGAAACTACAGTTGGGTAAACCTAAAAATATATACCGTAGCTATTGGGATGATATACTGGTAAAAATTTAACAGGCACAAATGTACGATCTTTTGCTCTGAGCAGTACACTGTTGCAGTTTCTGCGGCGTCTCTCGCCTCAAAACTTAACGATCGTTCGTTGCAAAGGAGGAGGTCAATTAGTACCGCCACTCGTGACCTGTTAAAGCTCATGCGACCATCCTAAATTTTATCCAATACACCCACAGGAAAGTGGCATTGGTAAACAGGCGTTGAAGTCTCTTCAAGACCTGGAAACATGGGCGGACCAAGGGAGGAGCTGGTCCTCGATCTCTCGTGAATAAGAGAACAGGCGCGCGCGCAAGGCCGCATTCAACGGTTGCGCGTGCCACCGCGAATGAACGAAATCTTTTCCCGTCATTCGCGCGTTATTTATTCGTCCCCCCGCTAAGGGGAAAGCCAGCGATCCGCGTCTGTCCGACCCTTTTTTGCAGAAGAGGGCGTTCTCCACCCTCGCTCGCCTCGACTTCGATTCCATCGGGGGCGGGGAGGGGGGAGGAAACCAAGGCAGCATGGAGAGCGCTACCGATAGCCCCTCCCCCAAGACATATAGGCACGGTGGATAATCCTCCCTCCCCGTGAACTGATCGATGTGCCCGCCGAGAACCTGGTGAGCATTGTGCGAGAGCAAGGCATTGATCACGCATATCTCATGCCACGTCACAATGAGGACGCATGCGAGATGGTAAAATTATGTGACCGAACGGTCGATGCGTTCTCTCTCTCGAGCGCACACGGAACGTGACTGCACAGCTAGTGATGATAAGAGTTTAATTTTTAGCTACCTTCTGTGCAGGGACACTTCAGACCTTATATGGCTTATCACTTGGGCGTAACCCCTACCTCTTGGTTTGATGGTCGGAAATTAAAAAAGTTTTTTTTTCCATTTCGAGTTTCACTGCATAGTTTTCACTCCTTATCGTTATTTACATTCACGTCCTCACTGTTAGTATGCTGCAGTTGCATTTGTATGCAAAAATCGTTAAATCAGAGGGGGTATCAATTACCACATCCTTTTCTTCTAAAATGGCGCTTTTTTCAGCTTAAACTCATGCTCGGAAATTCGATAGGGAAAGATATCATTGCTGCGGCCGTGATTAGAACAACGGATGACCAACTTGCCGCGTGGAATTGCCAAGTTGTTGCACCGACCCGTCTTGTTTCGAGGGAAGTTTACAAGATGGTTACTTAATAACAACTAATTGTTTCCACTTAGAGACAAATCGTAGCGTGCATGTAATCAATTCGTGTTTGATAAGTCACCAGTGCAATTATGGGCGCCAGCCAGGTGGAGTATATTCTAGGGACGAAAGACCAGCGAAGCTCTCTCATTAATCATTCCCTTTTCCACCGACTCCTTTTCCAGGGATGTCATTTTCTCCCAGCACATATTCTTGGTAGAAATGAATGGCTGGAATGAATAAATAACTAGTCGTAGTTCTATGTCACCGCTTTGCATCTCCCTGCCGGCGCCCATGGACGAGATGCTGTAGATCACCCATTACTGCAGGACGGCGACATACATATACACTATCTACGAAAGCGTTGATAAAGGCGACAACTTGCACATGGTTGAAATTACCATATGCACTTGATATGCGCAGATAAAATAAATCTTTTGACATGACGAGGGTTTAAGCATCGAATCTTCTAAACGCAGTAAGTTCATATTAATTAGTGACAAGATATATTTAGCATGCTTATCAGGAGGTAATTCCAGCTCTTCCTAATTACATTCGTCACGTTACGTCCCCAGGGCAAAACTGGACAGAATTTCCCCGACATCGGATAAATAGGAGAATTTATAGGCTGCGGTTAAAAGTCTCGAGCTCAGCTTTGTGAATAAATGATTAGAGGAGAAGATGTCGACCACAGTTAACAGACAAGAGAAAGCTTACTAAATCTTATACACTACCTCATGCGTCACGACCTTCGATTTGGACATCGAAGCTACCAGCAGGAGGGCAATCTATCCCTTTTCTATACCTTTTAGCAGGAGTTGCAACAAGAATAACTTTGGAGGAGTGAGGGTGTCAGAAGGTACCGTGTACACTTCTGTCTTTTCTCAAGTCAAGGCTCTAATGTACATTCTCCCATGAATTTATTGACCGTTAATAGGCGTGGTATTCCGAACAACCAATAGCCTTTTTGGTTCAAAGTAATCCACGTTTGGTGGCAGACATGAGGCCACTTCGACTAAGCCCTCGGGTGGATCTTAAATGAGTACCTCCCTGCTGAACCAGGTCTTTGCACCGTCACCGCAGATAATTAGCTCCAAGCAAAAGGTTCTGCAACAAGGATTGGATCGCGTGCAGGAGGGAGCACGCATACCCATTCCGAAACGTCCCGTTCCACAGCGGAGGCCGCGCCGCCTGACATTGCATCCGCACACGACGTAGAATTAAACGTTCGCCGTGTTCACCCTCCCGCTAATGGGTTGTTAAAAGAATTTTGCTCTTGTTCCCCTGCAGGTAAGGGTGTCGGCCACAAGCACAAGGGGATGGATGGCCGTTGGGGGCAGTGGAGCAACGGGGTGGGAGGCATGGTGGGGGCGTGGGGCTCGAGCAACAGCAATACGGGGGGCGGATGGAAGTGGGGTGGGTGCAGCGCGGACGTCGGCTACGGCATGAGGTTCGCGCGGAAGTTCGTGGACGCCCGGGAGATTGAGGGAGACTCGAGAAGTCTCATGAACCTGCACAACAACAAGGCGGGGAGAAAGGTAAATAGCGTTGCGCACTGTGACCCTAAACGAAAATCTTGGTATCTGAAAGGTAATAATGAACAAATACTATCACTCTGCCCCCAAGTATTGTTAACTTACACGACTGGTGTACTACACGATCTACTACATCCTGAAGGTAATGGAGTGCATCGAGAACGGTTGCGTAATGACCTAGGGAATAATAGAGGATAATTAATAAATAAGGGATAGTTATCTAGGGAAAAAGTGTTATGATTTATTCATTATTATGTTCGAATTCCACCATATCGCACCAGAAACTAGACAATTTGCACTGAAATGGCACCCCCAATATCTGTGGTATTTTGGTCTTGAAGGAATGTCTACCACACGATCTGGTCTACATTGGCATAAGAAAGGTATGTACCACAAAAGTGGTGCCTTATAATGAATCTTTTGTAAGCTGTCATTGATGCTTAATTCTAAACTCTCTCACATTATATGTTGAGTAAATATATCCAAAATATTATTGGTAGCTGTCAAAAATTAATATACATAATGAAATGAATTTTTTTTGTACCACTCTGAGCGCAATTTCCTCCAATGTGAAACTGTATAACATTGCGTGAATCAGTTATTACTCCTTCTTTCACCTTCTAGTCGCGTTTGGAAACATGCCCTTATAAAAATCCTAGTCCTTCCGTTTGGTTAAAATTCGTTTCTTATTCATATCCTACTCCATTGCTTTATTGTCATCTTTATTTGCTCTCCGTATCTGTATCACTTGTACCTATTTTTGGGGTCTGCTATAATTTCTTCCTATCTGACGTTCCGAAGAAATAATGCGAGTTCAATTTCTCAAAATGAGCTCAAGTCTTTTAGTTCTGCTATTCCATGTACTGCCTATTATGGTAGGACTTAGTTCACTCCACTCTTTACTCCTTCTTTTTTCAAGTATTAGACATTATTCACCCCAATCTTCACATATTTTCATCCCCTCTACGCTCGTACATATATATATATATATATATATATATATATATATATATGATTTCTTCGAAGTAACACGGAAGTGTTGAATAAAAAACTTAGACAGTAACACACAGCACGAGAACACATAAAAAGAACACTCACGATAATATCTTGATAATTTCGACGGACTTGAGCTCCGTCTTCTTCGGAAGATAAGATCAGTCATATCTTATCTTCCGAAGAAGACGGAGCTCAAGTCCGTCGAAATTATCAAGATATTATCGTGAGTGTTCTTTTTATGTGTTCTCGTGCTGTGTTACTGTCTAAGTTATATATATATATATATATATATATATATATATATATATATATATATATATATATATATATATATATTTATTTATTTATAAAACTTAGACGGCAACTCACAGCACGAGAACACATAAAAAGAACACTCACAATGATATCTTGATAATTTCGACGGAATCGAACTCCGTCTTCTTCGGAAGATAAGATATGACTGATATATATATATATATACATATATATAATATATATATATATTCATTCAAATATAGAAATAGGTATAGGTAGATTTAAGGAAATATTTTTACATTCGTGATCTGCTCAAAAAACCGCCTTCCCCACATGTCCTGTGTTCGCCTTTTATGTGTGTTTTCCTATCCCCTTTCCTTTACCTATTTCTATGTTTGAATGAATATTTGTGCGCTGTATGGCAGGACTTCGTATTTGAATGTGTATATATATATATATATATATATATATATATATATATATATGATTTTAATTGACCATTACGAAGTTTATGTGAATACTCCATTCAACTGCATAACTTTAGCATGAAATTTAGGGCTCTCACGGCCTTCGAATTGAGTATTTCAAATTAATTAATTTAGTTTTCTCAATTACTTGTTTTTAAAATTACCCCATAGTCGACTTGTCTACCGGAAATCGGCGCCTACTAGTATTTCCTTCATAAACTATCGTCGATATTAATTCTGAACTTTAATTTAAATTCATTGATTATATATTTTTACCTATTGTCACAATTAAAAATAAATATAATAAATTTAATGAAATTTCACATATATTTTGACGATGAATTCTCTCGAAAAAGTGATCTTTGTGAGGAAACTTTCTTTTGTTATGACTTCTTATCCTACTTATACCATTCTTCGAAAAGGGTTTTAATTTGAAACTGAAGTGAATGACTTCTCTTTCCGGGTCTATGCATGATATTTCATTCTTCAGAAAAAAAACTCAGAGTTTTGGTAAACCGGGTCAGATAAAATTTCGAAAGCTCTTACGAAGTTCCCAATGATAATTACGTCCCATCGATTCTACATTCGAACGAAGTTTTTTTCCGGTCAAGTTTCATCGTCTCCTTCAAAGGGCACGATATCGTGAGAACTTTCCACTGTACACGTCATACGTTTGTCAAAATAATAGTTGACGTTTTTTCACTGTTAATATGGGATTTTTAGTGCGTATTTAGAAAACTATACGGCGGTCTTTTAAAAATATTTTCGTGAATACAATAAAAGTAGATACTCTTAAATAGATAACCTTTTAACATGTGCTAGTTAATTTTTTGGCTTAATTTTTAATTTTATAAGGAAATGGGAATAAATAGAAAAAACTAAGTCAAAGACTTGAAAATCATCTTCTTCCCGTGGAGACGCTGCTTCTCAACTATTTTACTGCCTTTTAAATGTCATGCAAAATTCTACCACTCTACTAACATCTACATCTACATCTACATAAGTACCCTGCGAGCCACCAAAAAGGTGTGTGGCAGGGGGTGTAGCACCATGAGGGAAGGGTAAGGGTTGAGGGGGTTGGGAGTTAGGTGAGGAAAGGTGGGGGGAACCTGTAGGAAAAAAAATATATATACATATATATATGTATATATACACACATACATATACATACATACATACATACACACATGTATACACATCCTCGCGAAGTCCCTAACCTGTACGTTAATACTTATTGTAATGAACTAAGTCCTGGGGAATTTCGACTACGAGCATTCTGTTCCCTTATCGTTCTTGGAAAAAATGACATTTTAAACCTGTCAGTCTTGCAGTCTATCTCTCTAGTCTTATATTCGTGATCCCTTCGACCGTAATACGTTGGGGTTCGTATTATATCCTTGATGTCATCGGAAAAGGGCCCATCTTTAAATGTTTTTAATAAGTTTAATCTATATTGGAAACGCCGCTGTGTAAGAGAATCCCAACCTAAATTGTCTAGCAAAGTGGATACGCTGCTGAGTTGGTCATAACAATGTTTGACAAATCTAGCCCCCCTCCGCTGAACTCGATCTAATTCCGAAACCAAATTTATGTTATGAGGATCCCACATACTGGCAGCATACTCTAGGTGGGGCCTGACCAAGGCAAGGAAACATCGTTCTTTCACCTTTTCGTCGCATTTACCTAGCACTCTTTTCACAAATCCCAATTTTTTATTAGCACGACCGCATATTTCTCGTATGTGCTTTCCCCAGGACAGATCGTGAGTAATTGTTACACCCAAGTATTTAAAGGAATCTACCCTCTCGATATTGGTTTGTTTCACTTTGTAACTATAAGGGAGGGAATTACTCTTTTCCCAAAAATGTATTACTACGCATTTTTTAAAATTCAATTCCAATTGCCATGTATCGCACCAATTTTGAATTGCATCTAGGTCGTTGGCTAACACGACTCTGTCTTCGTGACTTCGGATGTCCCCATAAATTACTGCATCATCGGCGAAAAGACGGAGCTTGCTATTAACTACGGTACTGAGGTCATTTATGTAAATAAGGAAAAGGAGGGGGCCTATGACACTTCCTTGTGGTACCCCCGACGTGACCTTGACAGTATCGGATGATACACCGTCCAGGACGACTGTTTGGACACGATCACTTAAAAATTGTTTAATCCAGTTAATAATACTTTCGTGTATTCCATAGGTTTCCAATTTCGCCAGTAATTTGCAATGAGGGACCTTATCGAAAGCTTTCTTAAAATCTAGGAATATCGCATCAACTGGAATATTACTTTCACCGGAGTTTAATACATCATGTACAAAAAGTGCGAGTTGAGTTTCGCAGGATCTACCCTTACGGAAGTAGTAACGGAGTACTAACTCTTGCTTAAAGACCAGTAAACGATGGATTGATGAGTTATAATCTAAATAGAGACATTAAAATGCCACCTTGATTAGACATAGGAGTATGCTCTTGTTGGGTATCCAGGAGATCATGAGTTTGTGTTTTTTTAGTTGGTGTTATGAGGACCCAAATGATTCATTCCATTCTTTCCAATCGAAATATCACACAAGTCAACGTAATTTGAAAACACAGACCACCATTAACACTCGGAAGGCATGCAAATCATTCTCTTAATTTTTCTAGTAAAATTTTATCATTTTTCATATGCGAACAAATATATTCATTCAAGAAATATATTTTGAAACTAGTATATCTACCAATTCCATTTAGATCAAAAATATATCTCTTTTGCATTTAGTTATTTATATAACATGTAACTCTGGTTTCATGCAATGGGTTTCGTACACTTGGGACCGTTCCAGATTCCGCCTAAGACTTTGATCTCAGGAAATAATTTTGACCTGATCTGGTATTTCCGGGCATTTGGACGCGGCTACGCGTCGGATCGTGACGTCCTCTGTTTGAGTCACGATTCCAATTACGTTCACATTCAATCAATACTTCTCCACAAGGAAACTTTTAACCGTCCTTTTTTGGTTTTGCTTTCCAAAGTATATCTGAAAAAAAACGGTTAATTGGCTCGTGAATTTGGTCGGTGACCTCTTGAAATGGTGTCACTCTCAATAAGGTCAGAAAACTGTCCACTGCTTTACTTCTTCTTTTTTAATTCCTTTCACTTTTCCGAAAGCTAATTACAGGTATTTATGTATTAATTACCTGTAAAACCTTTAATATTATTTCCGAAGGAACTGGTAACAGGAAGTGTGAATTACCGAATTTCACAGGAATCACTTTCACTCTAAGATTACAAACATCACCAGTAATTAAGCATTACTTCAAATACTATATATGCTTGGAGGAAAGTCTGTTTACGAGAACGTGTATCATATTAAGCATCCTTCATGGGCTTCTCTCGTCACTCGCTCCCTATAGATATTCTTCATTTTTTACTCTGTCTATCGATTTAATTTTATAAATTCTTCTCTAGCATCACATTTCCATCTTCTGCAAACATTTCTCTGCTATCCCCACATTCCAAATCTCATATTTGTATGAAATCAGAGGCCATATATAACTTCTAAAGAATCACTTACTTACGTCTATACTTGCACCGTTTATCACTAATAGTTACTTCTGAAAGAAATCCTTCTTTGCCATACCTATTATTCTAATCATATTCCTCTTGCATTGTTGAGTGAATTGGAGGTTCAGTGTGATAAATATGGGATGAGAATCAATATTAATAAAACAAAGGTTATGCGATTTTCCAGAAAGAAAAAGGCTAAGCTAAATATTAAAATAGGCGGGGAAAAAATAGAGCAGGTAGAGCAGTTTACATATCTCGGAAGTGTTTTGGGCCAATATGGTCAAAGTGGTAGGGACGTAAGGAGAAGAATTGCGCTAGGCAAGGAGGCTTTTTCAAGGAGGAGGGAGTTGATGACGGGGACGTTGAGTAGGGATGTTAAGACAAGACTCGTAAAAACTCTGATATGGAGCGTAGCTATGTACGGCGCGGAAACGTGGTCGCTGAAGAAGGAGGATAGACGTAGATTGGAGGCTTTTGAAATGTGGGTGTGGAGAACAATGGAGAAGGTGAAATGGACCGAAAGGAAAACAAATGAGGAAGTACTAGAGATGGTGGGTGAGGAGAGGGGTTTGTTGAGAGAAATCGTATGGAGGCAAGAAAAATGGATGAAAGGCGTATTGAGCGGTAGTGGAATGTTGAAGAGGGTAATAGAGGGGAGAATGTTGGGCAAGCGAGGTAAGGGTAGGAACAGGATAGGGATGTTGGACGGGATGAAGGGAGGAAAGAAGTACACCGAGATGAAGAGGGACCTGATATAGATTAGTTTGCTAGGTGGGGAGTCACAAAATGTTTATTTGATAGTTGTGTCCATCCAAAAACCTACCTTAATCGGTAGATTACCTAACAATAATCCCTCTTGCATCTTCCACACGAGTTTGTGTCAATTACTCTGGTATATTTTATTACATTTCTTTCTTCTTTAAGTTTTCATTGTCATATTATAATACAATTCAATTTCCACACAATGTTTAGGCACACGAGTGTATTGTTAGTTGAGTGAGGCGGCTATACACGAGGTGTATTCAGAAAGTAATGGGAATTTTAAAATTTCGCGGGTTTGGAGAGTCCGATTGTCAATTTTTTTTATGTTGGTATACATGCCCCTAAAGTTTGATATAAAATATTTAGCTGTTTATATTATTTACTTTGTCTGTAGTAGCCACAAGGGTTTGACCCGTTTTTATGAGATCGGTGATTTTCGTTTGTTAAAGGAAATAGATCAAAGAATTTGTATCAAGCCTTAGTTTCGACGTCATATCCGTAAACCCATGTTTCGTCACCTTTTATAACACGTGTCAGTTATTCTGCATCGCCGCTGTTTTGTTCAAAATTCATCAATTTTGGAACAAATTTTGCTGTCACGCGTTTCACACCCAAAATATTCGAAAATATTTCATGGCATGAGCCAGTCGACTTGCCAACATCATCAGCAACTTCTCTGATTGTGATTTAGTGACCATTCATAACATTTCTTTTACTTTTTTCACGTTTTCATCTGTTGTTGATGTTCTGGGGCGGTTCGTCATCTTCAACGTCTTCAAGGCCATCTTGGAAACGCTAATACCACTCGTAAACTCTTATTTTACTCATAGCAGACTCACCATAGGCCTTTGTTAACATTTCAAACACTTTATTTAATTTTTGACGCAAAATTTGATACAAATTCTTTTGATCCATATGTTTTAACAAACGAATATCGTCCTATGTAATATAACCTATATAATCTATAGCGACCTATATGATTTCCCTCCTCCCAAGGAATACCATCGTATCGCTAAATGTTTTGTGCAAACGTGAAAAATGCTTTATAAGTTCAGTATTCTAAGTACAATAAATCCTGGAAATGTAACTATTTTAGTATAATGATATAACTCTTATAATCCTCCACACTTAAATTTGGTTTTCAGAATATATATTAATAAGAAAATAATTAATAAAATAACCTACATTTTAAGTACTCAATGAATAATTTACTAAATACTTTTCACTTCATAATGCATATTTATAATTTATAAAAATATCATTAATTGTTTACTATGATGTGAAACAAGAAAATACGTCAAATCACAACCATCAGTGAAGCTGTGTAGGTATTTACACTAACGCTATTAATTATTTGATCATCCTTTGGACGATAATTTATACATTATACTCAAGTTATACTAAACACAAACCTGTAATAAGTTACACATAACTGTGCTCTCGTCCAGTGTCTGATCTGAATACATGTTTATGGGACTTAGGTTTGGAAAAATTATTATCTTTTTCAATTACAACAGCGCTCATAGAATTTAAATGCATGTCAACTTTTGCTGCAGAGTGAAAAAACAATTCTATCGGAAGCAACTTGTGAATATAGAATCCCATAATAGAACCGACTTCTAGAACCTCCTGTCCGCATTCATTTGCGCGTATTATGCCAAGGGCACGAATGTCATTACCTGCGTGGCCCGCTCGTAGTCGCAACAAAACCCGAGCGGTATCTTGAAATGGCAATAATAATCACTTTGGCATCCATTTGGCAGGCGGTGAGGGCAACACTTTTGACTGAGTGCAAATGCCATGGCGTTTCCGGCAGCTGCACCTTGAAGACGTGCTGGCGCACACTCCCGCCCTTCCGGGTGGTCGGCGACTACCTGATGAAGAAGTACTCGAGGGCGAGGCCCGTTGCAGCCGTGCAGACGATCGTGCCGTCGTCGCGGCCGGAGGCGCCCGGGAGGCCCCACGACGCGGACCAAGGAGGAACTGGACCTCAGCGCCAGTCGAGGAAAGCAGGATCCCCGGGACCCCGGATCAAACTCGTGCTCAAGTAAGACGTTTCGCCCGCAAACATTGTGCCTCGTCATCCCCAAGGTCCAGGCTTGCCTGCCCCCCTTCTCATTGCCCTCTGTCAACAACAATAAAGCGTGTTCGTCACGAGCGATGACTTCTTTTGATGGTTCTGGAAGAGGATCATTTCACCTGAACCTTCTTAAAACTTGGCATTCAATTTTAGGTTGTTGTTTAAGTATTATTCGCCTCGAAAATTGCAATAATTTTTATCTACAGATAAATTATGTATTTTTGCGTTCCCTTTTTTCTATAAAATAATAATTGCGATGCACGATCACGATGGCGAAGAAAACAATAAACTAAAATATTGGTCTTATGCTTCGAGTTTAACGTATAATGCATCACTTCTGAAATTCTGGGATGAATTTTCACCCCGATCCACTCCATATTTTTCTCTAAAATATTAGTTATTTTGTTTTTGATTCATTTTTGACTGGTATATATATACCTGTATATGTAAATTAATTATTGTGTTCATGTTATTACCTAGTAATGTGGATTCCAGACAGAACATGCATTACATGCTTACAAATTACCCGTGAAATACAATTCCAGAGAATAAGATTTTCATGCACGCTGATGTAAAATGCGTAATTAGCGTGAATAATAATTCAATAAAAGAACTATTATGAATGAATAAAATTTACATATTGTGTGCCACCTACCTATACACTATCCTTGATGATTTACGTGGTCAAGAAATAAAATGGAAAGCTTTCGTTTGTCATTCTGTCGAAATAAAACCGGAGGGCGGGCGTTAAGTCGAATCCTTTGCTATAATTCGATTATGGTCGCCATCACCGGAAACATGCGTCCTATCGATCGAAACGGAATGCGGACTGCTTTTAAAGAATCCGTTCCGGTTGTATCACAGCTGTCAGCGGAGGACCGATCCACGCACCCACCCTCGTTGAAATTGAATGCTGCCAGGAGTCATCCGTGTCTTCCGCGGCGATTATCGCCGAGTCCTCCCCGCTCCGCAGAGTCTATCAGTCCTCTCTAGATGGACCACTCCTCCTCCGGTGGATTCCGGTTCCGACCGACCCTTCCCACCGCATCGAAGCACGCGTCCATTCATCAAAACGGGAACGACTACCTATTGCCTCGGAGGGACCGGACGTCATCGCCCGACCCGTCCCTGTTCTTTAATAGAACGTCCCTCATGAGTTCCGTGAGGACACCGAAACGAATCGACCTCTACAGGGACGCACAGCTTGCCAAATATAAATTGAGGGTCGCCCTCGCCCACCTCTTCACGGTAACTCGCGAGGCTATCCATCCATCCGTCCGTTTTTTTACGTTTCGGACAGCGGAGCAATCAATAATTTCTTCTCTCTTCCCTCCACCACCATCAACGTTTTTGTCTTTCATCGCGTGCCCAATTAGAATTTTTTTCGAGGCACTGCCTCGACCGCTCCCTATTGAATGGCGGAATGGTGTCCAAATATTTCGCACGATCCATCAGAAGAGACTCGGATTGATATGCGTTTCCTTTTGATTTCGAACGCCCTGAACCCTGTCACCCTCTCTTCTCTTTGATGCTAATTGGAGTCGAAACTTACTACCTTGAAAAATAGTCTGAGCTCTCAACGGGAATGTAATTTCTGGAGTCGTTTTGTCCGTAGGGAGGGTATGTTGTTATTCTAAGGCTCGTGTGTCCGTTGGGAGGTAGGAATCAGCGCTTTTGAGTTAGATACTTAGATAAACAGGAAAGAAATCAGGTGACTCGTTTGAAAGGTTTTTGTAAATTTTGAAAAATCTCTTGCGGGATATATTTCGTCCATAACGAAGAAAGCCGGCGACTTTCTCAGCATAGGTTTTGCAGCTGGAAAGAAAACTCCATCGGAAATGTAACGGGATGCCTTTCTAGGTTCAAATAAAATGAGGAATTCCCATGGATCAAATATTTTCCAAAAAGAAAAAATAAATAAAATAAAACCTGCTGGAGACCTCTCTTCTATCAATATATAGCATTTTTAACACGTTCTTTTCATGCAGCGAAATGGGTTTTACATTAGCATTGTACACGAGCTGCTAATCCAAAAGAATTCCTTGCGACGCGAGATGAATGTTGAGGCCTCGCAATTTTTTTTTTAAGTCATTAGTTTAAAAACGAAGAAATATCTATTCGTCGCTTAAATTACATAGAAATGACTTTCCTCGGCGTATGAAAAGTCATATTTGCCTAGATTTATTGACTTCTCTTCATGAAGTAAGTTACTTTACTTGGGTAAAACTCCCGTAAAGGTATGAAATGTCACCACCACACCACCCGGCACTCATTGAAAAAAAATTGTCATAAATAACGTAAGTTATTAAAGGCAGCCTTGCGGAGAGGATACAAACTGGTTATGGTAATTAATCATTCGGGTAAGATTACCGCATTACAGCGCCTTATTTGCATAAGACGGAATTAAGCTTGCACAAATCCTCTCATTCTCCCTCTCCCCCTACGACACCCCCTCACCTCGTCCTTTGTCCCTCGCCTCATTCTTTCCCCCCCTCCCCAACTTCCCCCTTGCCGCCTTTCTTTATACCTCGGCTAATCTCTCGCTATACCGCCCATTCTCCCACTTCCCCTTCCTACAACACCACCTCCACATTCCCCTTCTTCCAACCCCCTCTCGATTTCCCTACCTTCTGTACCCCTTCACCATTCATACGTATCGCTCTCATCACCTCCGCTCCTTTGACCCACTCAATCTCTTTTTTGTCGTCTTCCACTCTTTCCTTCATTCCGTCCATGTTCGTCCAAAATTGAACCTCACTTGAGTGGAAGAGGTTTCCCCACAACAACGCAATACACCAACTACAGTGTCAACCCGATTACATAGGAGAGGGCTCGCATTGTAATAACCCTAATTTTTATTATTATTGGTAATCCACCGGTTGAGGTAAGTTTTGGATGGGACACAAGCTACCAAATAGCATAGCGACAATTTCCTTGTGCATCTTAGCAAAACACATTCCGACATCCAACCTTACAATAAGCCCCTCTTCAATTCTGAACACTTCCTTCCTCACTCCATTTAATCCAAAATCCCTATTCTATTCCTGCCCTTTCCACGCTTGCTTAACATTCTCCCCTCTATCACAGTCTTCAACACCTATTTGCAATTAAAATGCTCCGAATCTATCGTCCTTGTCTCATTTGGATATCTACCAGCAATCCTCTCTCCCTTCTACACAATGCCCAGTACTTCCTCGTTTGTTTTCCTTCCTGTACATTTTAATTTTTCCACCCTTCTCTAATTCCATATCTCAAAAGTCCCGAATCTATGCCTATCATCCTGCTTTGATGACCATGTTTCCGGACCGTACAAAACCACTCTCCATATCAAAGTTTTGATGAACCATTTCTCAACATCCTTACTCAACGTAATGTTCTGTGAAACTGTTCCACCTACCCAGTTTATGAACTTATATTTTGATATTTGTCTTAGCCATTCTCCTTCTGGAAAACCGCACTAAGGATAATGCAGCGTGTGAAATTTACATTTCAACGCTTGAGAGTAGTTCCTTTCCCGGTGCCACTTGTCGTTTACCAGGAAGATCTGGTACCCGAAAGGTCAGTCAGTTTGGGTGAAGTTGTTGGTGGCCGAATATAGTATGTCACCTGTAATGGAACCCAGGATATCTTGTCAGTGGCGCAGGGCTTTACCCACCATCTACCCTCCAACAAACAATTGTCTAAATGTCATTTTAAAGAGAGACGAATCCTTTGCGTGTCCGCAATAAGTTGCACAGTAATAAGACAATGATTCACTAGTGGGTCGGTGAAAGTGTAGGAATGTGCTAATTTCTAAGTCCATGGATTTTAAGTTTCAAATTTTAATTGGTTCAGATTTTAATGTAGAAAAATAACGCCATTTGAATGTGGTGCACTGCAGGGAAAATCTATGCCGCTCCAGATAAAAATTTGAACGCCCATTGACTCGTATGTAGGGCAAAAAATTGTCGTGAAAAACGTTCCGTATTTTCAACTTTATTTCATATGAACCTTTATTTTGCTCTCCACTAAGGATTGATTAGACTTCTTCTGTCAATATTCAAAGGCAAAAAGATTTCACGACCCCTGCTTTCAACTGGAGAATTAATTTTCTGAGAATTAAAGATAAAACCAGTCTTCCAAACTTAGCTGAACCGCGGGGTTGTTCATTCAGACGAGTCAATGGACTGTACAAGTTTAAACTTTTATTTTATAAAATGTTCTCTATTAGAGTCAATTTGCAATCAAGAAATATCACCGAAAAGAAAGAACCTAAGAATAAACCCAGAAACAATTCCTGAAAAAGATTATAAATAATTGACATCCACGTTCTACGCTTCCCAGAAAACATTTTTAAAATGCTGTATTGAATGAGCATAATATCATAAATTTGGAAACTGGTCGAAATAGTTATCTGCATAAGAGTGAATAAATGTCCCATCATAAAGAGAGACTATTTTCATTTAATGTCGCTGTCGTGCAGAATAACCAATTTATGGCCATTTCGGTCCCCATAACCATTGAATAACAAGTCATCTAAATGAATAATTAGTCAACACAAGGATTATGCATCCATAAACCCCGAAAATGGAGGGAAACTAAAAAAAAACAAAAAGTGGCATTTAATTATTTACCTACCTGGAATAAAATTTTATAAATCCTATTAGTGGTAAAGTTGTGGAAAGCTATTATATTTCAGATTCATATAAAACCTTCTAGCATGAAAAATTTAAAGTAAAATATGACCTTGCATTTTAAACCCTTCTTTCCAATCGTAACTTAAAAAATAATATTCATTGGGGCAGCTTCGGTTTCGTAATGTAAACCTGTTTTCCTCCAAGTTGGTGGCATCTTGAGTTCTCTTCACGGAAAGGTTCGTTCCGCTCGGTGTGAAATGTTCATTTTTCTCGCCTTTCCAAAGTGCCCAGTGCGATGCTCCTAAAGTCAAGAGGCCTTGAGTGTTAAATTTGAAAATTTAAAATTTTTCAATCGAATTTTGATGAGCAAAAATTTCCCAAATATATGCCGTGGTTTTTTTTCGTTCACCCTATGAAAGAACGATCTAAATTGGCGATGAAGAAGAGGTCTTCGATTGAGAAAATCACTATCTACTACACTTCAAGACCCTTCGTTTAAAACATTGGAAAAGTAATGTACATATTTTTTTTGATTTTCAAGAAGAATGTTCTCAACTGCATCACAGAATACAGCATAGATAAGTTAATAGAATACCATATAATACATAGGAGGAATCTTTTTCCATGAACATGAATAGCCGGCGTATTGTGAAAAAAATAGAGATAGCTACTGGATCTATTCCGTCTAGTATAATACAGCATCAATTACCAATCATCCTCATACGATCATATTTGATTACCTATACTGATAAACAAACTTTGAATTCTCTAACTAGTCAATAATTTCTTCTTGGGGATGTTATCATCATTGCTCTACCACTACTTTCACAAATACCCAACGACTAATTTTCAACTATGTAGTTCAACGATGGTTTCAAAGAGATTTTAACATGTTACAGCACGTTGTACACAGAAATGTAAATGCTCCTCGCTTGGTTAGCCACCGCAGCGGAAACTCTGCTTCGACCACCAAAAATATTGCTTTGATCGTCGTCCACTTCTGTGGATTTAAAGTGATTCTAGTCTGACACATATCATTCAATGCTGTTCTCTCTTTCTCCTCCTCCGCAGAACCATCCCCACGCCGAGGATGGGCCGGCGGTCGGGCCGGCACGACGACGTGATGGTCCGAGCGGCCCGAAGGGGACTTAACCGTGGCCGGCCACCCAAAGGGTCCGAGCTGGTGTACCTGCAGAAGTCACCCAACTACTGCGAGAAGGACATGTCCAAAGGATCTCTTGGGACAGCGGGCAGAAAGTGCAACCGCACCTCCAAGGGTAATTCCTTCTCCAATCCCTCGCGTGTGACTAGAGGTGTGGGGAGCTGAATGCGAATTTTCACGAACTCCAGAGCTTTGGAAGTTATTTCCATTGCCTTTGATGTGTTTAGTGTGGGTGGTGATGCTTAGAGTTCGTTTTATTTCGGATATGGCGTGAATTTCCTTATTTATCAGTTCAATAAAGGCTAATGAGCCAAATTCGAAATTTTGCAGTGAAAAAGTCGCTGAAATAGGTCCGGATTACGAGATGAATTCCTCTATTACCAACCGAGCGATACAGCTTATGCTATGGTTAATACACTCTTGCACGGTAAATATTTAAAAAATGGACCAACAATCGACGTATCCTCGTTTGAATCCTGGAATGAGTGACAGATGTTTACCCCCTACATTTTCGTATTTGTTTGCGCCAAATTCCGCTTCTGTCCGATGAAATTACTGTTTCAGCGTGTTTTGCATTTTCCTTGAACTTTTTTAGCCGAAGATAGTACCTCGTTAAATTCCTCGCGTCACATACTACATGATTGCCTTGTTTATTTTTGTGCGTTCACCATGTCAGAGACTGAGTTCTCGGCCCATGATGACCAGCTTCTAACAAGGGAGGGAACAGAACATTTACCACGCCTGATCGATAAAATTTACCGACGGAAGGTGACGATAATAAGCGGTCGATCTTATTTAGATTAACAATGCCGAAGTGATTGACATTTATAATGTTTCCTTTCTGCTTGAAAATTTAAAGACAAATTAATGAGCAATAAAAGCTAATTAGTTTGTCATCGACCATTTGCTTCGTAATAAAATTCATGTTAAATACGAGTATATTAGGTAATCTACCGGTTAAGGTAGGTTTTACGTATAGTAATTTAATTTTCACAAAAAGTATATCTATCGTAATTATTCTGCCTCTTTTCCTCCAGTACCACTCATGAAGTCATATTTTTACCTACCTGAAATCAGATCACTACCCCATTACACCCCTCAAGTAGGGGAAATAAGATTTCTCACATGATCTATTTTTTACGAAAGCCTTTTCGTTGTCGGCACGGAAACACGGCTCTTTTCCATTGTAATTGAGCTTTGCTAATCCGAAAGATCACCACAATGACAATTCCAGCTGTCCACTCCCCGGGAGATCGCCTAGTAAATCCGAGCAAAGAGCCAAGACGATTTACTCGACCAATTTCCCCGGAGCAACATTATATTTAGATAATCACCCGGGTGCCATCTTGAATGAAACCGGCGCGGAGTGGAGTTTTGATGGCGCATGCTGAAACCTTCCGTAATTCGATACACCCTCGGAACGAATTCCTTTCGCCGTAATTACTTGGATAGTGAGGACTTATGGGGCTGAGGCGGCCGGGACTGGTTTATTCGAATCATGATCAGGTGCGGCTCTGGAGTCCTGCCAACGTGGTTACACGCTGTGACACCTCGCTTGTGCACGATTCGCAGCCATTCGCACTGCGCCCCCCCCCTCCACCCGCGCCCCTAGATACAGGTACCCCCACAAACGCAATGGTGACTGAGTTAATACCTGTGTGAAGAAGGTGCTGGGGAGATTCATGGTGAGCGATGATATCGCGCGCATCGCCAACAATTCAAAGGAGAGTTTCGAGGAATGAGCTCTCCCGGTTCGAGGGACAAAGCCTTCGGCGAGCCAGAGGATGCGCTTCCCCCGCATTATGATCGCTCCCCTCCTCCTTCTGTCGGTCACTCTTCACCCCTCAACCCCTACTTCTCCTTTTCCTCTCCTCCCCGACCTCAAACTTTTCTGATCTGACGAGGTGTCCATCTTGAGCACCTGGCAGTCAGCCGCCCGACCCCCTTCGTTTGTCATCGTGACGCGCCAATGAATGTCATCTCCGACGGTCCGTCTCGGATTAGTAAGCTCGAGTCCGAGGGGAGGGGGGATGGAAGGGAGAGATCCTTGGGAATCCCTTTTTGCATGTCGCACAATACCCCTGGATGATGGGTGCTATGCGGGCGCTTTTCGCGATCGACAATGACCGTTCAGGAGACGTTGGTGACCACGTGATAATGATACCCACTCGCATGCATCCGTAAATGCATTTGTCTCCAGTCCCCTCGGTTGATTTCCCTCTTGTCCCGAGTCCATATGCTCTCCATTTACAGTCATGGGGAACTCTGCGGATAGCTACGAGAACGTAAGTGGTTCTATTCAATCCGATGCCCTTTACATGATAAAGGATAACGTAAAGACACCACCATTTATTGTGCTAATTCCGTTGAAAGTCCTGTGTTCATGAAATAATGAAAGGTTATAATTAGTTTTCTGTACGCATTTTTTGGAGTATTTAACCTCATGGCTTTTTTAATCCCCAATAATGCGATCGATTAAAGAGTGGGCACTTGAATCTGTCCACGCCACAGTCTATTTATTTTACTTTATATTGAAACTGAATTTCTATTACCTTGACTCCTTTCGATTTGTCTCTCAACGACATTCCAAAAAATATCTACGAACCGTTAAAGAAAATCTTACCCAATATAGTTTTACATCAGTTTGATATATTCAATATTTTAATCTGAGCAACAGCGCGAGCATGAAAATTTCATTGCACTCCATAATAAAGTTGACGTCCGTCTATGGGTCTCACAATCAATTGTCGCTGAAAGGTGTCAGTTCCAACGCCAAGGATGATTTTTATACGGCCCTCATGCCAAGCGAGCTACACAGTGCAATTTTTATTCCATCTCGTGAAAGACGAACTACACCGCATGAATTTATCCTTACGATATCAATCTACGGCCATTTTTAGCAATCGGTCTCCAAAAGGTTTTTTAGATTGTGCAAATCATTTTAAAATCAATCCCAATCACACAACCAAATACTTTAACTAATAAAACCAACTGATTGCGCGGAGTATTAATCGTTTCGTTCATATTTATTTTGAGTTTATTGTCCACTATTGGAATATTTTTAAGCCTAACATCGTGGGTAATCGTTGAATTATCATTTAAAAGGCCAAAAATATGTTTAAGTATTTCCCAGTGTGAATAATATCTAAATAAAAAAGTCGTGTTTCTAGGATATGGTTATATGCATGTTACTTTCGTATTTTATTGTGTATTTATTTGCAATATTATTTAAATGTTTTCATAATTCAGAAGATATCGATGTTAACTATTGAGTATAAACTTTAGTTAACAGAACTGA
The DNA here is from genome assembly GCA_037158775.1 of Hetaerina titia. Taxonomy (NCBI): domain Eukaryota; kingdom Metazoa; phylum Arthropoda; class Insecta; order Odonata; family Calopterygidae; genus Hetaerina; species Hetaerina titia. The sequence goes on along the minus strand of CM073773.1, from coordinate 49,189,993 downwards.
GTTTAAGTAGGAGATTCTCTTGTATTCATGCGGATTCAAAAACCGATTTAGCTCCGTCATAATGGGTGGGATATTCTGTGGATGAATAAAAAATGGCACAAAGTCCTTGCGATATCTGGATCAAAAGAAACACGTGGATCGCACTGAATAGCATACAAATTGAACCAAGAGTTTTGGATTTTCTTCTGGGATATGCTCATTTCTATAAATACCTGTGCCATAAATTTGTGTTAGAGATATAAATGTCAAAATTTTCAAGCGTCAGCAAAGCTTAAAGTTTTAGCTGGAAACCTCTTCGGAGTTTTGTAAAGATTAATACAAGGAAATTCCACAATTCGTAAATGACACAATTTCGCCCCATAAATGTATGAAATTCCGCCAATCCAAAAAATGGTGCATGGATTCATGATTAACAGGTACATATTAATAATTTTAGAATGAGTGAGATCAATTTAAATATTTTATTACCACGGGTTCTTGCTTCCTAACATGGTCATTTAAATAAATTATCACCATGATCATGCATGATTTCTGTATATATGGACAGTAATCAACTGTGAGACAGATTGCTTTGTAAACTGGTAGGGTGAGCAGTCCTGTCATGTAAACAGTCCTGTCATTAGATTTAGAAGTTCATTTAGCTTTCTTAGATTAATATGTGATGAAGAGTAAATTTTCTATCGCTCACTTGTCCCTACTCCCACCTAATGATAAAACTCAATATTCAACCTTTGTAGGAATCATGCCGAATTTTCTGTTATTCATTTATGGGAGCGTTTTCTGCACGAAATGATCTACACGTTACGAGAATATCTCTAATAGTATTTCACACGAAAAAGGAAATACCAATTTTACCACTATTTTGGTAAATCATGTGGTAATGTTACAAAGCACTGTATAAATATATCGGATGTCACTTGAATGTTGACTTATCTTATTTTTTTAAATCTGGAATATATTTTAGCGTTTATTTTTTTAATTAATCGTCATAAACGAATCTTCCATTCAAATAAAGCGACAGAAAAAATAACAAAACTATTATTATTATTATTATATCGACTAAAATAATATTTATTGATAATATAATAAGAGTAATAAATTTAAAATAATTCGTACAAAAATAAATTATAGTAATAATTATTATTATTATTTGTAGTTTTTCACGTTTTTTTTAGTTCTCCGCATATGCTCCAACGCTTTAAATATTTAGGTAACATATACAAAGGTGACAACTGGGCCTGCAATTCAATATAAATAAATATATCGTACGTCTATTTGCATCCGTCTACCATAACAATTCTCACAGATTCTGCCTGCAAACTCATGGATGAAATATGAAAAAAAGACGAAAATATGGAATTCAGGAAATCATTATATTAACATTTAGGTAACAGCGGTATGAAAAGATAATAAAATATTCCGACCAGTTTGTACCGATTGACTAGCGTATTAAGACTAATATAGATCCGTTTGGTATCAGGAGACCTACTGGAAAAAAACCATTCTGGCTCTTTGTTTGGATACAAATAAGAAAAGACAAGGTAATACACCTACCTGGCATTTGTGGGCATTGAAAAACCGTTAAACTATGTAGCTTGAAATGCCATGATTTCAATTATAAAGAAGGCAGAGGTTAAATACAAGGACAAGGGTTAATCTTCAGTCCATATATGAGTGGAAAAGTCATTATCAGATACGGAAACGCTGTGGAGTAATCGGGAGACAAGAAAGAGAAATAAGACAAGGTTACCCGCTATTACCTTCTATTTTGACATATTCGAGAAACCGTGCCTCAGTTATCAACCCGAAGGCCGGTTTGCTGGGTGAGGGTACATTTCACCAAGTAGTAGCCCAACAATCTGTGAAACCCATTTAATGGTGGCCAGTTCATTTCCCTGTGGCACCTATGATATTTATCCCTGACAGATATGGTATCTGAAAAATCTAACACATTAAAACTGAAGGTACCCAGAACGGTTTCTCGGAGTCGTACCCGGGCCCTTCGGTCAGTAGCCAAGCACAATACTCACTAAGATAACATATTTTCTTCAAGATGCTATACACGAATTCATTAAGAAAAAATATAGAAACAGAGGTTCAATAGATTTGCTGATATTTGCAAAGGGCATTAAAATCATCGCTGATTCAAAATACGACAAGCAGAAAATAATAAAAGATATCGATAAAATTCTTATCATCTGCTCCTACGAGGCGTGTTCATAAAGTAAGGCCCGTTTGGTCACAGGAAAAAATATACTCATATGAAACACGTTTTATTGGCACTTTTAGTTAGCTACAAACCTACTTCACTTATCTACATAATCGCCGTTCACTTCTAAGCATTTTTCGTACCGCTGCACCAGCTTTTTTAACCCCTCTGCATAGAAACTCGCCGCCTGAGGGTTGAACCAATCGACAACGCCATTCTTGAGTTCCTCTTCGGTTTCGAAACGTTGTCCACCGAACCACTGTTTCAAGTGCAAGAAGAGGAAGTAGTCGCTGGGTGTAAGGTCAGGACTGTACGGTGGGTGGTTTAAAGAGTTCCCAACGACCCAAAAACTCTCATCCACTGGACATTCTTTGCTCTTTGTGGTGGTCGGTGAGCATTTTCGGTACCCACCTTGCACGCAATGTGTGGTATCCGAGGTTTTTCGTAACAATATTGTAGACAGTAGTGCGTCCAAGTTGAGGAAATTGTTCAGCCAGGCCATTATTTGTCAATCGACGATCACATCGCAGTTTTTGTTCCACTTGCGAAACAATTTCATCGGTCAGAATACTGGGCCTACCACTTCGCTCTTCGTCATGGACAGTTGTTCGTCCATTTTTAAAATCACAACACCATTGTCTAACCTTTCCTTCACTCATAACTGTAGGTTTATAAACTAGGCATAATTCCCGATGAATTTCAGCAGCCGACAATCCTTTTGCATACAAGAATCGTATGACAGAACGCACTTCACAGCTGGCGGGATCAACGATTGTCGCGGACATTGTTATTTGCATGCACGGACAAGCAAACGACTTCTAAAACAAACAAATGCTGCTATAGCTTCTCAATGAATCAGTAGATGGCGCTGCAGGAGCAAAACTGTGTTCTGAAGCGCCAATATTTAAATATAAGGAAACGGTACTTACTTTAAGAATACGCCTCTTATAATATCAGAGTTATTACTTTATTATTATTAAAAGTACTATCCTGCGGTGGGTAATAAGAGGGAAGTGTAAATATGGACGTGGGATGAATTTTCACTGGTTATTACTCTTAATGGTACTTCTATATTCAGGAATTGTAATAATTGCTATTACTACTTATTACAACACATTTTGGCAATCAGTCAGATGGCAAGGTACAGTTTAACCAATCAATTAAAAAAACAGTTACAACATAAATATCGAATTGAAGAAAGTATGTTTTTACTTTTACATCTACATCTAGATAAATACATTGCGAGCCACCAAAAAAGGTGTGTGGCAGGGGGTGTAGCACCATGGGGGAAGGGTAAGGGATGAGGGGGTTGGGGTAATCAAATAGGTGAGGAAAGGTGTGGGGAACCTGTAAGAAAAAAAAACACATCGTCTGCGTGCAGTGTTCATACTAGTAAATAGTTAAATATCTTTTTCATCTATGGTTGTTTATTTGGATACATGCTTCATTTGCATACCTTTCGGTTCCTAACACTAATAATCAGGAGCTAGTATCAGGCGATTTTAAAATTTGGAAAACATTGAATATGACCGGTCATTCTTTCAAACCTCATATTAGGCATTCTAAGACTGGGTTTTTATGTTTAAGAGGGATGCAAGAAGGCTCGAGTTATAGCTTTATCAAAATTGGTCAAACGTTGGCGTTGCCAATTAGACTTATCTCGATTGACTTGCATGATGTGAGCTATATCACCATTGACGACAATTGGGCATATATAGAGCCCATTCTGGCAATGAAGATAAAATAACTTAATTCCCCGAGAAAACGTGATATTTTTATGAAAGATGGAGATTAAAATGATGTGATGAGAATAAAAAAATAATACTTTCCCTGCGTTACAATCCAAATACTTTGTCTAAAACTCTTTATATTTTACCGAAGAAACGGAAGTCGATTATTACACCGATATTTTTGTCTTCATTCGATAGAGGGCAGAACGTCAACCAAGCGAGATAGGAGGAGGAAAATGATAGGGGTGTTGGAAAGAATGAAAGGAGATACGTAGTAGCATACAGGATCCTGTATGCAAGGAATATAAGAAAACTAAGTGTTGTGCACGGTAACAATTTGCTTTGTAGCGTGAGACTAAGAAATGTAGAGTTGTTAAGCTCATGTCCATCCTATACCTACCATCAACGGAAGACTACCAAATAATAAATTCTTGCCTATTATCTGGTGAAAGACATTATTCATAGATTTCTGCACTTTCGATTTGTTCACGTGTAATTAATGTACGTATCATTGGCTTCAATCAGTACGTGTGATTAGTTTGGATGTTTATTCGTTAAACTAAAAACATACTTAGGGATTATTTTCCCTTTAGACAAACATAAACGTTTCAACAGAAGCAAATAGTAATATTTATTTCTGTTGAAACGTTTAAGAAAGAATTCCTGAGGCTTGACAATTAATATTTCTTAGAATTTTTAATAGAAGATATTCAAATATCCACTTTTTCTATCGTAATGTATTCAAAGTATATGGATAAAGAATGTTTCCTCTATCCTATTAATTTAACGTTCTCCTTACGTGCCTCAATCTCATCAATATTCAATGCTCAAGTGCATTTTTAGCTATTTTACTGACATATCTACGTTTGATTTTTCATAGGTACCGATGGTTGTGATTTGCTCTGCTGTGGACGTGGGTACAACACTCATCAGCTCACGAGAGTGTGGCAGTGCCGGTGTAAGTTTCATTGGTGCTGCCACGTTCGATGCGCGACTTGCTCGGAAAAAGTGGAAGAGTATACGTGCAAGTGAGTGGAAAATGGGCTAATTTGAGAACCAAAGCCTGGAAGATTGGAATTACAGTCGACAGGCGGAATTCTTCGACAGGACGCCGGATATTATGCCATTACTTAATGTGTGCGAACTCTTCCTGGCAGTTGAAGCACCTTAGTCCACGATTTATATAGAAAAAACATTTTAAGAACAATAATTATCGTGATTTAAGGTAAGCCTTATGGGCCCAAAAATGGTGTGGCGTGAAAATACGTGGAAGCAGTGCACTATTTTAACAAGCAATATGCTGCAGGATGGATGGGTCAAATAGTTCAGCCAGTTGTCGAGTGGTTTTTATTTTAGGGCTGTTTATTAGTGCAATCCCACTCAAACCAGGTGAGTTTGCAACTGGCGGCATTGGTTTGTCTTTACCAGGGTCAATATTTTAGCTAAATATTGAAGTACGAATTTGGTGAAGACCCCCAGGAGCTGTTGAACATATATACGTCTTTCAGTGTCAAAGAGGGCTCTTCCACAGCAATCCATGGCAACCAAGTGAATATAGGTAGTAGTTATTGGATAATTACACCCATATCAGCAGAAATGCTTTATTTTTGTAATAAATTTTAGTGCCCCCTTAATTTCTCGGCGCGTCTGTGTCAAATTAGAAGCGCATACGATAGCTTTTGGAGTAACGAATCTGCAGAAGCAAGAGCCGTCACGTTCCTGGTATATTTATTCGGGAGTCTGTATACATTCCGGATCGATGGCCGTCTTAGTGGTGAAATGCACTAGCAGAAACTAAATCTGCAGCTGCTAGAATGTTAATTAACAGCGCGCCGTCCATCTCATTTATTTATTGAAAGGAAGTGAATTAAAAAGGTTAGTGATAATTTATTTTTGTTTTCATCATGACGGCGCTTCTTTTTATACCTACAATTTTTCGCGACAGTGTGACTCAGACTATCTACCAAAATGTATTTAGATTACAAGTTACCCTCGAATATATCTCCTGCAGATCGGCGTAGAATGTTGGCACTGTTGTTTGACGTCCATATTGATTTTCCACTTGTAGTATAATAAAGGAGAGGAGTATGCATGACAGTATGCATACATCCCACTCATTGCGCGGCTGTAATGTTTTTCGAATCTCGTGAATCTTGTCCGTGTGTGGTCATTGCGCCGTTCCCAACGCAAGACCAGTTTCGTTTCTTTTTGTGTTACTCTCTAACATCAAGTAGGTGAGTTTTCTCGAAGCTTTTACTAAATACAAATGCTCAGTATTATAATGTCATTCCTTAGGGAGGTGTAGTGAAACTTCTCAAAACGAATTAATGAGCCAAAATACCATTATTTTATGGTCCAATTCATAATTTTTAACTCTGCTTTTCACATGAACTATTGTTTACCTCAACTGCAGAACAACTTAAGATTACTTGAGAAATCATTCAAGCATGAGATTTATCGTATCTCTTTTTGATGGTATCACTAATTAAATCGAAATTCAAATGAAAGCTTAGACAAGGAGTACAATGATACTTGAAACCTCAGATGTGTTCGTAAGGAAATGCAAAGTATAACAGGTTCAATATAAAAACGTGCACGTGATTAGGCAATGTCATTCATTTGACAGTCGACATTAAAACTGGAAAAAAGTCCCCTGCCTGTGGATTCCTATTAAAGTTTTCCACTTTCAGAAGACTATTACTGTCAATTGAAAGTAGATGCTGCTGAGGTTTGGTAATACAGGGAGCACTTAAGCAGGGATACTTTAGAAAGTGGAATTTTCAAGTGCTGAATGATTATCTTGACGCAATTGAGTTACATTCATAAACTACCAATATGTAAAACTTTTGATACGTTGGATTATTTCACCGCATGGCCACATAATATGGTGCAGGATTTCAGCTTAAAAATTCGAACGATAGCCTAGTTGGAGTGCTTAAAAGCTAGAGAAATGTGCATCTTAAGCTTCAAAGTTTTAAGCTTCTTGTCTTGGAATACCGTATAAATGAAGGAAGAGCTCATGAATTGCCTGTGAATTAGTTTCAAATGTAAATACAAAAATGCTTCGTATTTATTTTAATGCAATAATAAAGGCATAAATAATGTTTTGTACTGTAATGCTATTCCAGCGCTTTTATTTCATTTCCCTATCGTCACATCTGTTGCGTTAAAATATTGACAGAAATATTTTAAATAGTATTCTCCAAGTGATGACGAGTAAAGGTCAAATGATTCGTACTCTGTTCGCTCTATTCAAATCTGTCCTTGTTCATCTTTGAAAAATGCACGCGTTTTTCAAGGAAAAACTTGGGTGCGGTTCTTAATTTGCTATTTTCATTTGTTATTTCCTTATCAAATACCTAAGACGATGAATTTCTTATTAATTAATAAAATATTTTCAAATGTATTTCCTCATTCATGAACACAAATTTTCACTACGGCCTACGCTGATTTAAAATGCATTTTATTTTGTCGGCTGTAGTATTGGCATGGAACTCCTATAAGCCCAAGGCGATCCGAAGCAAAGTTTGCTCTCTTAATGTTTAATAGAAAGAGGGGTAGTATCAGAAGGCTGAATCACAAAAATTAGATAAAAATATGAATGTTGATGATATTTTTCGAGGGAGAAGTGGATAATTGTCTAAATTTATCAATTTTGCCGAGTTACTCGCCTTTTAAATCTTTTAATAATCTTAAATAAAATAATAATCTAAAAAAACAAATATTATAAAAAGAGTTGATTGTCTACTTTCCCGCTTTTGTCTTCATCTACAGTTTGATCACATTTTAAATTCTAATTCTACGTAGATTTATTTACGACTACGTAGGAATCAGAAAATCTCATACCAAAGAAAAACACATTTACAGAGCTCCAGTCCACCCGTGTACATCATGCCAATCAGAGAACATCCTCGATTTAGGTAAGTACATAACAGTTTCAGGTTTAACTTTGTGTGTATTCCTTCATGATGAGGGTAAAAAGTAGTTTTAAGTTTCTTTTTTACCTTCATTAGGTAAGTACGAAACAAAAGTACGTTTTTAAGCATTTAGGAGTTACCCTTTTTTAATAAATGTAGCGTGTAATACTTTATGGATATGAATAAATATTATTCCCCCGACATGGAATCACTTATGTACTTACCTACTCTACGACGTTGGACAATGCGATAATATCCGACGAAGAAGCTTCTTTATTTCATGTCCTAAGTCTGACACAAATACATCTACGTGATTACTATGACTTACTATCTCAAATTGGACTCTTTAGGGTTACCAAATTAGTTAGGTACTTTGTATCTCCTGTTGCAGATTACATGAATCGAAATTTCTCCTGGGAAATGAGAGTTTCGCGAACTTCGGTAGACATGATGAAAAGCATGGTCGAGACGGCAATGGCAGCCGGGTTCCCAGGAGAGTCCTCGGAGCAAAAATAAAGAACACGAGTTTCCGGAGCTAGAAAGCATTTGGAATCCCAATGAACCTCCGAGGGTTTGGAGCGCTTTGGAAATCCTGGTGAGGCTTCACTCGCGCAGTTAGGAGGTTCGCTGGGGGCAACGTCAGAAGCAATCCACGAGTGGCAGGCCTGATATTAAAACATGAGGCGGGAGAGGCGACCGCCCGCGCGGGTTGAGTTGGAAGGGATGGAGGGGGTAGCGATCTTGAATTCCCCCGGTGTCAGGTTCCTCCTCACATTGTGTGGATTGTCTATCAAAGAGGCCGCATCTCATTCCACCGCGGCAAGCCCCTCACTCGTGGTCGCCGGAGGGGACCCTCGACGGAAATTACCCTCTGGCCATGACGCGTAACGAGCAAAGGGCACCTCTGCCGCCGCTTTCCCTCTGGATCAAAACCGAAGTGTTTCGTTACACTATAAATCCAGGAATGAATGCGGAGTTGGCGGTAACGGCTTCTGCAGGCTTTCAGGGGGGGAAAATTGGCGTCGTTTCACATTTTTTCGCGAATTTTTTCTACGATGTTTCCAGTGGGATTGTTTCATCTACGGGTTTCCGTAATGTTCGTGGGTGAGGAAACGCGCGTAAAATGTCGCCTTTCAATAGGAGCATTGTTATTCAGATGTCAGCATAGTCGGCAATTGGTCTGCTCGTGAATAGTGACCATTTGTGGAATTAACAAGGTATTTTTTTTAATTTTTCTTTAAATCGAAACCGAAACTGTTTGAGAATGCTACCTTTATAAAATTTAAATTAATATAAAATCCATCTGTTCATACTTTTAACCCTATAACCTCTTCGTTAGCGATAGATTAATTTTTCCTTATCCGTCGTCCTTCGTCACTCCCCGTTACTCATTTAAGCTCTTTATTATTATCATTTGGCAGTCAACTATGTAAGGTAGGTTTTGAATGGACACCACATAGGTTTCAACGTTCCTTTGCCTATTAAAACACTCTGCATCTGCCTTTCCTGCCTCATTTGAATTTCTCCCAAAAACACCCTCTCCTCCCCAACTATGCCTAGTACTTCTTCGTTTGTTTTTCTTTCCGTCCATTTGACTTTTTCCGTCCTTCTCCACACTCACATCTCAGAAGCCTCCAATTTACATCTATCACCTTGCTCTATCACTATCACTAAGTTTCCGCGCCATACAAAATCACGCTCGTTACAAAATGTTTCACTTATCATTTGCTCTCTGCTAACAAAAGCGATTGAAGTTGAGAAGGCCCAAGCTTTCTTCCTTTATTATTCCATGTATATTTATATTCTTTGTTCCGATACAATATTTCAGGGACTGTGCAAATTACACTATAATTTAATCATAGGAAACAATCACAATTTTGTTTTTTGATAAATAGCTATTTTTAGGATATATATCCAAAACAATTTTAATGTTAATAAAAATTAATAACTTTTATAGGCACGACGAAATATAAATTATTAATAATCCATGACAAGCCACCCAGAAAAAGGTTGAATGTCTCTAATTATTTCTTTTGATAAAAATTGGTACTCTGTACTCTAAATTAACAATTTTTGCGCGGAGAAATCAACCCTATCCAGGTAAATTTTTCCAGTGGCTTCAACGTAATATGCTTTTGAAATTGCATATGTAGTTACGATATTTAAAGCATTACAAGACAGCGTGGTAGCCTAATATTTCAATATTTGAGCTAATGACTACATGCCGTCTTATATCCATTCTTATATAGTATACACTTAAAGCCACCAAAACGTTTCTGATTTACCCCATGAGGTATTGCATACTCCATAGAGCTAGGCAAACTGTACCTTGTGCTGTCCAACAGTCCTTCAGGTCACCCGTCAGTTGGATAAAATCGGTATTGGAGTTCGTATTTAAGCATAGCCCAGGTTATGTTTTCCTTTTCCCTCCGTTCGCCTTCCGTAGTTTAGGGGGCCTTAAACTCATTTTCATTTCACATATGCATTCATGGCATTTATCTATTAGTCGACAAGTTTTTCATGAGTCGAATTGGAATGAGTTGAAGATAAGTATTGATGGCTAAGCCTTGGCACTTTTGTCGCAAGTAAGAGTGCAAGATTTTGTGTCGAACCGTTTAGTCGTATATGGACAATAAGGCGTATCCTACGCCAACAATTTCCGATGCTATTCCAGAATTTTACCTCCTTTGCTTTGACCAAGATAACCCCTTCATATCCATTACTAATCATTTAGGGTTTAACTGGTGATCGATAGAGTAAGTACACCATCTAATGGTTTCCTCGTCGGTTGAAAATCTTAGTCTTTTGTATCCCGGGAGAGACAACTTTTCACGGTAATCGCCAGATGGTTTCCATTTGTGGATACAGCTGCCAAGAAAAGGTTGGTTTTATTAAAGCCATTATTAATTTTAAATGGAATTAAAACTTTATTTTTGTAAAGTAAAAACTTTTGAAATTTATGTACCGCGTTAACTTCCTCTGGTTTACCCATATTATTTCCTTCTTCAGTCAGCCGTCCTTCCTAATCGTATTCTCTGCCTTCATCTCGCACGCTTACCTAATATTCTCCCTGTGGATGCAACCAAGATCCCGCTGCCTCTCAGTATACGCCCATATATTCCCCCCTCTGTCCACTTTGTCTCCAGTTTAAAAATTTCACTCTTCTAAGTCTATACTAATCTTTTGTTTTGATCTTTATAGTTTTAGGCGTTCCAAATGAGGAAATATGTACCTCATATTTCTGTTCGAGTGTATTTAGTGTCACACTTGTGCTTTTCTTTGAATTCTAACCGCGCTTTCCACCGAGATCCTTCTATTTTCAATAGGAAATTCATTTGGATCAGCCAAATCTCTCAAATAATTCGAGTCAATTATTTTCCAGCAATCCACGTCCTGTCTCTATGCTTGACGCATAAATAATTAGTTTGATCAAGTGTCAGATCCTATACTATATTTGGGTGGATAAGCTAATTAAAAAAAAGCATATTTGCCTTAACTCTTTCCGCATTAATTTATTTTTAACAAATGTTATTTTATTTTGTCAACATTCTAATTCGATGAGTTTGAATTTCGTTATGAATTTTACGTGGTAAAGAAATGCCTTCACTTCATATTGCAGAAAATACTGATAAAATATGTATTGGCGTTAGATACTCATCTGATAGTCTACAAACACAACGCCATCAATATATGCAGCCTAGAACCGGAGTTTTTCTTCAGTAAAGAGTAGCTTTTGCACAAACAAAGCGTTAAGTAGAGCTGAAATAGGCAAATTCGGGGTAAAAGGGTCAGTTCTTATCCTTGTGCCAACATTTGGTTTCCCACGGAGTTCAATTAAACAGAAAATTGCACCACAGGGATTTTATGATGGGACAATCCAACGGCAGCACCCAGTATTTGAAGCCGAAGCATCCCTGTCAGTAGCCGTAATCACCACCCACTTGGCTACCACGCCCCGATAAATACTATACATACAAGAACATAAAATGTTTAGCATCTATTTTTATTTTATAGTCCAGCAACCAACACTGGCATATCCTTTGTGCATATCAAACCAATCGTTCGAGACCAGTTGCATTTTATTTTTCTGCAGGTCGTTAACATCCTCTGTATGAGAATCACAAAATACTCTCCAGGTCCGCACACCTTTGTATCGGTACGGGAAATTTACGGATGGTGGGACTCATTGTATCTATGTGGGCACTTTATATGGAATTGGCCGGTCTCCGCAAGCAAACTGCTCCCGGAACTCCTCCCGACTGCTCCAACACGCATGTGTGGCCTGCGGGACAATCGATGCTCACATACCGCCGTCGAGGGAAAAAAATAAATAAACAAAAACTAACGCGAACCACCCGGTCCCGCAGTTTTACCGTGATTCATCCCCGAGTCACCCTCTTCCTTCCCCCTAGTCTCCCCAGGGACCATTCAAATTTCGTTCGAGACGTTAATGCTCTCTCGCAGAAAAAAAATGAATGATAAATAAAGAAGAAGCGCTAAGAGGGGACATAGCGGAGGGGGGCTAAAGAAACCGGGTGGGGGGAGAGAGGGATGTGTGGGGAGTGTGCGGCTGCAGCATCTCTATTTGTCCAAGGATGGAAGGATGAAAGGGAGCAGGGACGGGAGAACAGAATGGGAAACAGGGAGAGAGAGAGATTTAGGGGGAGGAAGGGGAAGAGCGATTGAAGGACGGGGGACAAACCCACTTAATCCCTCGGGCAAATTAGCCCCGTTCTCCTTCTCCCTCCCGCGGCTGCACAGGGCCACTTATTCCTTTATGCAATCCATGACAAGAGGACTCACCACTCGCTCTGGGTATGCACACGGAGGAGAGCATGGGTGGAGGGGAGACGCAACTTTGTGTACTTTTCCCCCCCTCCTTCTTCCCTTTCCCGCCATTCTTCCGCCCTCCGTCGTTTTCCTTATCCACTCTCTCTCCCCCTCTTCTTTCTGCCCCAACATCCCCCTCTGCTCCATCCCATCGAACCCGATTACCCATTCATTTCTTTCCGCGGCCATCGGATGAGAGCTTTTGAGGGCTTCGATAGAGGGAGCTGTTATCCTTTGTGCGCATGTATAAAGTTTCCGTAAGATGAGTAGGGATGTACTCCCGAGTGCCCTTAAGCGTACGTGCTGTGGCTACCCCACCCCCCGCCGCGCCGTTTGGAATGAAAAGTATTGATGTGTCCAGCTTCCCGTCCAAGTTTTCCGCGCGACTGTCTCTGAATCACGAGCCAGGCGGAGATTGTTGTTGGCGGAATGCAAAAAAAAACCCACTGGAATTGGTATCTTTACGTCGTCATCTTTTCATGCACTCAAAGGACACTTCTTGTCTTTTCCAGCCTTTAGATATTCATGCTCTGTTCTTATTCGATTCCTTTTCCCCTTCATTCGTATGTGCCTTTGCCAGTCCGAACTCTGATTAAACTTTTTATTTCATACGGATTTCCGAACTATCTTCTCTTCTGCGAATATCCGGATGCCCTTCTCTTCAAGTACTACTGGTATTTATGTCGCAGTATTATATCTAACAAATTTTAAATTTTATTATTATGTGAAAAACATCACATTCTACTCTTTGTCATTTGGATAATCAAACACTCTTTACTACACTTTTATTTAGACTCTCAATATTTTTCTTATCTCTCCTGCTGACTCGAATAAATCTACTGGTCAATGAAATGATCATCTTTAACTTTAATAGCTTCTCAAAATATTTTTATCTAATTTTTCAATTTAATTCTTACATAGAGTATCATATTCTTTTACATATTTTACTCCATGATTATTCTTAATATGCACTTATAGCTTTAGAAATAAGTTTAATAATATATAATATAATAAATTCTCAGATAATACATTATTTTATATTTGTGTTTATGTGTTGAAATATAATTTGTAACAATTAATTAATACAAGAAAATTCGAGTGGTCACTGGTCATTATTTTTAATACTACTGAAGTGGTCTTGATCGTTAGAAGTGCTCTAGTGTCTACTGAAGTATTTTGTTACTCTATCATTACATTAAACCTGAAAATTAAACCTGTAATTAAACATGAAATTATTCCGCCGGAGTGACTTCAACGCCCGAAATTCGATAGTGGAACGCATGGTTGTGTGGAATAGAGCTGCAGTGTGGTTGTGGTACGCGTCGTAGTAGATAGGAGTCAAATTACATAACAATCAAATAAAATTGTTACATACTTCGGAAATTATTAAGTGAAGGCATGGTGGGAGGGGTAGTGTGCGATGATTCCCTTGCCATCTTCGTCAGAAAGAAAGCACTAGCTGACGGTGTTCGTCGAACTCAATATGGATAGTCAAACTATGCAGGTATAATGTCAAACATGCCAACAATTTTGTTTTATTTTTTCTACGATAAATCGAAATTTATCGATTAACTATTCCCTTGTCAGTGGATCTAGTCTGGTACTAAGAGTTTTCGGCTGCTAATGCCCTACTGATGCTTTTGAAGAGCGCCGTTTCATATCCAGGAAGTTTTGTTCTGTATGTGATGTGACTTTGTGGTTAACCAAATGGTGGAGTATGGCAGGAACAACTACCGTTAGCGACTGAAATCCGCACGCTTTATGATTTAGTCAATAGTAAGCTCTATTGTTGCACATAAAACCCATGCATTCGTTTAATTAATGTGGAAATGGAATACTTGGCACGTACGACAATATTTCCCTATATTGCCTCTCAGCAGTTGTAATAAGTACAACGATTCCCAAAACATTGTGCCATCCTATATTTATACAAAAGAGTATTATTTGTTTGGGCACAAAAAGTCAGTTTCTAATTTTTTAATCTAATACTCTATGGAAATTTGAAATTGGTATATACATGGTTCGTCCGGAAAATAATTGTACTGATTTTTTCCTGCCGCTCCAGGCGCGCCCAGCACCGCTCTGACGGACTGCGATTGGAGGGGGGTATGTTGGCAAGCGACGCTGAAAAAGGCAGTCGGCTCTGAGCTGTGGTGTAGTTAGGAGCTCTGTTAACGCGAACCTCCACGCTCGACCCACGTCACGGAACGCGATGCCGAAGTTTTTGGAGCAGCGTTATTCCATCAAATTTGTGGTAAAGCTTGGGAAATCGTCTATCGAAGCTGTCGGTATGATTAACCAGGCTTATGGGGAGTCAGCCATGTCCAGAAACATGATCTTTCGGTGGCACAAGATGTTCGTGGAGGGCAGAGAAGAGGTCGTCGACGAACCACGGCCTGGACGCCCATCAACGACACTCACCGACGAAAATGTGCGAAAAGTTCGCGATGCACTGAACTCTGATCATCGTCTTAGTGTTTGGATGATAGCAGAGCAGTGTAATGTGCCAAAAACAATAGTGCACGAGATTATTAGGGAACAATTACAGATGCGAAAAATTTGTGCAAAGTTGGTCCCGAAAGTGCTCAGTGATGATCAAAGACTCAATCGTTTGGAAATCGCAACACAACTTGCGGATCACTGCAAAAATGATCCACACACCACCGGACTTCTTTCTGTTCCCGAAGAGAAAGAGGAGTTCGAAAGGAACGCGATACGGGACTTTGGACGCCGTCAAAGAGACCGTGACGACGTGTCTTCGAGAGGTTCCCGATGATGCCTTCGCGGGAGCGTTCCAGGAATGGGAACGCCGCTGGAACAAGTGTATCGACTCACAAGGGTCCTATTTTGAGGAATATCAGCTTAAGATATGTAAAAGTGTAATAATTTTTTTTTCCTGAGCTCAGTACACTTATTTTCCGGACGAACCCTGTATTCAATTGATTTGCACAGAAATGGTGACAGGCTGTATGCCTGTATATGTGCTTAAGGCTATGAAAATTCTTATTATTCCCCATTCATGCCCCTTTCCCTCGGGATGATTTGATGTTTTGAAGGATTTTTAAAAAAATTCATTTTCTACGAGTATAAAATTTTTGTTGGGTTATTTTTTCATTTCAGAAATACTTGTTTGCTTAAAATAGCATATGATTCAAAAGCAAAGCAAATTTAAAGCAATTTATAGTAAATATAAGCTTACTCTTCCCGAAATCTTCGATATTATATCGTGTTTAATGATATCGTCAGTTTTATATTAACTTTAAGATAAGGTAAGATTGTTATATAAGTCTTTATAATGGTGTATTTAAAATATAGGAGATATCAAGGTGTGATAATGAAGGAGATATCATTATTAAATCGTTGATTGAATACCTAGGTGATTTCCTTCTGAGGATACTATTTTTTTATTGGGTAATCCACCGGTTAAGGTAGGTTTTTGGATGGACACAACTATCAAATAAATATTTTGTAACTCCAAATAAAACCCAATCCAGCAACCTACTCTACATCAGGTCCCTCTTCATTTCTGTGTATATCCTTCTCCCTTCGTCCCATCCAACATCATTATCCTGTTCCTGCCCTTTCCTCGTTTGCCTAACATTCTCCCCTCTATTACCTTCTTCAACTTCCCACTGCCGCTCAAAACGCCGTTCATCCATTTAAACGTTAAAATTGGAGGACATAAACCAGAGCAGATAGAAAAGTTTCCCCATCTTAAAAGTGTTTTCGACCAAGATGGTCGAAAAAGTCGGGAAATGAGAAGAAGAACTGAGTTGGACACAGATGACAGGGATGTTGAGTACGCATGTTATGAGACTATCAGTAAAAACTGTTATATGTAGTGTAGTTTTGTACAGGGAGGAAACTTAATCATTAGAGCTAGATGATAGGCATAAATTCGGGACTTTTGAGATATGGGAGTAGAGAAGGATGGAAAAATTAAAATGTACAGGAAGGAAAACAACGACGAGGCACTATACCTGACGGGGACAGACGTGGTGGGGAAGGAGAAAGGATTGATGGGAGTAATACCATGGAGGCTCGAAAGATGGATGTAGAACATTTTGATAGAAGATGAATGTTGAAGACTGTGACAGAGTGCGATAGAGGGGAGGACTTCAGGCAATGAGGAAGGGGAGGAAAAGGATGGCCATGTTGGATGGAATGAAGGAAGGTAGAAAGTATGCGGAATTAAAGATCATTTTAATGTGGTTTGGGTTACGTCGTGTTTATAAGAAACTACTGAATTTGGAGATGTTAATTATGTTTATCTTAATCCTACATTGAACGATAGACCACCAAATGCTTGTTAATCGTTTTATTTTCTGACCTCTTTTGTTACTTTCGTATTACTCAGTAAAACTAAAACCAATTTTCATACTGATCAAATGTGATGTGAGCATCGAATTTGAAGCTCATTCCAAGTTTAGATGAGCAAAAAACAGGGAGAACGCCTCATTACGGAGACCAATGAAAAAAGGAAACAAATATTTTGATATTTTTAAGTGTATTTCGGATTTTACATATTTTATACAAAATGGGGAGAGTTCTTCACTCAGAAAACTTGTGTCTGTGAACGGCAAAAGTTTTTCGAGTAAAGTACATTCCTCATTTTGATGTGCAAAAATATATTCATTTTTAATGTATTTTCGCACATCTCCGAGAAATCTATATATTGTACGAAATAATTTGGGTAGACTTATTTATATTCATTAAGTTATATTTTTGTATGTCTTAATGGTCACCGCCGAAAGCAAAGAAATCCTCTAAAAGTCATTTTGCACACTGGTGCCAATTTTTGGGTTGTGTTTATCCGTAAATATTTTTGTTCAAGATGTGCTTGTCACTTCTAAGCGCCTCGTCAAAACTTGGATGAATTGATATATATCAAGTTTCTATGTGAACGCTACTCAGTTCTGCTGTCGACCGAAAACGCTAATGTAATAAATATTTTTAAATATAATAATATTTTTAATTTAATTATTATTTTTTTGAGTGAGTATCATTATTAAAGCAAAGCGGAAATTGAATAATAATTTAAAGAAAAGTTCATGAGTAAAGAGAGTTATTTCCTGCCATTTCAAGTTAATTATCCAATATTTTGCTTCATTTTTTATTCAAATGGTTGAAGGAATGCTGAGTTATTTTATGTTTCTCCAAGTATTTCCCAGACATCCTCATAGAATTTCTTTTACATCCAAAGGTGTGTAAGAGAAACATATTTTCCTGACAAAAATGTCCAATTCAATATTTTCAGCGAAGAGAAAACGTATTGAAAACATCAAACGCTTGATACAGCAGGTATATAGATTACGTTGATCATGGAATAATTGCGATTATTGGCCAATATTAGCCCAAATATTCATGCGAATTGTGTTATTACTAAACGTGGTTTATGATGTGGTTTATATATTAAACGTGGTCTGGACAATCTGTATCGCTGTGGATATTGCATATAATCGGTATTATTTCGGTTGACGGAAGGTATACTTCAGGTCATAGACGACGAAGAACTTTCAGTGCTGGTACATTCGATTTTTCCAAAGCATATGACTCAGTAAAGTATGAGCTTTTACTGAGCTAACACAATCGGCAATAGGAAAAACAGATACAAATAACTCAAACTGGCTAAAAGTATCACCTGGAATGGTTTAAGGTACCAAGAGTTCAACCTGGAATGGTTCAAGTTCAACGGTTCAACCTGCTCACTCAAATTTTGTACTCTATATTAATAAATGACCTTCCAAACTCATAGAAAAACTCTTATTTTCTGATAATATGCACACCAAATATTTAGCCAATAACGTTAAATCGTTCATTATACGACTAATCTGCAGACTCTTCTCTGGTAAGAATTTATATTACTATTGTTTAAATGAGATAAGTGTAAACCTTTGAAATGATAGCATCATTTTCTGATTTGAATTCAAATCTCCTTCAAATCATCATGTTATGCTGTCTCACCCTGAACCACTTTATTATACACATAACTTTTGATCCCAGAAAAAAAACTTAAAAGTTCTAATGCTTAAAATGTAGATTACTCACTTTCCAGGTGTGGTTGTTGTGGAAGTTGTCATTCCGCACAAAGGAAGCCAGGTTTCCTCTTAAACTAATCGCAACATGGAAAACATAAATTGACAACATAGTAAGTGGACCCAGTTTTTTAAACATTGTCCGACAATGGGCCTTAAATTGTGGATTACAAATGGAGTTCACTGTTTTTTCTGAATTAAATATTCAGATAAATCGTTTGGAAAGATGATCTACAAAGTAAAATAACACATGGCAAATTAGAATTAAAATGTTCAAAATGAACACTTATTAAAACATTTATGCTAACTGAGCGCTTATGAACAGTCAACATAAAATAGGCCGAGTTCAACATTTTGGATAAAGAATCAATATGGAGATGCTATTTCCACTTTGGGTCAAGAAGAAACCCAAGAAATTTGGTTTTATTAGCTGGCTTCACTCTAGAATTTTCAACACAAATAAACAACCATGGCGACATCTAAGAGAAGAAATAAAAAGAGCATTTGAGTTTTTCATCATTTAGGAGTACTTTATTGTTTAAATACCATTTGTACATGCTCAAAACTGTCTCACTCTGCCCTTCTGTGAGAGCTTATAAGTTGGGCGTGTACAAAGGGCGTTTACATCATCTATCTACGTAATTATCTTATCAGGATTATTGGGTGGAAAATACGTTAACTTTATAAATAACGTGCGGGTACTGAGCATATAAATACATATGAGCAGAGATTAATGGTCCAAAATGAAATAAAAACAAAACGATAGCTATTGCGATTGACAGCAAAAATCAATTATCTCAGGTAAATTTTAACAAATCCCCGCGATTCTTTTTGTGAATAAAGTTGTTCGTTGTGATGAAACGGTTATAAATCTTGGAGTCACCGTTAATAAAAATCTAAAATAGAAAGGCTATTGTCAAAACGCCAGGTTACAATATTATTATAAAAAAATCAAGAAATAGTTTAACCATTAATGTACGCCAAACTGTTAACGCTTTATTTTTCCTCACTTGGTTTAATGTTGAAGTGTATTGAGCAAAACTGATTAAGTAACACAGTAGGCTTTAGGTTATAATGAATGCTACAGCGTAATTTTCGTGTGATTTGAAGCGGCCGGATCATTTTAAATACTTACATAAAAGATTTAAATGGCTAAAAGTAAGAAAATTAAGGCAACTATATACACGTACATCTCCTGTAAAAGTATGAGGACCTATTGCCCCTGTAAATCCTCAAACCGTTCATTTGAAGAAAGGCATCGAAGATCGGGCATATAGCACAATTATAGAACATATATTTTTATAGCACAACGCTATAGAATTGCACAAACACAGAAAAATAGGGTGAAATTCTTCCTTGCGAAAGTCTTCTTTCTATGTATCCTTAGCTTTCTATTAATTATTTTAACACCAAGGGAATATTGAGGATTGTGCATTAATTTTTTGTAATGGATAGAATTAATTTTTACTGAAAGTACTGCAAAATAAAATAGTTTATAAAATTCCGTCTTATATAACCGTATAGAATTCACTTACAAGTGAGAATTGAAACTGGATCTCCCGAAAATTGATCATTTGCGATATTCAATCTAACCTTCAAGTTCAATCTAACTTCCTTCTTGTCGAATTTCCGAAAATTTTCACGTGATGCAATGGATTCCGTCTACAGTTCAATGGGTAGAGTGCAATACAAAATAAAAGCAAATAGGTATTTAATTATTTTAATTATATTTTATTATTATTTATAAATATTACATAATATATAATTATTATTATTTATATATTTTATTGTTATAATAATAATTGACCAACAGTTGAAAGGTCAAATGCGTAAATCTTGTGCAAGGTAAATGATATTTCTGGTCTGAGAATGGACAGTAAGATGGCTTTAGATTAAATATTGCATTAATTTGAAGAGGTCTCCCTCAGGTTCGACTCGAATGGATTGAATTTTCAAACCCTGGGCGAGAAGAGAAATAAGAGTAAAGGGAATTTTTGGTGGTATTTTCACTTTTCATGTGTAAACACATTTAGCTGTATTATTTCACATTGTGAATTTTTGATCAAAAATTCACCAGTAATGGATGACTACTGCAAGTAAATCACTTCATCTACATCTAAATGATGTAGAGCATGCCGGCGCAGGGGCGTTTGACGGGGGGAGGGGGGGGAACCAACCGTAAAAGAGAAGAAAACCGCATCAAAACCAACAAAGTCGTGCAAACCTTCATCCACAGAAGCGCATATATTCATACAAAAAACTTTTTAAGTTACACGCTTGCAAATGCATATACTATCAACTAACTTACACATGCAACTACGAATGTAGTAAACATCCATCCAATAGCGTGGAAATTAGTATTGAAAAGTAAGAAGGGGAAATTCTACTTAAAAATTCAGCTTCACATCGAATTTTCCGGGCAAAATCTAATATGTTTTAATTGATGCTAGTTAATTCATATATAAATTACTGCATAAGACAAGTTTTAAGCATGAGAGGCCAACCAACATACAACTAGGTTATGTCCAAGTCAAGAAATTTCAGGAATGATGCTTTTCTTCACAAGTAAAATTTCTTATTTCTTATATCTGTCGACAATGTGACAAAAGTTAATTAAAAAACCTCGCTATTCTCTCCTTCCACATGAATCGTATTTCTAGTTTCTGTATCAGCCGCTGTGCTGCTCTCGAACTTTCTTTAAGATCTTCTTTCTCAATACAGTATCTAAAAGTTGTCTAGATGTTGGAGAGTTTATAGCGACTATTTAAAGTTTCAACCGCCTCAATATAAAAGTTCTCTGATAACTTCACTTTATTACTTTTATATTTCGCTCTAAAAGTTTAGCCACCACCAAGTTCGCACACATAGGTGGCGGTAGAGACGAACACCAGTGCCTGCTGCCGCAACGGAATAATGCGGAACTGCTTTAATGCAGCGGGTCGGACTGTCGATTCAAAAAGAATATATCGTTTAATGTCGATTCAATGTCAGCATTAAAACTAAATATTTCGTTTGAAATTTTGATAAAAACATTAATATATATTTTAAAGATAAATGATTTCCATTGTTAAATTCCCCACAAATTCTTTAATGCTGCAACATTTGCTGCAATAGTGTGTCCACCTGGCCGCCATTACGAGAAACATTATTAGGTAAAGGCTCTGGGAGACATCAACGAGCGGAGTTGGCCTTTGCATAGTGAAAGTTTCGAAGTCGAGTTACTAACTATTCGAGTAATGCTTACCCGGGTGGTGCGAGCGTGAGAGGTGGTTCCGCATTCTTCCTTATTTTGGGGGATGCTGTGATTGTGCTCTTGTCAACCAGTGTTGACGTTGCAAGCAGCAGTCTCATCAGCTTCCTTATATGTTTATGGGACCTGTTGACATAACAATACCGCGTGCATCAATAAGTTCATCGGCAGATAATTGTCACATATTTGTATGAATGACATTTAATAAGTTTCGACGACAGCACGTCTTTTAGATCCATCCGTCAGAATGGGTTCGAAAGTGGAATATGTGGAGGCCCATCAAATGTATGCTACCAACTATGTTCGCAATTCTAAAGCTATTGGAGTACTGTGGGGAATATTTTCCATATGCTATGCTATCATAAGCGTAGTTGCTCTTGTCACTCCTGAATGGATCGGAGATACCGGATATACCTACGGAGGTACTCTGCAGCTGCAAACTCAACAGCCTGGAAGGTTTGGTCTGTGGACCTATTGCTCCTTTTCATCCGGAAAAAGCTCAGGTATTGTGCACGTTTTGAACGTCTTTTATACCAATTGCAAATTCTATGTAATCCCCAAATAAGTTTATGTATATTAGATGGCAATATTAAAATCGTATATAGGATAATGTATCTCGGTTAGATCATTGCTTTTCATAAAAGTGATGTTTTTTTGCTTATCACTACAATCCTCCCAAGTTGCTGTACATTTGATGGGTTTTTAAGTGTAATGTGATGGCATATTAGGTGTGTTTAGTTGGAGTCGTCAAAATTCCCATATAGTTCGTTTATCCAGTGGGCTACGTTTGCTGTATTTGAATCGAAATGAAGTTTCTTTAAGGATGTCCTTCTGATTGTTTTAAGAAATTTAGATTTAATTTTATGATGGTGCATGCCTCATTACGATGTCTGAAACTCAAGATAATTTGTGAAATTCGTATTGCCTTATTTGGAATATGATTTTCTTTAACAGTAACAGGATGTTTAAAAGTTGATCAGGAAATATCTTGAACTATTCATCAGTTCTTCTAAAATATAAGCTCATTGAAGTTATGTAATTAGTTTACAGTAGTGAATTAATCTTCAAAATGTCATATATTCCAGTTGCTGCTGGGCTGGTTGAGGAAGAGGAGTGTAAAGGATCGATATCCGATGTGATATCCTCGACAGTGTCCTCCTCAGATGTGCCACCCCTACCTGCTGCATTTAGAGCAGCAACCATTTTAGTTGCAGTGTCAGTGCTTTTAGCCCTCATAACATTGGTGGCATTCCTCCTGTTTTTCTTTATTTCACCTCCGAGTGTCTTCAGATCCTGTGCATGGATGCAACTCCTCTCTGGTGAGTAACTTCAAAACCCAGTATTTGCATAATAATTCTACCCCTAAATTTCTAGGTTTCCTTAGCTCTTTGGGCCAAAATGTATGTTCAATAATAGGAAAATAGAAAATTTAATCCAACATCTAGGTAATGGATTAAATATGTGATGTGAAAACTTCGAAAGGCAAATTTAATGTAGTGCTTGAATATGTATAAGAACATTTTAAATGTTAAATTTCCGAATAACATTCGCATGAATTAATTTCGTGGTGGAAATATATTTTTACACTTGTTGCTAACTCTCAGTAACTTGTCGAAGACAACAATAGATGGGGAAATTATATTCGAATTAACTTTTTTATTTTTCAATATGTAATCGTAAGTCAATGTGCGTGAGTATGAAAAAAAAACAAAGTAAGTTCATGTGAGAAGAGGTTGTAATTCATAGTTTGGAAAGGTTGTAAAGCATTAACATTTTACTGAGCCTTCAGCATTTGAAAATCACACATTGAGGCTATAAATACTCAGATCCTATCCTTTTGTATCATCCAATTTCCGAGTATGGCCTTCTGTAATATAACTTTCTCATCCTAAATTTGGATGGCACTCAGAGGTATCAGCCAAATGCATAACCCTGCTCCCTTTATTCAATGGTTCTTAGCTTTATACCCTTGGCCATCACACTGCCTGTAATTTTAGTATATTAAGCCCACCATTATTTATGTTACTGGCATCTTATTATTTGGCCATTGAAGGTTGTATTCCCGAAGAATATATTCTGAAATGGTATTTCTTCTCAGCGTTTATTAGGTAGGAAAATGGAAATAGTGCTGAAAATAGAGTTGAGTTTCCCCAATTGTGCTGAAATTTCCTGAGAACGAGGAAATTTAGAAAAAGAATCATAAATGCCTTCCTATATTTTAGCAGTATCAGCTGGATTTTGAAATATCCAGCTGATTGGATAAATTAATTACGAAGCTCTAAAAAAAGGCCATTGAAACATTACACAATATTCTTATTTGAAGCTGGATAAAATCACATTTATCTTGCCTATTCTAGATGTGGAAATGTCATGGGATTGAGAAATTCATATTCCACCATGCTAGTTGGTTGTAATCCGTGACAAATTGTTTAAAAAATTGGTTTTCTGTGATCTCTTGTTATTCAATAAAGAGGCAGTAGTTCAGCTTCAATTAATTCCTCACATTTGCATTGTAAACACTTCATGTGCTTACAATGCAAATGGACTGAACCTTCCATATATTATTGTATCACAATGATTGATGAAATTCAAATATATTATAATGCTACCATAATAGTAATAAATATCCAATCAGTGATATATTCTCATAAAGACGGAGGTTTCACAAAAGTGCTAATGAAATTCTGTCAATTGTGTGAAATGCAACTTTTGCTGTTTGAAAACGCATCTGATTTCGAACTTACAGCATTCTTTATCACCTAATAATAATTTCGTGCAAGTATCCACATGTAAAATATCAGCTTTAAATTTTTATGTCTGTCTACTTTTAATGAATATTTCTCAACTGAAATGCAGTCTCAGAAATCCTAGGCATCAGGAAATGGAATGGGTCTGAACAGTTTAAGATAGGGAATGGATAAGACATTGATAATTCATGTATAAAAATTTTATTGAGTCCAGTAATTTTCAGGAATCTTTGTAAATGTCTCAGGGATAGAGCTCCTCTTTTCCTCCAAAGATCATGTATTTTATGCCTTTGACATCAAGTAGTGAATTCGGGTAAGCACACCGACATTAACTTGGAACTGAGGAAATAATTTAATTTCCGTCGCAAAAGGAGTCCATTTGGAGAATTACGTTCGAGGATTTGATCAAAGGTTCCTTCGCACTGCCGTCCATTGCGTTAATTTAGAAAAATCATAGGCCACAAAGATCGTGAGTGTAGTAATTTACCGCCGTTGGAGGAAAAAATTGCTAGTTCAATGACGCGTGAGCATTAACTCGCAATTAGTGAAAGTTACGAGGAGGAAGTGAGAGGAAGCATTCTCGCGTCGGTGACTTTGATGTAAATTGGCTTCATCACCTTGCCAGTCCTCGTAGGATATGGCGCTTTGATTTCGGGGGGCATGTCAAGGCCTAGGACAGCCCATCAGAAATGTCGTTTACATCGCCGGCGTTCGTTGGTTTGTGTCGGCGACTGGTGTGGACTTCTCTGGTCCCGCCCCCGGGAAATCTGATTACTATTTGTGTAAAGAGTACTCAACCAGTTAAGGTAGATTATTTCCCTTCTCCCTTCCGCGTACTTCGACCTCCCGTTATCTATCCAACTTGTTCATTCTACAATATTCTTTCACCTACCTCGCATGCCTAACAATTCTCCCCTTTATCAAAGCCTTCAGCATTCCATCGCCAATCAAGATGTCCTGCATCAACCTTTCCTGCCTCCTTTGGATTTCTCCCAACAACTCCCTATCCTCCCCCACCATGCGTAGTGCTTCTTCATTTGTTTTCCTTCCGTCCATTTTACTATTTTCATCATCTCCAATTGAAAGCCCCCAATTTACGCATATCCTCTTGCCTCAACGACGAAGTTACCGCGCACCACAAAACCCATACATGGCAAAGTACGCATTGAGTGTCCTTGTCATCAGCTTCCTCCAATACTTAGGTAAAGCTTTATTTGCCTATGGCAATTCTACTTTTATTTTTTAAGCCCTTAATACTTTGATCATATTCGTCCAAAACACTACCTAAGTAGGTGAACTGTTCTATCTGATCTAATTTATGCTCTCAGTTGTTTTGTTTAACTTACTGCCAATTTATCGAGCCTTTATAACCTTTATTTTATTTGTTTTGATTCTCTTCCAGGTCTAATGATACCGATTTTATCATATGCTCAGCAGTGGCTTTAATCAATTGGATGCCTGAATAACTGAAGCTTGATATTACGCTAATCTCATTGTATTAATTCCGCCCTTACTTTTAAAGCTTTGTGCGCACAGGAATTTAGGACGATGAACTGAGAAAACCCTTACAAACGCATTAAATGGTACCTGAGCGCACATGACGGCTACCTGTAAATTTATGTATTGGTTCGAAGGTTTAATGGGAGATATGGGAATACATTGTCTGTGCCCGACGGGAATTAAGAGAGTGACCTGCGGCTGGTATCGGAAAAGGCCAAACAATGTTTGGAAAGACCCGAAACATGTTACCATGCGTATATATTTAATGATTGTCATCTCAGTAATATTCTGCTAACTTCTACTAAGTAAAGACTATTCCGTTTACCTGGACGTCAACAAATTGTACGTATTTCTTCCCTCAAAGCATTCTCTTTCTTCTTAAAATTCGTGTGCTGTTTTTCGAGGTTAAAGGGTCTAAAGCATCTTCTTCGCTCCGTTAAGTTTCCCACTTGAGGAGATGTAGAAATTGATTTCATTTCCATTCAAAGTGACTTAATTATTTCCTTATTTCACTAGGGTTAAAGGGAACTTAAATGTAATCTCCTTCAATGGGTGATAACAAGAATGGCTTCCTCCTGGGGATTTGTAAGACTGGTGGTACTCCCAGAAACAATCTTTATCAGTTAGATTTCAAGAAACTGTAATAGTAACTTTAACGGAGTCACCCGCTATGTGTGCATTATAATGCAACCATTTCAGAGAGTAAAAATCATTCGCCTTCATTCCGGTCAAGGCGAATGATTTTTACTCTCTGAAATGGTTGCTTTATCAGTTAGCATCGATGATGTCCTCTCGTGTGAACTGATGTGATCTTTGCACTCGTGGTTAATTTATTTAAAGTTATCGAGAAAACGCCTTTTATAACGATTCTTAATGAACCAAGAGTTTTTTCCTCTGTGGGAAAGAGTTCGCCTCAACAGGATTTCCCCATAGGTGTTTCAAGTCCCATTTCTGCTGGAGAAAAGGTATATTTCTGCAAGAAAATTATCTGACCGCAACTCTTTACCGTTTAGGCTATAACACCACTCATTATATCATCATGTTGATCAAAGTTTTATTCTAAAATATTCTGTGTACTTGTTGAAGTAGCTATAAAAAATGGCAAGCCGATATTATTCGCTCCTTCGCCTCCTTCAATTACACCCAGGCGTAATTGATGAAAGGCTAATTTGGCAGATTCCGGATTCGGATTAATTTTTGCATTTAAGTAGGTCTCGTTTTTCGGAAATAGTTAATATTCAAGTTCTTATTTTTCTATTTTTATTTGTAACGTACCTTAGAATACCGATAAATAGTTTTCTTCGGGGTAGGTATATTAAATATATATTTTGGTGTGGACATTCTTAATTGATTTACTTTTGACGTTAGATATTCTTCCCAGCCAATTTTATACATACATTTTGTTTTTCACATGCATGTCTTCGCATGTATAGTGCTCACATTTTTCAAGATAGTCAGTAGTATCCACGAATATTCGAATTACTCCCAAGTATATTTCGGTCAACGGTTCGCCTCCTAAAATTTGTATTAATTAATATCGAATTCAATCGGTTTGCATCAGTTGTTCTTGTAATTTGTTCACGTTTCTGCATTCTCTGAAAAGTGTAGGGATTGGAAAGTATAACTTACTTCGTCAATCTGTTTTTATATGATCCCTCCTTGCGATGCAAACCGATCCATTTAAGAATGATTTCGTAATCCATCCTCCATGCAGATATTCAATATTTGATTGAGAATACATGATGGTCTTACGATGCCCCTTCGATAAGTAATTGGAAAACGTCGAAGCATAAAACGGCTGCTTAAATCTCGAATGTGTGGGCGAACTTCGTGGTTTTTCCAAGGACAAATACTGAATGACAGAACGGCGGCGTTGCAAGTTTTACTTGAATATTTATTCTTTTGCTGCAGTGGTTGTCACTGTAAATGCTTCGTCGCTTCACGGCCCAATGAACATTATTTAAATCTTCTAAGAATTTTAATTTGACTTAAGCCAACATTTTTGTTAAAACTCCAATGCTTCTAAAGATGAACCGATACAAAACATATGAACGCATGAAAGATGTGCCAATGTGACTGTTTTTTTTGTCGTTTTTATATTGTCACGTGAATCTTAATTTGAAATTATATAATTAATTCCGGTTATTAAGTTATAAAATGTTTAAAACGTTTGGGGTGAATTTTAAGTTGATCACATCTCGTTTGGCGTTGAAACTCCGTTGTCTTCGTATTTTTGTGTATAATTCGTCGAGTGTGAAAATTCGCGTAGTGCCATGTGACCTGCATCCACTGCAGCATTGTTTTTAGATAATTTACTCCATTTCTGACGACTTTATCATTAGGTTTTTGAATGACCTTTTTCCGACAGAAGTAGGTTGCAAGAGCGTCGCGTTAAGAGGTGAATTCAACCCATAGAAAACGGTTCCACTTATCGCCATGGAATTCGCAGGTACGAGTAAAAAATCGCACTAGTGCTACAATTCGCGCGCTTGAGGATATCTCTTGACACGCCGTAATCTTATACCGTGTTGTTACCAGTTGGATTATTCATTTTTGGTATCAAATTTATCACCGAAATACTCACCGGATGCAGGGAATATTGCTACAGTTATCCTACACGTTTGAAATAATTATGGTAAAAGCTTTAGGCCCTGGGAGGCATGCAGTCAAAATCCTGAAGTTATAATTAGTTGATAGTTTTTGTTGTGGATAGTATACTGGCTTGCCACACCTAGAACCCGAGGACAATTTCTGGTGGAGGTAGAATTTTTAATTGGAAACCTGATCCCTACTTTGGGGTCGTTTTGAGAGCAGTTTATGTTTGCCCTGTCTGTCGAATGGGACGTGGACCCCTCGGTATCTTTCGTTAACAGCAGGCAAATGCCGACCCCGAGATTCTCTTTACCCTTTCCTAATTCTCTGAAAATCTTACCTCTCGCCAAATTATCCAATCATCCATAATGACGCAGATAACCTCAGCTTTCGGTCACTTCCCATTATAACTGCTAACTAAAATTATCCTAAGAAACCCTGACTAGTTTTCCCACACATTCCCACATCAAAGGACGCATTTGCTGTAAAATAAGCGTGGGATCATTTATCCCCTTGACGTTGGTGGTATATTTCGTACCACGGGGTGGGGATAATTTCAACTCACTAGACGGTTACCCTCAGTCTCGAAGATTGCGTAACCTTTCAAGGCGGCCTTCCCCTACCCCCAATCCGTCGTGGAATGGAAAGAATGGAGTTTTCGAGAGATTCCCTTCCTTAGTGGTGATCTCTGCGCGCGTGGGAATCGCGGGTTTGCAGCCTCCTCGCTTGCTTCTTTCTGGTTCTCGTTAATTGTGAAACCGTCTCCTCCGGACTTCTCTCTCCCTCAGACAAAGGCTCCCTTTTGCTTCTCTCTCCCCATTTCCATGCGACGGAGGAGCGTGACTCCTGCCGTCATCCCGGCTCACTCCCCGTCTCCCCCCCTCCAACGTGCATTTCCTCCTTCAGCGTCCTCCTCCTCCGTGGGCGCCGCCTTATCTTCTGCCCGGATCGCCCCGTTCTTCTTCCCACCTCTATCCGTGAGTGAACCGACGAGATGACTTCCAAGGGGCTACGTACTCGGGAAGTAGGTGGTGCCTGGAAAAGGAAGTTCACGTGCGTTGACGCGTGAGTATACCATAACCTCATCCGTCGGAGGAAAAAGTTTTCAGACGCAAATTGGTTAGAGTCGCTTCATTATGAAACACAGCTCGTTTTGTATTTTGATACGTGCATTGTGCATTTTTGCAAGTTTTGTTAGTGCACTTACTCACTGGGGATGATGAATTGAGAGGAAAAAATCTGTTCAATGGAATAGAACGTTCATTTTTCACCCATTCACTCGGGGAACGTTGTAATAAGTATTCCGAATGTCGATTTGAATCGGATTATCTTTAAAAAAAATTAAATTGACTGTAGGAAACCTGTAGCTCGTCTCGGAAAATCTATATTTCTTATCAGGATATTGAAGTCCGATGATGGAGAGGAATAGGTGCCATATACGTTTTCAGTAGGAGGAGGAGGACCTATAAAATACAAATAACGTCGGTCGGAAATAACGCTCGCTGAATGGTGGTTATACGTTGCGCTAAATATATGAGACTCGAACAGACGTGTTTGGAAATCAGGTAGAACCAATATTGAATTAAAATCAGTAATCGAAACAAACGTGTAATATCTCGAATTAATATAATTTTAGTGATTCCTAACGAAAGTCAAGATTTTAATGTGCAGCCAACATGTTTCTGTAGTTATATCCAAAATAGAGATATTTTTTGCAGATAGGGAGACTTGACCGAATTCTTCAGCTGGAAGGTCGGTTTGATAGACAAGTTACCAGTTCTGAGGTGTGTGAATTCCACATTTTAGGTTAATGGAAGTCCAATCCCTTTTCCTGCTCGTCCCAAGCTTTTCTGAAGTGTCTGTTATGGAGGAAATCTCTCCGTTCTCCTAATGAGTAATTCATCACTTGGTGGGACCATAATGTTAAAAAGTTTCCTTCCGCCTAATGAAATATTACTTGCGATCGGTTTCGTTGCTGTGCATAATTTTCTGCCGTAAGTTGATAGTCTGCGTACAAAAAGATCGGATATAAATATTTTATATCGTGTAAACAACACATTTTACCTATTTTCACGCAACCATTCGACTTATCAGGAGCGTGTTTTCAGCCGGATAAGGACTAGGGACGCTCCCGATATTATTTTATTACGTTGCCCAAGCGGGCATTACGGGCATGGTGAATGTTTTACTCGCATTTGGGCCTGTGAATGGGTTTCTAGAGCCTAGAAACCAAGAAGAGGCAGACTGAGCTAATCACTTGGGTGTCGAATTGCAATGCCAAGCGAATTGGGTGGTATGCTGAACATCCCAGCAGCTAGTCTCAATCTGGGAGTAGCTGCAGATTTAGTCGTGGCTCTGCGATTTTTCTTTTCGATTTCCGCGGTTTCAGTGTAAATGCCAAGGTCTCTCCATTAGCTTGTGCAGCGTCGTGCATTTCAATTTCGCCGCTTGGCCCAGCCTGGCTTTCACCGAAGGGTGTGGCGCAGTATCCTTCATCTTAGCCTAGATTGTCTTCGAGTCTCCCCGTTATTCAGGCGTTGAATTATGCAATGTCATTTTATATGTTAGAACTTATTTAATTTCAAAGTTTCAATCATAAGGTTACGTATTTAGTAGGATTTGGAGTAATGAATGTTAGATTAAAATATCCGGGTATGATTAATTGCCAAATCGTCGGACCAGCAATGCTTTCGACCATCACGAGTTGGAGTTTTGGTACAGTTATGGAAACAATTTTCAAAAATATATTTTGAATTTAGTTATTAATTTTTAGTCAATGACAAAAAGGTGCTGAAAACATCTATTGATTATTCTTTCTTATTAGCTACACCTGCTTTTACGTAGCTTTCGTGTTACTATTATATTTATTCGTTGAACAGGAATTCATGGAATCAATTTAAGTATCCCAATTTGAAAGTGTTAGCAGTCATAACCCATTGAATAGAACCAAATTTTTTATATTTAATTGAAACTTCCGTGATAGTTACATTGGTAAATGAGCCCCTATCGTTCTTGTTGGCTGTGTACGGCATTATTAGAATAAGACTACAACTGAAAATGATATCGCTTAGATTACCCGTTAGTAGTTCGAATGCGTCATAAAATTACCGGAGAATTGCTTGAAAAGTTTAACAAGATCATTCTCAACCATTTCAGAGAGTAAAAATCATTCGCCTTGGAAACTTTCCATGAAGTTAAGTCTGCGAGAGTAAGATTTAATTTGTGTATAACCAAATATGATTTACGAGTGAAATTTACTTGAAAAAATACTCAAGTATCTCTACTTATCCATCCACAGTGGGTTTTAGCGTATTGGTTTAAGGTTTTCTTATAAGTCTTTAAGCTTAGAAATTATGTCGGATTCTTTTCAAGTATATTGTGTATATCTGCAGTATGTTAGAATGTATTGAGTTAAGGACTCCCGATGCGTTCCTCCTTTCATCCCGATACCTTCGCCATGGCTCGACGAAGCGCGCTCAGGTTGGACTCCTCAGGGGAGGGATGCACACACACACACACGCACGGTGCCCATGTCCATATAATAACAGGGAAGCGCGGACGTTGGGTTCGTGGCATCCATTGGAAGTCTCGTGGGATGGACGTGTGACTCCTCCGATTCCTAACGGGTCTCTACCCTTCATCCCCCCGCTTCGGGAGGCAGTGACGTGAGGTCGACACCTCTTCACCCTCCCCCCGTGTTCCTTCGACTCCCCCTCCCTCCCCATCACGCACTGGGAGAGGAGGGAAGAGATGATCCCTCGACGCCATAAGGTCTCTCCCGCTTTGAGAGAGAGAGGAACCTTTCGGATGGCCTTTAAAATGCTGATGAGGATTCAAACCGTCGCTCTTTATCTTTGAATTTACCATCGGGGAGTATTGATTTCTCTCTCGGTCGCCTCTTTCCATTATTGCCTTTATCTTCTTTTTAAAAACGTGTTTGTTTTCGAACGAGTTCTTTTCGTTGGCTTAGTCTTTCGGTAAAAATTTAATTTCTTTTTTATTGTCGGCTCTCCGGGAAGATCTTCTTGCTACTAGCGAACGAGATAAGCAGGTTTGAACAACCGATGGGGGCAATGCTCACGATTACGGTGTCAAATTCGATTAATTATTGTGTACGTAAATGTTTTTCTGATGAAAGTTTCTATTTCGTTAAAGTGCCTAATTTCATTAGCTAGTTATTCCTCCTGCGGAGCCTTTTCTTAGACGCAATTCCACTCAGTACCATGTCGTGTGTTTTGCAATGGTTTTTATTCAGTGCAAGTTATACGTGCATCGTATTACTTTGCCCTACGCTGCAGAATTAGACTCCTTATAGCTTCTGTATTAATTAACTTCTCCCCAAATACCATTTAAACGTCTAAGCGTAGTCACCCTCTTTATGATAATTAACAGTGTACATTATATCGTATTAAAGTTCCCATCCAAAAACCTACCTTAACCGGTAGATTACCTAATAATATTAAAGTTCCTCTGACCAGTCTCGTAAACATAAGAAATTGGAAAGCGAAATAAACAGATCGAATCTAAACCTCTTTATTCCTACTCGGTTTAGCGTCGTAAGTTATAAAAGCCTTTTGTGGAAGTTATGAGGAAATACGTGACTGATGAATGTCCAGTCATGGCTCAATGATTTAGCAAAGGTTTCTGGGAATGTCTGCTACATTGAAAATAAAGTTTCCGCTAAATTGATTATGTAATAATAACCTTGTGCTGCTGAACGGCTGTCTTAGTCTTCATTTCACCTTTGACAGGTCATCAAAGCCGTGTAGTTATGTTACTCTGTAAATAATATTCGGTTAAAAGCCTCTTGTGAATCGTAACATGTGGAATTTTCCAAAGATATCACGGTTAAAATGGGCGCGGTGGTCTAGTGGGTAGAGCGTTAGACTACTGACCGGAGGGTCCTGGGTTCGATTCCCGGGCGAGGCACTCTGGGCACCTGCAGCTCCACCCAAGCTAGTTGATTTTTCGGGTACCAGATCTTCCTGGGAAACCATAACCGGCACAGGGAAAGGAACTGGCCCCCCTACCCTGATGTGTGAATATTCACACGCCGTATAGGGTTTGGTACACGGGTGAGCTCTACCATCACCTACTAAACCGACCTTAATACGGTTGATTACTGTGTTTATGGTTTTTTATCACGGTTTATGCATTTTTTGAGCATTCTTTGGCCCAGTCAGAATCTTTCAGTTAGTATCATTGGTTCCCCTTCTCGAAATGTATCTGTCTTAACGATAAACTCGACATCTGAAAGCGTCTAAGTAAGGCTATATCCAACGCAGTCATTAAGAACACATTAGTGAGGTTTTGTAATTTATCAGAGTGTTTCCTTGTCTTAAAATAGGATTGTCGAAATAAGTTTGGGAGCACAAGGCCGCTTTGCAAACGTTGTACTGAAATCAATATTTGCAGTGATGTGTTGTCTTCACTTTCAATTCACACGCTTCTCAATTGACCCATCGTAGTCGTCTTCAAATGCGCACGTATTCATGGGCCATTATTTAAATCATTAATTAAAAACTTAACCATTATTATCGATCGTTGAAGCAGTTTGTCTGCCGATGCAAGGCTGTTGGTCCAAACTTTCTCTTTTAAAGTCTTAATTATTGCTAGCCAAAAAGAGGAGAATTAATTTTACAACTCAGTTTTGTAGTATTTTTTGTGAAGGAGAGTTAATATCTAATTGTTTTTGCCTTGAATGTTGTTATTTGAAGAATTCTGTTCTATTCTTCATTATATATACCTGTTGAAGCTTGGATTTCGATTCAGTCGCGTACTTCTATTCTGTTGCAATTGTAAATTCGGATTAACAGTTTCTCTGGTTGGTTGGTTGGTTTAAGGAAGTGATCCGAGTGATTGCACGGTTCTTTTGGATGCAGATGATTCCCTTGGCAACAGAGAAAACGTGCGGATGAGAGTGGTGGGAACGGAGCTGTAGGCGAAAATTTCACAGCGTGTTTCGGAGTTGGTTCTGATCTTTCCGTTCGGAACTGAATTCGATCGTGTGATTCCATCCGAAACGCGATAAGCAAAATGGAATAAGAGACGTGTTGAAATCCAAAAACCCTTGTGTGATCAGTTAAAGGGATCAAGAGCGGAGGATTTACGGGACAATTCCGGCAGAAAAAGAGCATTTGATCAAGGTCAGTGCTGGAAAGGCCTGGTCAAATGGTGCGTTCCCTATACCACCCATCTTATCGCTTTCAAAACCGTCACTTTCGCATTTGTTTTCTGCGGTGTCAGCAGTCATCGAGGCCAAATATATCGAAAGCAAAACGTAAATAGGTCTCGGACTACCTTTTTCACCGGAGAAATTGCTGACTACTCTGTTTCCATTGAAAAAAGGAGTTTTTATTCATGCGTTTTTTCATGTCCTCGGCCCAGTTCATTGCTTTTTAAATTGTGCCATTTCCGGGGCAAGTCTTGTGACGAGACGAGTAAAGATTCCTCCATTGTCGTCCCTACTTAAATGAATGACCGCGTCGTAGAATTAAGTTTGCTTCGTCCCATATTGAATGGGTGGATTTTAAATTTGAGTAGGTTTGTGTAACCCATAATTTAAAGCAATCACCGGAGCAGATTTCCGAATGCTCGTAAGGACGTGACCGGTGCCATAAATTCCCGCCAGAACTAAGTGCGAACTTCCGACTGGGGGGAGAAGCATCTACTAACTCTTCATAACTACGAAATTACCACGGTGGTTCATACATTTGTAAATACCAAATGCATTTCATGCGACAGGAAGTTTTACTGCCTGCCTTCGCTGTAGACTTATTTTACAGTGTTTGCTGTCGACTTTAGACATTTAATTCCGGAGGCTGTTTTTCTTCTTATTCTCCTTTTCGAGCTACCCATTCAGTGTGAGGCGTGTTAAGTAAGAATAATTTCGTGGGAATCCGCGTTCATCGGCGGGTTTGAAGCGTAAAACAACTCCCCTTTGTCCCATCTCGTCGCCTTAATCGCTCTTCTCTTTTTAGACTGTGGCGTGCAAGGGGCCGAGGGAAAAGATTTTACGCCCACGGATCGAAAAAAAATTGAGATCTTTCTCGGCGGAAAGTAGTTTCTCCTTTTTTTTATCTCTCGTTGGCATTTCAATTGTTTTTGTCCCGTCAACCCTAGGAGCTCCATTTACGCCCTCGTACCGGTGGACACGGGGGCGGTCTGAGGGGAGATGGGGCGGGCGGAGGGTGACGCTCACACCTCTAGCAGCAGCACCCCGCGACACGGCCTCGCGACAATGTCCAAATGTCACGCGAAGGCAGCCGTGCATCCCGGATTCACCGAGCGTAGCCCTCCCATCCGCCCCGTGGTATCCGCGGACTTTGTGGTTATGCATCCCTCCATGTAGGGCTTATCGCCCATCGACAGAGAGCGTTGGTCGCGGAGCTTGTCCGAAAAAGTCCCCTCGCCTTCTCGCGATCGGCATGGCATCGATCAACCTCGATTCTAGTCGGACATACGCGCGAGCGGTTCCCTAGATGATTGCATACTTGCACACCATTTTCAGTAGTTAATTTTAGTGAATCGAAAGATTACCCGAGTGTCAAAACGTGTACAGGTTTCTTCGTTTTCAATATTAAATCGAGGCGGTTGCGTTTCGGATTTGGTTCGGTGGCTTTTAAACATTCGTGATGGAGCGTCGCTTCAGTTTACTGGAACTCTTTCCAGTTTTTCCGCAAGGAATGGTTTTTTGGGGGAAAGTTCGTATCACTGTAGCCAATGTCTTCTTGAGTTGAAAATATTCATTTATATTAGCAATTTTGTAAGTTGTAATTGATTTCGTGTAAAATTAAAACACGCCAAACGAAAAAAGCATTAAGTTCCTCGTTTACTCGACTGCTTTAAGCTTTCCCGTGGTTTTTTGGGTACTGCTCCACGAATTTTTTTGCGAAAGGTTCGAGATCAAAGGGTTGAATTTGGGTTGTTTAAGGCAATACAAGAGGATAGGTGTGAGGATTTATGAAAGATGTATTATTTTTAAATTAGTTCCGTCCAGAAATTAGACTCATTTCCCTGTGATTTAGGTTGCATGTCTGTTGTAATAACAGTGTTTCACCATTTTGCCGATGTTGCCAGTGTGAGTAATTTCAACTATTGCCGTAGCATTCATTCCCTTTCGTTGATCAATCTTTTTTTCGCCTCCGGTTGCATTCACGTGTAATAGCACGCGGGGAATTCGCGTTTGAAGGAGCGAGCGTTCCGCGAGCCGGCTACCCCTCCCTTCCCCACGATCAGTTCGCTCTCCTCCCTGATTGATCGTTCCTCCTGGAGTGGGAAATAAACACACGCCAATTAACCCGTTGCGCAAATGTTTGATTGCCCTTATTACGATAGCGGACTGTAGCCATAATCAACACGTCTTGGGCCACATCTCGCGAAGATTGATGCTATGATATCGTGGGGCTAGATGTAGGGGAGTTTTACGTATCATTTTAAGTTATATGGGCGAAACTTTAGTAATTTTCATTTGAAAAGTGTACATGTATAGAAATTTGAAATGGCCTACTTTCAACTGGTAGGTTGTGGTAGTCCAGTGGGTAGAGCGCTGGGCTACAGACTTATGGCCCGGATGCGATTTCTGGTGACGCCTCTAGGTACTCGCAGCTTCGCCCAGTCTGTGAGATTTAGCGAATGCCAGATCTTTTTGGAAAACCGCAGGTGGCCCAGGGAAAGGCACTGCTCCTCTTACCCTGCCATATGAATTTCAAAATATGCCATTTGGCATAGTTTGGTAAACTCTACCAATCAAAACATCCTTCGTAGTGTTGTGATAGCTTAAAAATATGAATGTGGTTGGTAATACTATTAATTCCTCTTATCTCGTAATATTTTGTGATAATAGTGTGGTGGTCGTACAGTCAGAGTTCGTACCCCATCGTAATTGTCCACATTTACCAAAAATTCATTCATGAATTTATATACCTCGCGACATTTAAGTCTTTTGACTTAATCTTAAGGCATTTGAGCTACCTGTCCGGAACTGTATTGGCATGATGATTTTTCCTATCCTAAATTTCATCTTATTTTATTTTCTCTGAAAATATTGTGTGAATTTCGTTTGCTCATTTGTCGGGCTATGCGGAGATTACTAATGCCTTTTGTCGTGTCAAGGTTAATGGAATCGGTCCGTTGTTATCTCCTTTCCTAATTCCTCAGTGATCCTATCATTGTAGAAGGAACGAGTAAAATAAATGGGCCTGCTAATGCCCTCCTAAGGGGAAAATTCCTGCCATAAAGCATATCAAGCATTGATCTAGAAGGCCAGTGAAGACGAAATAAATGTATGCGCTTGGAGTTTTCCCTAATGTATCCTGACCATACATTGTGTGTGCAATGACATGCTTTTTCTCCGATTCAATGATGCCGGAAATGAAAATGTTGCCGCTTCTACTTCGTTTCCGGGAAGGAATATAACGCCATTTGCCCATCTAAGATAGGCGGATACTGTTAATTTATTAATTTAATGAAATGGTATATTTTCTTGTTGGCACGCCAAAATTGAAGATTTCCTCCCACGCCTCAGTGTGTGTGTGAAGGGCATATCGCGAGAGTCTATCATCCCAGACGGCTGTTGAGTTGCGATGCCCGTCTCCTTGCCGTCTTGATCTGGTCAATGAGTCAGTGGGATAGTCCCGGCGGTAAGGAGGGCACCGCGAATCGTGAGGCGGCAATCGACTCCTCCCGACTTGCTCCTCGGCAGTCTTCTCCCGCCGCCTTTGGCTTTCAACCCTCCCACCTGCCCCGGACCACTCTCCCCCGAGACCCGCCAGCCTCACCAGTCGTATGTAGGCCTTACTGGCTGTGGCGTGCGGATTGGACGTCGCAAGTGTGCCGACGTAAATGGACTCATTTGCATTGCCATCCCGTTTTTCAAAGGACTTTGCGAGCGAGTGATAAAGTTTATCCAGTGTCAGTTCCCTGTCCCCAACCTCAGAATTGAATGTATCAATGTAGGTACGCTGATGGTGGCGCGGCAATGCCAGTAGATAGAGCTTTCGAGTACGATTCGAAGGGTTCCAGGTTCAGAACCAGGCGATGTTTCTGGGGACATTCTTTTCAAACTCAGGTTGTGTGTTTATCTACAAGAACTTAATGGCAAACTGCAGACTCCACAAGGAACTAATCCCGTTATCACTAATATGTTAAAATCACCCACTTTACAGCTCAATATTTGGTGTGTTATCCACGGTCCTGTCTGTCTCACCAACGTTCAAGTTTAAACTGGTTTTGTCGGAGAAATAACCTATATAATATCGGCAATGTCAATTTAAACGATTTTGTTCTGCATCCTATTCGACGTGATATGTTTCCTATATTTCGAGGATCGATTTGTTAAATATGGAACATATGGCTCTTTTTTACATGGTTTGGCTTTACTTGGGAGTTCAAATTCGCAGCCACTATTCATTTTGATGACCTTACACACCTCCATTTACTTTAACTGTTGAACAGAGAATGTTATTGCCGCGGGAGATAATTATAATTGAAAATTAAAAGTCAAGTATACAACTATAGATGTTATCACATAATCTTTAGTAGCCTCGGACTGAAATCACTGTTTTTTTAGATTTGGTTAATGAAGAAGAAATGAAGCGCTTTGCAACACATTTAGTTTTAGCGTGACATTCGTGTCATCCTATAATATTATGGCCCTCTATAAATATTATCTTTTTTTATGGAAAATATCTTCCCCTGATATTGTTTTTATAAGATATGCAAAAAGGTGAACTACGTTTTAAACCAGATTCAAATGTGCACAAACTTAGTGGTTGGGTTCATTTATAAATGCCCATTCCAAAAACAGTATTAATCTTTACATCGTCGTTATTCGCGCCCATCGTCGTGAGAAAGCGGAATTATGTTTTAGAAAAGAATTTTCAATTTGTTATCAAAACCCGCCGAGTCGTGTTTTATGGTAGTAAAGGTCTTTCAAGGAATGATGTTGAATATAATTTTTATCGAATTATTTAGAACTTATCGGATATTTTGATTGCATTACGATTCATATTTTTTTGTACGAGATAACTAGCTGGTGAAGCATTGGCTCTATTCTCTTATAAGGGTAAATCTGAATTAAAATATGGTTTTTCAAGCATGGATATCTTCTGAAGAGGACCTCACCTATGGCCCAAGGGGAATAAGATCAAATGAGGATTATTGTCAATTCCGATCACCAGTGTTTTCAATCATTATCTTCATTGAATCATTGATTACGTGCATCATAAAACTGTATTATCTTCGGATATAAGATAGGGTCATATTCACTATGATATTAGTGACAACACGACAGCTATTACCCGACGGTTGAAACAGCAGTATCCCCTTAAAGCCGCCGATAATCACACAATCGAAAAAGCAAAGGGGGCAAGTCGTCTGAACGTGTACAACTATAGTTGGCATTGTTGCAGAAGCAGCCACCCTGAAATCAATTCAGTAAATCGTCTTGCATTCATTATTTCAATCGTTTGTTCAAAGATCGTAGTTAACGCATAGAAAGTTGAATAATTAATTGGCTAGTGCTGTCTCTATTTTTTGGTTAGAATAATCGGACTCATATTCGAGAGTATCAAAATGAATTTTGAAAAGTTCTCCAGCCATCCTGCACTGTCTGAGGGTCATTTATAGTAAATACACCTACACTGATTTGCACAGGTACACGAGAGTGATAATATCTTATTAAAAATGCATTAGAAATTGTATAAATACCCATAGTATCGTTTAAAAATATATATATGAGATTTTTAAATGAATGAAAGATAGCGTCATCCTGATAGAGATTCACGACGGATTGCCTTAACTATTCTTATTTTTCCAGCATCTTCAGTGTATGTTAAGTACTTTTTACAAATAAGCTAAATCGCACGTCGACCGGTTCCTATCTCATCCGCTGTATGCAAATTGCCTCCGTCAGCTGTGCTTCAAGTGAGTCGGTCGAATGGGGATTGGGGATTCATCTTGCACGCTCCGCGCATGCAAGGATGTGTCCCGCGGCGGGTGGCAGGGGGTGAGTGTAGGAGAGGGCAAGTCTGGAAGGGCCGATAACCCACAAACCCATTTGTCAAGCGAGCTTAGAGCCGCGGCG
This sequence comes from Hetaerina titia, assembly GCA_037158775.1. Lineage (NCBI taxonomy): Eukaryota > Metazoa > Arthropoda > Insecta > Odonata > Calopterygidae > Hetaerina > Hetaerina titia. Next base: position 49,149,098 of record CM073773.1, on the reverse strand, counting down.
GAGGGAGCCTTGAGTGGGTGGGGACGCGGGGAATTCGCGTCCAAAAGAGCGATCGCTCTGCCGGCCGCGACGGCTGCTCCTTTCCACTTCACGTTCGGATCACCCTCCTCCCCTGCGTGATCATTCATGGAAGGCGAAAGACGCGCCAATTAACCCGTTACGCCAATGTTGTATTGCCAATATTACATTCGGGAACTGAAACTATAATTGTCACGAATGCAGCCACTTCTCGCGAAGGTTGTCATTTTTTTTCTTCATTTTGGTAAGAAAACAAATTAAATTTTCGTAAATTTCCACTTCAGAAGTGGAGTATGCATTCTTTTCTTAATTTACTTTCAATATATGTTATGTGATGATATGTGGTCCAGCTGGCCATCTGAAGGGAGTCCCAGAATTAGATCTCCGTCACAGTCGTCACTCTCAGCTTCACTACGCCGTATGGCGGGATTTCGTGTTTGAATGTGTATTTGGCCAATGTGGCTCGTCTCTTCTTCTGACTATACGTGCCATGAAACGCACTGTTCCTATCCTTTATGATGTAATGTTTGTGATGTATCCTTTATATTGATGCTTGCTAAGCTACTGTCCTATCATCTGGTGTGTGTTGTCTATTTCTACTTTGGTGGGTGAAACAGCTCCCTGACGCCATCTTGGTCAAGGAATCGGAGCACCTGGGGGCTTTAAAACATCGTAGATCTCAATGTAAATTAGGTTTCCTTGATAGCTCAAGTGATAGAGCATCCGCCCGAAAAGTGGAAGATCCGGTGTTCAAGTCCCAGTTAAGGAAATATTTTTACGCTTGTGATCTGCTCAAATCTGCCTTCCCTATCTCTCCTGTGTTTGTCTTTTGTGTTTTCCTATCCCCTTTCCTTATATCTTTTTTCATGTGTATGTGTGTATATATATATATATACAGTTATATATATATATATATATATATATATATATATATACCTGTATATTCACTCTATCAAACTCTTCCTCGAAATCTGCGAAACCGGCAGGACATATTAGCCTGTTTCGTAGATTTCGAGAAAGCGTTTGATAGAGTGAATTGGGAAAAATTAATGCGTGTATTGCAGAAAATAGGAATGGATTGGAGGGACAGGAGACTGATCTGCATCTGACATGTCTCAGACTGCTCAGGTTCGAGTGGGGAACGGAGAGTCGGATGGGCAGTGTTAGGAAGAGGTGTAAGGCAGGGTTGCCCATTGTCACCGGTGCTGTTCAACGTATATGTGGAGGAAATGATTAAAGAGGCATGGGAAGAACTGGAGGTAGGAATGAAAGTCGGAAGGGAATTCATAAAATCGGTCAGGTTTGCTGATGACCAAGCATTAGTTGCTCAGTCAGCCAAGGGGTTGCGAGCATTGCTGAGTAAATTGGAGGTTCAGTGTTCAGTTAGATATGGGATGAGAATCAATATTAATAAAACATAGGTTATGCGATTTTCCAGAAAGAAAAAGGCTAAGCTAAATATTAAAATAGGCGGGGAAAAAATAGAGCAGGTAGAACAGTTTACATATCTCGGAAGTGTTTTGGACCAACACGGTCAAAGTGGTAGGGACGTAAGGAGAAGAATTGCGCTAGGCAAGGAGGCTTTCTCAAGGAAGAGGGAGTTGATGACGAGGACGTTGACTAGGGAGGTTAAGACAAGACTCGTAAAAACTCTGATATGGAGCGTAGCTATCTATGTACGGCGCGGAAACGTGGTCACTGAAGCAGGAGGATAGACGTAGATTGGAGGCTTTTGAAATGTGGGTGTGGAGAAGAATGGAGAAGGTGAAATGGACCGAAAAGAAAACAAATGAGGAAGTACTGGAGATGGTGGGTGAGGAGAGGGGTTTGTTGAGAGAAATCCTATGGAGGCAGGAAAGATGGATGAAAGGAGTATTGAGCGGTAGTGGAATGTTGAAGAAGGTAATAGAGGAGAGAATGTTGGGCAAGCGAGGAAGGGGCAGGAACAGGATAGGGATGTTGGACGGGATGAAGGGAAGAAAGAAGTACACAGAGATGAAGAGGGACCTGATGTAGAGTAGGTTGCTAGATGGGGTTTTGTTTGGAGTTACAAAATATTTATTTGATGGCTGTGTCCATCCAGAAACCTACCTTAACCGGTAGATTACGTAATAATATATATATATATATATATATATATATATATATATATATATATGATTACTTACAGTTTCCGAAGAGGTTCAATTAAGAAGTGGGATAAGAAAGTAGTCGGATAAAAACTATCTGTCGCTTTATAATCAAATTGTTGATAAATATTTCCTTCGTCCTTTCGTAATTAGGAGTTCGTGTCGATGAGCTTCTATATAACTGTATTGATTGCCGTCAAATACAATGTGTAAAATTCAAAGCCAATAAATGGACTACTATGAACCTCTCCCGGTGATTAATATTTTTTCCAGACAATAGCATTTCCGGTAAATAAACATTGAATATCCCTTGAATTAGATGCGTACCTTGATAATTTATGCTTCAGTTGAATCCTAGTATTATTATCACGTCACACACTGCGTACCGTTTATAATTTAAGTAGACCCTAAGACTATGGGAAATAACTTCATGTTGGAGAACTAGTAAAAAGCAATTCCACCCAAGCACATATCGGAACACAAGCATGGTTTAGCTTCTCCCTTAATGATGATGTCTAGCAATGAAACCAAGGTAGTGTTTCAATGAATATCATTGTGTAATTGCTGTTTCCTTGCCCTCCATTGACACGCTAATAAATTGTCCCTCTCTACCTCTTCTTCAGTGTTTGGACTTAATCATTCCGGTCGGAAATTATTGTTGTTCACTGCCCAGGGATTGTGTGCAATTAATCAAATCTTGACGCGGCAGCCCCGGTGATTTAATTGTCCGGGTGGGCGTGCGCAGCCAAGAGAGAATAAATCTTAATGAAGGGAGAATGCACTCTTTTGCAGGGTTGAGTGGACGGGTGGATCGGTTTAATTGCGTCCGCCGGGTGAGAAATGAACCCAGCAACGCGACTCATCTCGACCGCGGCGTCATTTTTTGTATCGTCCGTTCTCTCCCCATATAATTTGAGATGTCGCCCCTGGATTGTGCACTTCGAGGTAAAATGGCTGAGAAAAAGTGGTTCGTTCCCTCTCGTCTGGTGGCGGTTGACGTCGTTTTCATCCGCCGCCGTGTTCATCTCCGCGATAATTACGCACCCTTCGGGGCGGTTTCGCAACCGATGCGTGAGATTTCCTCCCGCCTCGCACGGGGTAGGAGTCCCGGGCAGGAAGTGGGTCGGGTCGCGCTCACTCCGACATACCCATCCTTCTCGCGTGCGTGTTTGCATGCCCGCTTCTGTTTTTTTTGGGATCGCATCCCCTCGACCATTTTGCAGTTCTCATCCGTTCGGAAGTGCAATCATATTTATATATTTTTTAATAATAATTCGCAGGCGTGCATCCAGCCGGGTGCGTCTCCACCTGCACGCTGACCTTCCACCTTCGTTTACCGCCTCCCAATCTCTCCCGACTTCCTCCCCTGGTGCATTTCCCGCGTCATCTCTCTACAAAACAACCACTGCCCGTTTTAATTCAACGTGGGGTGGTTGTTTTATAATAAGCCGATTTCAATCGCCTCGCGGAGCTTTTATAGGACAATTAAGTTTAATTTTCGAAAGTCTTTGTGCATCCGGCGGGTGTTTGAAAAAATGCATTTGCGAGTCGCACTTCGTGACATGAATTTTCTCGAACGCTCGACCTCCCCGAATGATTAACCTGCACTTCTCCCATGACAGATGTTACAGCAGTTTTTTCAGCGTCATCTTCCGGATTTTTTATGTCTGCGCTGTTATTTTCGCTCTTGCTCGGATCTGTTTTTGACACATCTGCGTAGGGGAATAATTTTGCCTCAATTTTCCCGGGTCTGCACGGGGCATATTGCATATGTTTTTATTTAAGCACTTAGCACGACAGCAAATGCTTAATATGTTTCATTTTTTATGGTTGTACGTGCTAGTTTCCGGGCGACGCGTAATTTCCTACAGGTTGGGGCGCCGGGCAGCTTACTGGGGAGGTCGGGGTTCAAACTCCTTCACACTTAAACACACACACAAACTCCTCACAGTTAAAATCCCAAAGAAGCGATTTCAATTGAAGCTGATCTTCATGGGAAATAGCGTGAGGTGCTGGAAAACGAATTGATCGCTCTAGCGCAATGTGTGTATTTCTCACGCTGCCAGCCTTAGTTCGAGTTGAATTCGCATGTGAAACCCATATTCGCGTTTAATGCCGCCATGCGTTAATTTCTCAGGACTTCGCGTTGTAATTAAGGTTATTTTAGAAGTTTTCGCACTCTTTCAATTCCCCAGAATTCAAGTGGTTGAGAATGCTCCGTTGTTGTTGAATGGTCCACGATATCTACACATCCCTCTGCAGTATAATTCACGTAACTCTTTTAATGTATCACAATTTTCCGTGATTCTTTCCTCCTCGACTCTTTTTTACCTGAGCAATCTCTTATAAAGTAGTAGTATGATGTGCATCTAACTAGCATTTCTCCATTCCTTTAAGAAGAAAGTTTCAGTGGAATAATTAATTATTTAAAAAAAAAGCAAACCCCGATTCTTCTCCGAGTGATTTTCTCGATACGATTGACAAAATCTTTGTCCCAGATTCGAAAGCCGTGTGTTACTTAGTGTTTTCGAAGTACGCGTTGACTTCATTCATTCATCCGAAACATGGGACGGTTTTATTCCTTTAGCCGTGTCGATTCACTCTCGACGCATTGCGTCCGATTACGCAACGATTAGCGCCGCGGAACGTTTCCTGCTCGTCTCTCAAAGACGAGGGCGAAATTCCGCATCGAACCGCGTCTAGGGAACATTTCCTCCCCGCAGTCACTTTGAGGAGACTCCGCGAGTGTTTGAGCCATGTTAAAAGTGTGTCGAGAGCGCAGCCATCCACTGGTTTTGCATGGGAAACCACGCCCCAAATGCCTCATACAATCCGGTCGTGACAAAAGCTCTCCACGGATGAATTAACGAAGAGAACTGCGCCCACCATCCGTCGCCCTTACCCGTCAGATCCCATCCCGATGAAAGCCTCTCTTTCGGAAACCCCTCGGGAATGAGGCTGTGCGGATTTGTTACCGTCCACGAATGACCTGGCTCAATTTATGGAGGGAAGTGGACTCCTGGACGAGTGGTGAGGGAGGAAATGTTTGGCTATTCGTGGCGCCGTTTTAGTTACCGCTGATCCGAATATGAAACATCGATGCCCTCTCGCCCAATCAGCAAACACCGACACTGATTATATTTCCATGGAAACAAACATTTTTATCTTATGTTTCGTACCCTTCTCTTGGCATAAATTGGAAGTATGCCTAATCAGCGATGATGTAAAAATATATATTATTAGCCCCATCATAATACGGTTGGAGAGATGGCTGAAATAAGATTTAGCAGTTCATTTTTCTCGCGAAAGATAAGAGATAAGAGTAACTGGAGGCGACTGGGTTATTTCATTTTAAGCGACCTAGTATCCTGTCATTATTTTTTTCGACCATCATTTTACTGAGCCACTAGTTGCTAGAGGCTCGTCTCGAATTCATGGTGAAGTATTCTTTCCATCGTAGTGCGTATACATGAAATTAATTGTTGTTGTTACCATGTTTGTTTGTTACTCTGTAGAATGTATCAATTTGATTTTTATTGCGGAAGGAGTCAACCATTATTTATTTCCCGTCCAGTTACGCTAATATTACTCCAAGATATGTTCATGTTCCTATTTTGTCTTCTGCTTGAGGGCGACACGTGGATGCATTTCAGCAGCTACGACCCACCCAAAAAGGGTTGGGGAAATGTCAATCATACCGCGGAGACAAGATTTTTCTCCGAAATTATTACAAATTTCCCTCATATGAGGATCTAGGGAGTTGTAATCGTTCATCGTTTTATGGATATCCGAACCTGAGGAATAAAAAATATCACAATGGGAGAGGGGGAGTGTTTTAACTGATCGGAAACAACGAGACGTCATTTTTTATGCTTAAGCTACGTTGCCACATTCGTATCATTGAGACCTGTTTCACGAACGCAAGGGAATTTTTGTATTTTAGCAAGATATCTCCGGTTTTCACCAATATTCCAGCGTATTTTGGTGCATATTCGAGTGTCTCGGCGTACCGTATTTATGAGGACATGCGTCTGAATATTTATATCTCCGAGCAAACTGGACGTGATTTGCGTTTGGCAGGAAAAAGTGATTGGTCTACCAACCAACCGCGT